>RZOE01000006.1:387500-787500 GCA_003992445.1 Leishmania aethiopica
CACCTTGATTGGTGGGGCCGGGCAGAGAGCAGTCAACGCGACGCGCGCTGGCGGCCGCGCCAGCGTCGTGCCCCTCGGCAGCGAAGATGTCGACTGGGAAGACGAGGAGGAGGAAGAGGAGGATGGTCAATGGACAGACAATGAAGAACAAGAGGGGAGCGGCGAGTCTGGCGGAAGCGATGGCACGGCGGACCTCATCTTCGACGGCTCCTCCCTCCCCACGCTCTTCGCCGGCATCGAGCGCTTTCTTGGGATTGGGCAGTCCCAGGGCCAAGCGCCTCGAACACCGGCGCCGTTCACCAGCCCCACGCCGCCACCACCACAACAGGCGCCGCAACCCTCTCCGCCACCTAGATCGACCGACCCTTCCGGTGCCCCTCCACCCCGCGCCGACGAGTCAGCAGCGTTTTCAGAATACCTCGAGTACATCCGCACCGCCGTACGCAGTGGCACGGTAAGCACGGCGCTCGGCGTGAACCGTGCCACCTCCGGCGTGGCACCGTCGCTGCCGCCGCCACCGCCGCTGTCTACTCCTCCAGAGCAGGGCGGCATTCGAGTGGAAGTGGGCAGCGGCAGAGGCAACGTGGCGGCGCAGATGGTGGCCGAGCTGGAGCGCGCTGGGTTGCCACGCGACGGCGCCGAGCAGATAGCGTTTCTGAACCGCATAACATCCAACCAGTTCCAAGCCGAGGACCCATCGCGGCTGGTGCAGTGGATGCTGGACCGTGACATGCTGGAGGACGACGACATGGAGCAGAACTTCAAATCCTCGATGGACATCCACTGGTGGGTGGGGTCGGCCGACACCCGACAGCGCTGGCGGCTGCGGGACCCGTCCTTAATCCCGGAGCGGGACGACAACCGCTACACCCTTGTCTGCTCGACTGTGCGTCGCACCATTGCACCCGGGCCGCGACCGCCAACGCTGGAGGAGTTCAGCTCGGCTAATGAGCGGCTCTCGGCGGAGCTGTTCGAGCCGCTGCCTCGCGTGGACGCACTCGATTTGCTGGACCCCGTCGACACGCAGCGCATCGTTGAGTCACAGAGCGAAGTGCTATACCTGCTGAACATGTTTCTCTCCACCTTCTACTTCAGCGACTCGTGGAAGGCGCTGCGGGACTGCCGTTGGGTGCCTCGGTCTGTGCCGATGCTGGAGGCCGCCTTCGGACTGGACCCATCGCTGCCTGCGTTCGTCGACGTGCCGCCGCACGTAAACTTGTCCGACAAGTTGCGGGCGTTGCCGCGCTACTTGCCACCGCGTGCCCCTGATGACCAAGAGGAGTCCGACACGCTCGCTGATGGCTCGCCGCGCTACCCCGCAACGTGGCGTCTTGTTCCGTTTCTCCAGCTCCTCGGCGACCTCGCCGTTGTGTACCTGCGTGACCCCAATCAGATGGCCGAAGAGGAGACGGAAAATCATCAGCATGGACCCGATACGATGCGCAAGATGGAGCTGCTGCGCGGCCTTTACGAGTACTGGAACGCTCAAGACCGTCGGGAGCAGGAGATGGTGGTCGAGGATGCCGAGGTCGTTGCCAGCGCGTGGAAAAACGCGGAGGCCATCGCCCGCGTCCTGCACAGAGATCAAGAAGACAGCTGTGTCCGCGTAAGCTTGTACCAGACGCTCGATTCGTATTTGCGCACATTTCTGTTTCGCGAAGCATACCGCGACGCCCCGGACTGCCCGCAGACAAGACTCGGGCAGGCGCTCCTTACTAGCGTGCTGGAGCGCATCTACAACGGCACGCGCATTCCCGGGCTGAGCGGGTCGATGGCGCCGGGGCGGTTGCTGTCGAACATGCTTCAGGTTCTCGGGGAGCTGCTGCGCTACCACGCCGGCAACCTGCGCACCTTATGTGCCTATGTGGTCGGGATCGGGACATGTCGCGCCTGAACGAGGCGGTGAGCAACCCGAACCGGCAGAACCCCGTCATTCTCTCCGCAGAGCATGAGGAGGTCGAGGAGATCTTGAAGCGCCCACCCCTGGAACGGGAGGAGCACGAGCCGTTTGGCAGTGTGCTGTTGCGACGCCTCTTCACCTTCGGCGTCGACACGCATCACCTGCTGCGCTCGCTGTTGCTTTCTCTCACTCCGGGGCTACGTTCCACCGGCAACTACATCTCGAAGCCGGTGAATGACTCGGTGGACGATGTGCGGCTGCCATCGACACTCCCCGGTATCGGTCGCACAAGCGACATCATCTCCGGCGATGCCGTCCGTATTTCGTACGTGATTCGGGTTTCGCGTCAGTACACGCGCGAGATCAGCCTGGCGCCAGCCCACGGGCTACGACGGGAGGAGCTCTTGAGGGAGCTCGTTTGCGTGCTAGCGCGCACGCCGCACCGGCAGGCCCCCGAGCACCGCCCGTTTCCGAGCCTGATGTGTGGCGAAAACGATCTGGCACTGCTGCGCAGCCAATGGCCGCTGCCGGTGGTGGGGCCACCGCTTCGCCTGCGCGCGCCGCTCTTTAGTCGGCTTGGCGAGGGCAGCGCGAAGGCGCCGCCGTCGTCGACGCCCTGCCCGGAGCCACTTTTTTCGCCGACGCAGGGCATCCTCAACACTGCGCAAGCGCAGACCGCTTCGCCAACAGATCTTCATGACGCAGCCGAGACGGCGGAGGACGCGGCGCGATTGGAGGAGCTGGCCCCACTCTCTCGGCTCCTGCTCGGCGAGCCGCACAAGCTTATCTTCAGCGCCCTCTGCGGGCTGAACATTGAGTCCATGGAGGACAACAGCCGTCTCTCCGTCGTGACAACAGTGCTGCTCGTGTTTTTGCGCGTTGCGTCTGTGGGGAGCTCAAGAGAGAGCGCTGCTGCTGCCGAGGCCAATATTCGCGACGTTTTGGCGAAAATGAAGTTGTTTGCAGGGCACGGGCACAGCGTGTGGTTAGGGGAGGAGCGCGCAGCTCGGGCGAAGGAGCGCGAGGCGAGGAGGCGTCAGGCACTGATGTCCGTGTCAGGGGACCAGGGGATTTGCGCGTGTGACTGGCACGACGCTCCAAAGGCTGCGGAGGCGGAGGATCAGCGTCGGAAGCCCGACGAGACGGCGGCTGCCCTCACAGATTCCTTCGAGAGGCCTACGGGAGAGGGCAGCACTGCGACAAAGAGTGGACTTGCGCCTGATGAGCTTCCACGGCGCTGCCCCTCCTTCATGGCCTACGGCTCCTGCGATCCTCCGCACGAGGGGAGCGTGTATCAGCGCGAGTTTGGCGGCTGCTTTTATCGCAGCTTTTTCCGCCTGTTGTGCCTGTGGGTCGGCTACTACGCGTCTTGTCAGCGGTACGTGGAGACGGTGTACTTCAGTACGGAAGTCGCGTTCGGCGAGTACAAGACGATGGCGCTGTTCCTGATGCGCATCCTGCCAGACTTTTTCATGCCCCACTTCTCGCAGTGTTGACGGGAGAGCTGATGGATAAGGAAGAACGGCGAACGGTATGGGTAAAGACGGGCTTGGGACGGTGCTGGACGAGAGACGGAAAAGGCGAAGGCCTGATGTGGTGCTTACTTGCCGCTGCCGTTCGGTGCCACAAGGCATACGTCGCCAGAAAGCGACGCCTTAGCGTGCTTCTCGTGGCCCCCTCCCCCTGCATCCGCCTTCTTCCATTCTCTGTGCCCACGGTGACGTTGTCCGTTTCACCCACCACACAAGAGCACTGGTGTTGTGTGTCGCACGCACCGACAGAGAGGGAGACGGACACAGATTGCATGACGCGCTGCGATGCGAATAGGCAACGATGTTTTTCTCGAGGCTCTGCTGCAATGATGATGGAACCCCAGATATAAGGGGCGGTAACAACCCCCTCCCCCACTCCTTTCCATGTCTGCGTGTTTGCGTGCATGTGCACGTATGTATGTGTTGTGCAGAGGAAGCGTCTGCGATGCTTCCCTCCTCCTCATTCTCTTCATGTCTCCCCCCCGCTCCCCTCCCCCGCTTCGTAGCCTGTGTCGGCTTACACCTTCGCGGACGTGAAAAAGAAAGGTAGGACAAGAAGAGCGCGAAAGGAAGAGCGTCTGCCGCGGCGGGGCAGAACTGCGTGTGAGGGGAGGGTGGATGGTTGGATGAGGATGCACCTTGTTTCGATGCGTGGGCAACAACAGATAAGCATTCCCCTTCCTATCTTTTCTTTACTACACAGCTTCAGAGCAGCAGCAGAGGAAAAGCAAAAGGCGGACGCAAGACAGAGCGAAGGAGAGAGGTGCGCGGCGATATGCCGCTGCATGTGTCGCACTGCTTCCTCTTGCTTTTCTCCCCCCTTTTGCGGGCACCTCCAGCGGCATGGATGAATGGTGGTTTCTTCGCGGTTTTGGGCGCCTGCTCGCCGGTGTAATGACGCTCTTCAGCCTTCAAGCGCGTGCAGTAGTGTATCCTGTTGCGCACCCCGACAAACTCACACACCTGCGCAAACATTCACGCGCTTGTGAACACGGTCACAGGAGTGTCTCATTCTGAAACCTCTCGCTCGGTGCGCCTCCCAGGAGAGGGTACTGTTTCGCTCGCCTCTAAATGGTCACCGCGAGACGGTGTTCATTGACGCCATTTCTCAGCCTCCCTCCTCCCCTGCATCATCCGTGTTCGTCTCTCTCCGCCTCTTGCCTTTCCCAACCGCCCCACCGTACACCGATTATGCGCATGTGCGTGATGTGTCTCGCTCTCTTTCCTGCCCTTCCACACGCCTTTCTTGCCATATATACTTTTTGATTCTCCGTTCTCTCGCGCGTGTGCTCTCCCTCTTCCCATCGTCTACTCTCCATATCTGCCTTTATCCGTCCCCTGCCCCCTTGCGTCTAAGCCGAGAGCAAACTCGATTCTCCAGTGCACGCGATCCTGCTTCACGTCTCTTCCTCTTTCTTTGGTTTCCACGTACGCCCGCACAGACATACACGCGTACACGGCAAGCGGATTGCGACCGCCTCACCCCCTCCCCCTTTTTTCCCTTTTTCCCTTTTTCCTGTCCCCCCCCCCCCCACCAAGCGCTCTGTCTCTCTCTCTCTCCATCCCACTCCCGCCCTCCCTCGTCGAATCATGTCGAAGCGTGTTGCTCTGGGCTGCGACCACGCCGCCTACGCCGCACATCGGGAGATCATGGACATGATCAACGCCAGCGGTGCTGTGTCAAAGGTGATGTACATGGGCCCCTCCTCCGACACATCCGTCGACTACCCAGACTACGCCGCGCAGGTGTGTGAGGCCATCTTGAAGGGCGAGGCGGATACGGGCATCCTCGTCTGCGGCACCGGTATCGGCATGTCGATCGCGGCCAACAAGTTCAGAGGCATCCGTGCGGCGCTTTGCTACGACCACGTGACGGCGCAGCTGAGCCGCCAGCACAACAACGCCCACATCTTGTGCATTGGGGTGCGCACCAGTGGCATGGAGATCATCCGCGACATCATCAAGACCTTCCTCACGACAGAGCCATTGGCGGAAGGGCACCACGGCAGCCGCGTCGACAAGATCACGGTGATCGAGGAGGAGCAGATGAAGGACGAACAGCGATGCTGCTTCAGCGGTTGTGGAGGCCGTAAGGAGGAAGGAAAGTGAGTGTGTGGCGCACGCAGAGAGAGAGGTGGGGACGCACTATGCAACGCTGAGAGAGACGCGTCCGCACACTTGGGAGCGCGCAAGGCGACGGGCACAACGCCGTTGGCCTCATCATAATCTCTGCGCCCTCCTCCCCCTCCGTTTTTCCACAGCTTTCTCTCTCCCTCTCTCTTTCCCGAGTAACCTTTTTTGTTGCTCTTTGGAGAGGTCCCCTCCCCCCTTGTCAAGCACACACGATCGTGAGTTCTCCTGTGCGGAGTACGCGATGAAGTGCCGCTTCCCCAGCAGTTCCCGTCCTCCGCTTTCTTCTCGGCATTTCTTTGTGACTTCCCACGTTGCAGCGTGCCTCGCCGTGGGCGGTCGCCCATGCGGTCTTTGCTTAGGGCTCTCGTTCTCTCTCTCATGCCTTTCGGCTTGACCTTCCTTTTTTTTTTGGTTTCCCCCCACCCTTTCCACTTGGCGGCTGTCTTGGTGTCGCACACGGCTGTGCGTCTCTTTCAGCGCAGGTTCCCCGTTTGTTCGTGGTGCTCCCCGATGACGACACGGGGGGGGGGCACATGCCTCTGTGCGTCGTGTCTCTGGGCCCAGTGCCCACTCTCTCTGTGGGGAAGCCAAGCAGCCCCTACTCCTGCCACTGCACAACCACCTCTGGTGGTGACAGGGTCAGGCGCGCATGACGTAGGGAGGTCAGAGTGATGTATCACTGCCGATGCCCGCAGTGTCCGGTCCTGGAGGGCGTGGCTGTGGGGCGGCCTGCGGGGCGGAGGTGGGTACGGTTCGAGGCAGAAGCCATGCACCGATGACTGGGTCTGGGCATTGCTGCACCTCGTGTGCCTACGGCTGCCTCGCGCCGCGCGACGGGGCCTGTGACCGGTCGGGCAGAGATGAGCTTAGCTCTTGCTGTGTGGCGGCACGGACGTGGAACGAGAAAAATCGATGGGGATGCCCTCCTCCCCTTTCTCGCGGCTCGGTAGCGCAGCGACTAGGGAGGATTTTCGCTTTATCTGTGTGGTGGTGTGCCTCTCACTCGTGCAGAGGTGCATACACGCCACCCGTGAAGTGACGGGTGGCACGGAGCACTTCACTGCGCGCTCTCGCTTTCCTTTTTTTCTCCCTTCCACGTGCTTTCTGTATCTGACTGAAGATGGCCGGACCTCGTCACCGCATCCTCTTTATCCTTCCTCCATCACGGGCTGGCATTACCTTCCCTCCCTGCCCCACTCTCTCCCGCCCCAAGACGAGGCATGCGTGTGAGTGTATTTGAGAGACGGGATGTGCGGGGCGGCGGCGGTGGTGGTGTTGCTGCTTCTGGGTAGGAGAAGGCGTCGGGCGGTTTCGGCGTACACGTGGAAGCGAGAGAGCGACGCGCGAGAGGTGCTCAAAAGAGAATCAAGACGGGGCGTGCTCGCGTATGGCACGCGACTCACCTAACAGGCGGACGAAGAATCAACTTACAGGCGAGCACATAAGTGGCAGCACAGTGAATGCCACCCACCCCCCCTCCTGAGCTCGCTCCCCTCGTCACCCCCGTCACGCTTCTCTTTCCTTCTTGTGCCGTATCACCTCTACTGCCCAGCGAGCCATTTCGCGCGCGCGTGCATGGGAGGCGGGTACGACGAAGGAGGGGTGGGGGTGGGTGGACGACACCGGTTGCCCTCTCACAGAGTCAATAGGCGAAGCACAGACGCTTACGCACGCACGCAGAGAGGAGAGAGAGAGAGACGGTGTCTTTTTCCCTTCCTCCTCTTAGCAGGGGAACGCACCTGCACACCCCACAGTCGGAGACCAGGTCCGGAAGCACGCCGCCAACGCGGAGGAACGAAGGCTTCTCGTAGTACGGCTCCGATGACGTCTGCGATAGGCACATGGCGACCCTCCACACACCCTTCACACCGACAGGCACACACACAGGCATGTAGATGATCCAAGGACGAGAACGAAAATACATGGCAGAGGCAAGAGCACGCACACACACACACACACGCACAGCGCCTGTCTCCACCTTCGCTTCCCCTTCCCCTCTCCCCGCACCATCCGCCACTGCAGGTTTAAAAATGCCATCCTAGGTTTTTCTTCCGTCTTCAGGTCCGTACACCAAAGCCCCTCCCCCCGCCTCCCTCCGCCCTCTATCTTCCGACTCGTTCCTCCGTCGAACGAAAAAAAGGAGGCGGGCAGGCGGGAGGCGGGGGGAAACACTCTGCTTTTTTGGTACCATCTGCGCTGATATATTGTAATGGGAGGTTCTAGTTCGCGTATGGATGTGCGGACGCGCTTGCGTGCGTGTGTCTCTTTCCAGGACACCTCGATCGATGGCAACGTCTTCTGCTTTCGTGTTTTCTCCCGTATATCCCTATTACCACCGCTGCTGCTGCTGCGCCTGCTGCGAGCATCTTCTCATGACCTCGTTTCGCTCTTTTTGGTGTCCCTGTTCTGGGGTTTGTTTCTGCTTCGTCTCCTCATCGAGTCACTCCGCGCGCGCGCTCTCGCCCTCGCTGGGTCGCACGCCGGACACTTTATCATCGTCTTCATTTCTTTTTCTGTTTTGTCTTTCCTGAAAACCCCTCGCTCGCTGTCGCTCCCTCTCTCTGTGTGCGTGGACGGTACGCACCGCGACCCCCCTCTTCGCTCCCTGTTAGCAAGACACGTAAAATGAGAAGACTTGTTGTTCGTGGTATGTGCGTGTGTGTGTGTGTGTGTATGTGCGCGTGCGTCCGCGTTTCGTAGGTGGGCTTGTGCTCGCGCTTGAAGTATTACCCATTTCTTATTTTGGGCTTGGCTGTGGCGTACGACGTAACCGTAAGGAAAGGAAGTGCAGACGAAACGCACGGCAGTGGCGAACTTCGTGTGCGCGTGTGCTGTGATCAAGAGGGAGTGTGGGGGGAGGGCAGCATGACGCAAAGTCGTTGCAACTCTTGTATAGCGTTGCCTCGGTCGACCCGTGGGATGTTCACGAGATGGGGTGTACTTGCAGCTGGTGGTGGTTGCACAACGGCTTCTTTTTTTTTTTGCCCTCTGCACTCTGAGGCCGGTGTGCTGACCGTTTACGTTTGAGCAGTGCCTCGTTCTATCTTTATGCGCGTGAGTGTGTTTCGTCAAGAGCGCTCATACTCCTCCTTCCCATTCTTCTCTTCTCCCTTCTCTCGTGGCTTCACATCCGGCCTCATCACGGACGCGTTCCGTGAGCCGCACTGCCATCCTCGCCGACATACTGGTCCAAAGTTGCGACCGCGGCGATCACGAAGGTGTCGTCGCTGCTCTTGCGCCTCATTAGCCCACCTGTTTTTCTCCTCCCAGCGACGTAGCTGGGGGCGCACGGTCACAAGCGTTTCGTATCGCACAACGCAGAGGAGAGGAGAGAACACCATACTGAATAGCAGGTGGATTCTGTCGCTCAAATCACGTCGTGGCAACAGTGCCGCGGATGCTGCACCGCTCGCTCCCGCTTCACGCGTCACGTCCGCGACGCCGACTGGTCAGTGGCGCCAGTCAGCTGCCGAGCAGTCCCGTCTGTGGGCTGTTCCGCACAAGTCTTCTCCTACTTGCCTCCTCCGTCATTTCTCGTAGCTCAGGCCATGGCACCAGTGGTGGCGCAGAACGCGAGGCAGATGCCGCGGTGCGAAGGGTGCGCAACATCGGCATTGCGGCGCACATCGACGCCGGTAAAACGACCACGACAGAGCGGATGCTCTTCTACGCCGGCGTCACGAAGCGCGTCGGCGACGTCGACAGCGGCACGACGACGACGGACTTCATGAAGGAGGAGGCGGACCGCGGCATCACGATTCAGTCCGCCGCAGTCTCCCTGCGGTGGCGGGATCACGGCATCAACCTGATCGACACCCCAGGCCACGTTGACTTTACTGTTGAGGTGGAGCGGACGATGCGGATCGTAGACGGTGTCGTGGCTCTGTTCGACGCGTCTGCCGGTGTGCAGGCTCAGAGCTACACGGTACTGCAGCAGAGCCGCAGGTTTAATGCGCCGCTAATCGCCTTTCTGAACAAGATGGACAAGTACAACGCCGACTTCGCCATGTCGGTAAACTCGATACGCACCAAGCTGCAGGTAGAGCCGATGCTGCTGCAGATCCCGCTCCACGCCGAGGACGGCAGCTTCGCTGGCGTGGTCGACGTTGTCGAGCAGGTGGCGTGCCGCTTCGACGGCGAGCACGGCTTCGAGGTGCAGCGAACAGACCTCAGCACTATCCGTGCCTCGCCGTCTTCGGCGGGCGACGGCGCCAGCGCTGCGGATCGCGAACTGACGCACGTGACTCGCCCCATGCGCAAAGCGCGCCACAACCTCATAACTCAGCTCACCGCTGTCGACGATGCGCTCTCGGAGGCATTCATTGCGGAGTTGGACGCCACCGACGGTGATGAGGCCGAGGCGGAGCGGCGCCTCTCCACTGAGGCGCTGCGCTCCGCCGTGCGTCGGTCCGTGGTGCACCCGCCACGCGATAGACCGCCGCTCGTCCCGGTTCTGTGCGGCGCCTCTCGTCGTGATCAAGGCGTGCAGCCGCTGCTCGACGCCGTGACGTACTATCTGCCCTCTCCATGTGACCGGCAGCTGACCGGGTTCACGAAGGATGGCATACCAGTACCCCTTCCACCTGCCTCGGCCGCGCCAACGGTGCCGACGGTGGCCCTCGCCTTCAAGGTAATGCACATGATGCACCCAGGCAAGGGGCAGCGCCTCCCGCTCGTGTTCTTGCGTGTGTACAGCGGCAGGATCATCCCGCGCATGCGCCTCGAGAACAACAGTCGGCAGAAGTCAGAGGTTATCGAGAAGCTCTATGTGATGCACGCAAACCACCCGGTGGAGGTGCCGAACTTAGAGGCTGGCCAGATCGGCGCGGCCTTCTTGACCCACACATACACCGGCGACACCCTGTTCAGTCAGCCGTCGCACCACCTTCTGCAGGCTAAGCAGCATGTGAGACGTGGCGAGGTTAGGGAGGAGGTGCACACGCTAGAGGGCATCAGCGCCCCACCAGCCGTCATCTCCTTCTCCATCGAGGCTGCTACACGCAACCAGGTGGAGCTGCTCAAGAACGCCCTGGCCGAGCTCTCCAGGGAGGATCCGAGCCTGCGTGTCACGGAGAGCGAGCAGGGAACGGTGGTGGTGAGTGGGATGGGGGAGCTACACCTGGAAATTATCATGTCGCGACTCGCGAACGAGTACCAGGTGAAGTGCCGGCTTCTGCGCGCCATCATCGAGTATCGGGAGACGATTCGAGTGACCCAGTCGGTGGAGAGGCACACCTGCTTATTGAACGACCTACCCTACGCCGAGTGCTCGCTCGAGCTGCGGCCGCTGCTGGAGAACGGAGAGCGGTGCAGCACCAAGGATCAGTGCCGCTTCCGCATTGACAGCGCCTTTGAAGAGGAGTTTCTCAGCGGTGGGCGACAGCAACAGCAGCGGGGCGGTGGCCTCTCCAGCTGGTCGCGTGTAAGCGACGTGCGCAACGCCAAAGAGGAGCTGCGGCTCATTGCAGCGTCCTTCCAGTCCGCCGTTGATGCGTGCATGCGGTTGGGTCCTCTAGCGGGGTTGCCGATGCACGGTGTGGAGGTGGTGCTGACGTACTTCCGCAAGACGGCCGGTTCACAGCTCCAGGAGAGGTCGCTGGCCCACGTCGCCCGCTCAGTGCTGCTGAGTTTGCTCAAGGCAACCCGCAAGGACGACCTGGCGCTGCTGGAGCCGATGATGGAGGTGGAGGTGCACCTTTCCGAGTTCACTTACATCGGCAAAGTTGTCAGCTCCCTCAATGAGCATCATGCGCTGACCGTTGACGTGCAGGAGGATGGCCGGTCCGTGACAGCTGTCGTGGCCATGCGCAACACCCTTCGCTACACAATGGAGCTGCGAAAAGCCGTGAAGGGGCATGCAAACATGTTTGTGAAGTTGCACGACTACCGCGTTGTGGAGGAGAAGGCTGTGCTGGCGCGCATCCTGAAGAACCTCGGCATCGTAGACTAGCTCTCTCCCCCCCCCTCTCGCGCCCTTGGTCAGCGTGGAGGCGGCGTCGGGCGGCGCCTTCGCCTTTGTTCAGCCGGTTAGCGCGTGTGGCCCCTTTGTTTGGCCGCGTCTGGCGCTTTCTTTTCGGTCTCTCTCTCTCTCTCCTGCCCATCGTCTGTTTTACACCGCACCGCGAAGGGGGTGCGGTGCTGGCGGCGGTTTGACGAGCGGGGGTGGGAGAGAGAAAAGGGCCTGGGGCGCCTCTCGCGGTCTGCTCGCGCGCACGCTCGCGCGGGACACACAGTCACACAAGCTTGGGAAACAGCCACGAAAAACAGAAGACGGCCCACTTGAGGAAGGCGTGCGCTTCGCCATGGAGCACGTGCCGATGCGCGGGGGCACAAAGAAGCACGATTGTGTTCGTGGTCTGAGCTGTCGCGGCGTCGCCGCACGCGCTCTCTTTTTTCTTTTTCAAGCGGGCCGTTTTCTGGATGGGCTTGCTGCGCCTCCTTCCACGCCCCATTCCTTCGGCCCTCGGCTCCCTCACCCTTTCGGCCCCGCTGTGCGCGCCCGCGCGTCTGTGCACGTTTGCGCCCCTCTTGCGCTTTCTGTCACGCAAGCCCTCCTCGCCTATGCCCACGAAATTGTACGTGCGCGCGCGCGCGCACACCTGCTGCGAGTTGTGCTCACTGCCCCTCCTCGCCCACCCCTGTTTTCGCTCTCTCTTTTTGATTTCTCCTGCTGACCCTTCCATGGTGTCCGCGTCTTGTCCCCAATCTCACGCCCTACACTAGCACACATACACACACCCACGCGCCAGTCTTTTCTCTCGCTGCTACGAATACACGGCGTTGTACTCGCATTATGGCTCCTCGCTGTTGCTCGTTATCGACTCTCCCCCCACTCCCCCACGCGGCTTCGCACACCTTCCTCTCTCCACGTCTCAACGACCTCCTTCGGTCACTCTCTCTTCTGCGCGCGCTACCATCTGCAACGCAGGTGATATTCCCCTTCTTGCTGTTCGCATCCCGGCATCGTCACCGTCTATCGCATTTTCGTCTGCTTTGAGTCCATTCTTACCACTCTGAGACGGTCTTTTTTCTCCTCGCCCTGCGCTCCTATTCCGGCATCGACTGCTATGAAACCGCTGCACTTGCCGTCATCTTCATGACGCGCTTGCCCTCTCTTGATAATCGCACACATGCCGCCTTTCTTTTCTTCAATACGCATCCAATAGACGTGTGTCAAGGAAGGCTGAGGGATGGCGTATCTGGACTCTCTTCTTCCTCCCTCCTTCTCCTTGTCTCCCGCGCCTCGTACGTGCGATCACCTCCCCGCTGCACTGAAAAAAGGTAGAAAGCCACTCACAGACTACATGCCCGACGTTGGCCCATTCACGCCACATTCTGTGCGCCATGTTGGCGCTCCCCTCACACACACGCCGGACTGGCCCCGATAACGTTTTCACGCGATCATGCGCGCCCCGCCCCCAGGTGCGCATGGGCTGGTCATGCTAAAGGAAGGCACCTCCACCCTGTCGCACACAGAGTTTGATGTGAGGACTACATGCCCTTCGATCAGTGCAGCATCACAGAGGCGTCAGTGCGGGACCCCCATTGGGAAGACTCCGATGGGTCGCGTTGCTGCACCCCCACCGCAACCATCATACACCTCTCTAGCGAAATGACGTAGATCTCGCCGGGGCGTGCGTGACGCAGCACGAAGAGGGCGAGCACAGGAAGCTCGCGTCGGCTCAGAATTCCGCTCCGTCTTGGAAGAGGTGTGAGCTTGAGATGGCCGACTTGGGCTTACCCCCACAGCAGCCCCGGTCATTGCCGTTCCGCCTCAAACACAATGGCCCCCCCCCTTACGGGGCTGCGGCACCCGCAATGCGACGCCTACATGGCGCAGGGCGCTCCGATGGCGCCCGCATCCCCGAAGGGTGACCGCGAGCAGAGGGAAGCGGCCGAATGAGAACACGCGTGTGCTCCCCACGCCTCGAATACGCGCCATCTTGCTCCCGTGCAGGCTACCCGGCTCTCACAGCCTGAAGAGGAGTAAGGGCCATCCTGCACGTCCAACAAACTCTACCCGAGACCAGCCCATTGGCGCCTATCAGTGGCCAAAGAAGAGCGGAGGTAGCCCCCTTGCACGCGGCACTGGTTGAAGCGATGCACCTTGCCGATCTGTGTGGTGAGATGAGGAGCGAGAGGCAGCAGCGAGCGCAGTGCATGGGAAGTACCCCCAACCAGTGACCCCGCGCGTTCCCAGAAAGCGTCACTCCCGCGCCGCCGGTGACAGACGCGGATGTCGAGGCCCCTCCCCTCAGTGGCAGCAACCATTATGGTGTGCCGAGCGCAGCGCCGACCCCTCTCCTTGAATGGGCGATCGCCGTCGTGAAGAAGAAGAAAGGGCGTCTCAGGCGGCGGCGCCCTCATTCTCTGGCCGCGACAAGTCAACACAGCTGGCCAGATGAGCAGCGTTACAACGCGGAGGTGGGTCTGGATGCACAGCCATGGGAGAACTCGTGCTCGACGACTGTGTGTGTGGGGGGGGGAGAGGGGGGGGGACGGATCTGGCAAGGTCATCTTTTCCAGGCGCTTCCTTCCGTGCATCTGTGGCCGCTCTTGAGCCTACGAGCCAGGGACGGCTCCGTGCATCAGCGAAGAGCGCACCCGAATGAGCTTCGCCGTTGGGCCAGAGGTGATGCGGGTGGTGACAGCAACATCGGCCTGCCATCCTATGTGGGCCAAGCGACCCGCCTCCGAAATTCACGCGTAGGTCTCCATCGACAACATCCAACGGACGGGTGGTCGACAGGCGGTGGAGATATCCCTGAAGGCGACGCAAGCCGCAACCCCGCATACCACACGAGACGGGTGCTGGCTAACGACGTGGCGAGGGGTGGGTGGTGATGGATAAGGAAGGGTGTACCCTGCACTGTCGTCGAAGGCATTGAAAAGAGAAACAGTACTGATGTAAGAGCGGAATGCACACGTCAACTCCCCCCCCCCCCCCGCCTACCTGGCCGCGTCGAACAGGTTTGGTGCCATCACCCATGGAAGGCCAGAACACAGGGATGGAAACCCCTCCACTCGATGACTTACCTTCTTCTCCCTCTCACCCCCGTTCCCCCCCCTCTCTATCTCTGTCTGTCTGTGATCTCACACCAGCAAGGGCAGAAAGTATTCGCCTATTTCTGTCACCCTCTCTGTGCCCTGCTGTGCCGCGGTCAAATTTTTTTTTTTCCGTGCTCCTCTTATTCGTTCCGGTAACTCTGTCTGTCTCAGCACAGCTCGCGCATGTGTGTATTTCATTGGTTGTTTGAGCTCGCATTCGACTCTCTGTCTGCTCTCCGCGTCTCTCTATTTTTTCCCCCCCCCTAGCCGTCTTGTTTTCCCCCCGTCAGTGTGGTCTGTGCGTCTGTGCGCGCGCGTGTGTGTGTGTGAGGGAAGAAGGAAAAGGAAGGAGGGAGTGCACCAGCAGGGCTTTTGCAGTGCACCGTTCTCTGTCACCTTATCGATCTTTCTTTTCCGTTGTGGGGGATCGAATCCATAAATATCGATATATATATATATACGTTTATAGATATATTCATCAAAGTATATGTGCATTTATGTGTGTGTATATACACAGATACATGCATATCCCCCCTCCCCCTCTTTTTCTTTCTTTTTATTTGTACAACGCGCCAGCGTTGTTTCAGCTGGCCGCCAAACATCCCTTTTCCCATCCATCTCTTGATATATATATTATATATATATATAGCTACTGCGTGGCCATCATAATGCGCCGCGTCTGCACGGATCTTCCGCACCCGACGCAGTTCGTGGAGCACATCTATATCACCCTCAAGGATAACATCCGCCTTGCCGCACGGCTCTTTATGCCGAAGATGCATCGTCGGAGCACCGCTATCCGGCCATTCTGGAGTACATCCCGTACCGCAAGCGCAACGGCACCCGCATCCGTGATGAGCCTATGCACGGCTTCTTTGCCGGCCACGGCTACGTCGCAGTGCGCGTTGATATGCGCGGCGCAGGTGAGTCGGATGGCCTGCTGCTCGACGAATACCTCAAGCAGGAGCAGGACGATGCACTCGAGGTGATTGATTGGATCAGCAAGCAGCCGTGGTGCACCGGTGACGTTGGCATGATGGGCAAGTCGTGGGGTGGTTTCAACTCGCTGCAGGTGGCCGCTCGCCGTCCTCCCGCGCTGCGCGCCATCATTGTTCTCGGCTTCACACACAACCGCTTCACCGACGACATCCACTGGAAGGGCGGGTGCCTGCTGAACGACAACTTCTGGTGGGGATGCATCATGCAGGGCTTCCAGTCATGTCCGCCCGACGGCGACATTGTCGGCGATCGATGGAAGGAGATGTGGCTGGAGCGGCTGGACAAGATGCCGCTGAACGCCGCTGACTGGGCTGAGCACCAGCGGTACGACGCTTATTGGCAGCACGGGTCGATCCAGGAGGACTACAGCTCCATCCAGGTGCCGGTGCTCCTCATCGATGGCTGGGCGGACTCGTACACGAACGCCCTCTTTCACCTGCTGGAGGGGCTGAAGGTGCCGTGCAAAGCCATTTGCGGCCCGTGGGCACACGTGTACCCGCAGGACGGCACGCCGCTGCCTCGGATGAACTTCCTGCGCGCGGCCAAGGACTGGTGGGACTACTGGATGAAGGGCATGACGGCCAACGACGTGGCGAGCTGGCCGGTGCTCCAGGTCTACATCGAAGACTCGCTGCCGCCGTGCACAAACAAGCCGATGGCGCCTGGCAAGTGGGTGGCGATGGACAAGTGGGTGAACGCTGAGGTGCCGACCGTCGTGTATGGCCTCGGGGCGGGCCGGCTCCTGACAGAGGTAGCCAAGGACGGCGCCACCACTGCCACCGGCACGGTAATGGTGCACACCCCGTTGAACCATGGGCTCATCTCAGGTGAGTGGATGGGTGTGGGTACGATAGGTGAGAATGCCGGTGACCAGCGCATCGACAACGGCTTGGCCGTCACTTATACCTCAGCCCCGCTTACAGCTGCTACGGATATCCTCGGCCAGCCAACCTTCTCTGTGACGCTGACCTGCGATCGGCCGAAGGGCTTCCTGTTCGCCCAGCTGTGCGACATTGCGCCAGACGGGGCGGCCACGCGCATCACGTACGGCATTAAGAACCTGGTTCACTGTGGCCCCGAGGGCGACAGGGCCGTTGCCTTGGTGCAGCCCGGGCAGGCGGTGCAGGTGACGGTGACGATGGACTTCTGCGGCTACTGCATCCCGGCCGGCCACAGCCTCTCCCTTTCACTCGCGAACAACTACTGGCCCATGGTTTGGTGCTCTCCGTGGGACACGACGCTGCTGCTGGACGCCGCAACGGCTGTCTTCCGGGTCCCGGTGCTCCACCCGAGCGCCACCATTGTCCCTGGCCCGGATTCGATTCCGGAGGTGGCAGCCTCGACTCCCATGACGGTGATGGCGCCCGGTCACGTGGAGCGCTCCGTCTCATACGAGATCGTGCTGGACACCTGGACATGCGTCACGAACGTTGTCGGCGGCGTGTTTGGCGAGGGCATTCCCCGCTTAGACGACATTGACACAACGCTGGAACACAGTCTGCGTCGTGAGCTGACACTCAGCAACCGCGACCCGCTCTCGGCGCGCTACACCATTAACCAGAAGTTCAAGGTCAGCCGCCCGCACTGCGTCACGGACGTAAATATTACGAGTACGCAGCACTGCGATGCTGACTATCTCTACATTCAGTCCAATATAAAGGCTGCACACAACGACGAGGTTGTCTTTGAGAAGAGCTTCTGCCGTCGCGTGCGTCGGGAGGCCATCTAAGCCGTGCCCACCCCCTAGCCGAGTGCCACACACGCACAGAGAGGCAGGAGGAGTGCCTCTGCCCCTGCTCACCTCTCACTATCCTCACATGCGCGGGCCGGCACACGCACGCCGATACCTTTAACAAGCATAGGGCATGCTCGAGGGCGTGTTTTTGCGCCACGCCGCGCGCATACGTCCCTAGCGGGCGTGGACACGTCTGCTTGTGTGCGTGCGCGCGTGCGTATGCTCCGTACACGTGCGGATCGACTTTTATTTCGTCTCTGTGTCTGGGCGTCGGTGGTTTCGTTAAAGTGTGGGTTCTCTGCTCTTCCTGCATGCGCTTTTATTGCTGCTGCTGCTGCTGTTGTTGTTGTTGTTGTTGTTGTTGTTGTGTGTGTGTGTGGGCGCCTGCTTTCTCTGTGGGTTTGTGTGCGAGGTGTTTGCCCTCGTGCGTGTGTTGGAGCCGTGCTCCGTGTCTCCGTCTCTCTTCCTCTCAGTGCTCTTGTTTATTTGATTCGCCCGTTCACCGTTTCCTCATCCGTTCGGGTCTCTCTTTGCTTGAGTGTTTCGTCGCTAACGGTCTTGTCCATGTGCATGTGTCGTCGTCGTCGTCGTTGTTGTTGTTGTCCTCGTCTCGCCTGTGCGCATCTGCATGCGTGTGTGTGTGTGTCTCTCTCTGTGCGGTGTCTGATGTGCCAGTCACGTATTCGCCCATGTCTCTCTCTCTCTCTCTTACGTACACCCTAACCCTTGCACTTCCCTCGGAGCTGCTCTGCCTTTCCGTGTGTCACTTGCGCAGTAAAAGCGAAAAGGACACGAGCACGGCAGGGTGAGAAAAAGCTCGCGACACCTCCTCGCGCACCAGCGCGCATGCTCTCCTTCCCTCTCTTCTGCTGCTGCTGCTGCTGCTGCTGCTTTCTGTTCAGGTGCTTCGTCGCACTCTGGCCTTCAGTGTGCGGGTAGCGTCGGGAAAGTGGGGGACTGGTGTGCGCGTCTATGTGCCGGCAGGAAAGCGAGCCCGCACCCACGTCCGCAGGCGCGTAGGGATAGGCAGGCAGGCAGGCAGACAGACAGAGACGCGTGTGCGGCTGCATCGTGCTCACCGTCCCACGCCTTCACCGAAATCAACAACAGGAAAGCAGGCAAAAAAAACGAAAGAAGCGAGCAGGCAAAAGACCTCTGCCGCGCTGCCAGGGCGACGGCCTTGTATGATCGCGAGCCCACGTTAGGTGCCGTGGACGCAGCTAATGGCGCAGTCGCAGCTATCGCCCGTGTGCGGGATTTATACCTGTGCGTGAACGGGATTAGGCAGGGCATTGCACCTTCACCACCACCTCCTTCCACACGTGTGCACGCGTGCCCGTTTACAGCGACCCCGCCCCCCTTTTTGTACATGTATGCACATAACATGCTCTGAGCCGTCTCTTTTCATTCTCGGCTCTCCTTCTCTCCTGCTTGTCCACTTTTTTCGATGCTTGTGCTCACGGCAAGGCCCTCACTCACGCAAACGCATACACACTATTCCTCAGAACCCATTCTTACTCGCAGCTTGTGGACACGGAGGAGGAAGGCGGTGCTGTGCGAGCTGCTGCTACTGGATAGGATCTGTCACTCTCTCCCTCTGTTCTTTGTTGTTCTAAGCTTGCCAGCTGTCCTTGTCTTTCAGTTAAGCGCCACCGGCGCATAACTGGCTCCCCTCGTTGCACATATTGCGACATGTAAGCACACACTTGTATACTGCGTCGCTGGATGGGTGCCGGAGGCGCCGCACACTCGCACAGGGGCGACAGCGGGACCTCTCCAGGTGCCAGTATGACGGTCACTGCTATCGCGAAACCCTCGACACGCTCAAGAATACACCCATCCCGAACAGCACCCAACGTATCCCGCGCTTCAGTGGACGCGGTGAGATCTGGGCATTTGCGGTTACCGGCGCCTCTGAGCATACCGCGCGACTCAGCCGCATCCTTCATGATTGTTGTCACGGTTGCGCACTCGTTGTAGCACGCAGTTTCCATCTCGTCATCCTCGTCGACGCGCCGTCTGCTCCCTCTACCTACTCTTTCGCTGTGCTCGTCTCTATCTCGTGTCTCGGGTACATCATCCGCTCTCCTTGTCTCTCCCTATCTGTCCTTCCAATCCTCTGGCTCTCGCCCCACGATCCCACCCCTCGTGATGCACTGGACCACGCGGCACCACCTGCTCGCGACAACAACGGCACACGAAACACGAACACATCCACGCCGAACGTATGGGCATAAACCCCTGGTGCACACTCGTGCCACTCGCACAGCTCTACCTTCGCCCCGCTCCCGTCGCTCTCCACTGTACTCTCTCTACCCTCGTTTTCTCGTTTTCCACTTTGAAGGACAATCCCTTGACGCGGCTCCTTCTGTCTTTGTGTCTGTGCCTGTCAGTGCATGCCCGCCTCCCACGCACTCCTCGTAGCTCGCACATGCACTCCGTGTAGAAACGCTGCCTGCGCTGTGGCTTCCTTTTTTTTAAAGCTTATTTTTCAGTTTGTTTCGTTCGTGCGAGTGTGCGACGCAAGCGAATTATACAACACTAAAGCGAGGACACGATAAGAGCTGCAACTTGTAGGGAAGCGACACGGCCGACGTCTTTTCTGTACCTCCGCATCTGTCTCTCAAGCCTCCCCACCTCTCCCTCTTCCGCTACAAGCATCCCCACCCCGTGTCTTTGCGCCTTTTCAGCTGCACTTCTCCACTCACGCGATCACGTCGACCAACCGGCACGGTGCCCTCCTTTCCTACCTCACCTCTCCTTCCTTAGTTGCTTCCGGTCCAAGAGCGATTGCGATGCTTTAGCAGTCTTTTCTCCACCCTCTTCTTGAGCCCTGCCTCCCGCACTCCCTTATTCTTGTGCGTGCGCTTGTCGGCCAGTCTGCCACCCACCCACTCTCTCCCGGTGCACCGACACGCCAAGAAAACACGGAGCGAGAAGGGAGAGAAAGGAAATAAGGACCGCACATACGGCGCAAGCATCGACCCCAGCGTACAAACCTTCGGCGATCGTTAGGCACTATCGCGCACAGCGAAGACAACGACACGCAACTAAGACTAAGCTTGAGAACACTCTCCTAACCCCTAACACCGCTGCGGTACTCTGTACGCTCACTCATAAAGGTACACATCTTCCGCTGCGCCACGCGAGTGATTTGTTGCACACTCGTCTCTAACCTCCCACGCCACCTCCCGCCGCCTCTTCCCCTTCTCCGCTCCGCTACACTCCTCAATCACCCACAACAGTCGAACGAGGTAGAAGAGAGAGGTGAGGTGTGGGTTGCTCTTTTTTCTATTTTCCGTCTGTCTTCTTTTGAGCATTCGTGAGAGCGGCGTCGTGTCAAGCGTGCCGCCTCCTTCCCTGCCTCCGTCCGGGTCGCTCTTCTTCTCTGTCGGTGCTTCCTTTTCCACAAGCAGCGGTATTCCTGGGCTTCAACTTTGGCGCCGCAGTCGTCTTCGCCGATTGGGCCGTCTCAGCCACCGGCAGAGGCAGACACAGACATTAACACGCACGCACACGCGTGGCGCCTTCCCCCCCCCCCCCCCAAAGGGACCGAGGTGGAAAGAAGGGAAACCGTCACGAGGCACAGGCGCACACACCGATACAGACAAACACGTACGCGGCCACCACCACGTTCCCGGCTACCGTGTCTCGCAACAGTGGCCTTCGTGCACTCTCTTCTATTTTTTTTTGTTTTTGCTTTGTATGACGTAAGTGTGCATCCATCCCCTCACACACACACACACACGCACACAGACAGAGACACTTCTTTTTCATATTGATATCGCCACAGAAGGTGACGCACCTTTCAACGCACGCTGCTTGTTGCTGCGCCGGTTGGAGTGGGCCCTTACGCAGCCTTGCTGTATCACAAAGAGCATAGGCACTGATATAAACTCGACACACCTCGCACGCCGGCACGTATCGGTCATGTCCGCGTCGAAGCAGCGCAACGGCGGCGCCGCGGTGATGGAGGCTGAAATGACGCAGGAGGGCGCCGCAACGCAGACGAGCAGGTGCTCTCCGCTGCCCCGCGGTGGGAACTCGGCTACTTCAGCGGCGTTTCTGAACGTCACCTCCGCGATGCCCGCCGTGGAGAACACCGGCGGGAGTCACATCCACGTGTGCTACCTCGACGAAGACGTGACCCAAGCGGCCTGGCGCCTCGTGCCGAATGCCGTGACGCTGAAGCAGATGCTACGCGAGCAGGACCAGTACGCGGTGTCGTCACCCTCGTCAACGAGCGTCACCGACCATTTTGCAAAGTTCCCATTGCTGCCCCCCGCGCGCATGCCAGCAGCTACGAGTGCCCCACACACGCTTACCTCGGAACCCACCGCTGAGAAGACGCATGGCTCATTCGCCTTCCCGGCGATTCGGCTGTCCCCTGCCTCTTCTCCCAACGGTGACGCTCGCCCTGCGTGGGTCAGCATTAAGGCAGTCAATGAGGAAGAGCTGGCGGAGGTTCTGGAGAGCCTGCCAGTGCATGTGCTCACACGGCGCCGCATCATCTCAGTACTCTGCACCAATGCGGACGCTGGTGAGCTCAGAGAACGTGGGAGCGGCGACTCCAGCAGCGATACCGAGGATACGGAGCCCTCATCCGACAGGGGGCATGAAAAAGGTGACTCCGCCAGACGCCACGAGACGGTGCGTGACAACTTCCTCGAGTACTTCCCGGCACACGGCTACGCTGTGCTGTGCCTGCAGGCAGTGGGACTGCAGAGTGGGGAGACAACGGGGCGCGGCGCCATCCAGAGTGACGGGATGAGCACACATGGCACGCAGCTGCCGTGCACACCGGTGGTGGCGTTGGCCTTCGAGTCGACACTCTTCACCTTCAGCGCGGGTCGCTTTGGCGGCGAAGGAGACGTGCAGCTCATCATGGCCAACCACGCATGGCCCACCGGGTCTTCAACAAGCACCGGTGGAGCTGGTGTGCTGGCACTCCGCCCCGCAGCGTCGCACGCATCAGCGCTCAGTGCCCACAAGGGAGCAGAGTTGGCCGACACGGCAACACACGACTCCTCTTTGGCCGCTTGGGGGCGCCAAGGCGACGCGAACCTTTCCCTTGACGATGCGGGCAGCGTGGCTAAGGAGGGGGTCAACGGAGCAGCGCCCAGAGCGCCTCATGACACATGCGGTGGTCGACGGGTGGTGCCAGAGCCACTCGCATACCCCGCCGCTGCTGCCGCAGATGATCCGGTATCCTCGTTGTCGGCGGGGCGGGCGAGAGGGGCCCAGCAACCCATGATGCTGTTCGGCACCCCTAACAAACCAGCATCGCCGAACTACTGCGCCGACAGAGCCATATCCGTCGTATGCAGCTCGCTTGTGTCCGCCATTATTGCCTACTTCCAGAAGTCTACCCGTGCGCTGCTCATCGAGGCCGACCAGCTCGACGAGCTTGTGCTTCAAATTCTGCCTTCGCGAGTTGACCAGGACGACATGCTGGTGCGCACCAAGAACCTGCGCCAGCTCATAGCCTTCTTCCACATAGACGCGTTGCAGAAGGAGCGAGTGCTGAAGGAGCTGCTGTTGCCGGCAATGCGCCTGACACCGTTCTCACGATCCTCACAGGGAGTGGAGAGCTACCAGCGCTCGCTTTCCTCCGTCCGAAGCACGGTCCTCAGCCTATGCAAGGGCCGCGACATCGTCAACAGGGCGAACATGACCCTCGTCAGTGGCGTGTCTGCACGCCTCCTGTCGCACTGCAACTTTATGGACTACCTGAGTCACGTGCATACGCAAATTACCGTAATGCTGATACCGATCACCATCATACCAAATCTGTTTGCCATGAACGTACGAGTGCCCTTCACCGACGCAGAGACGACGACTCCGTTCTTCTGCATCGTGGGCTTTACGCTGGGGATCTTGGTGCTCAGCATTGCGCCCATCGTGTACAAGTTCCTCATGTACAAGGCACCTGGTGCACTGGCGACACTCGAGTAGCGAAGGAGCGACGACGACAAAAGCAAACAAGCAAGCCGACCACAAAGTGGGGGAGGGGAGGGAGAAGCCGAAAAAAAAAAGAAGGAAAGAGGAGGTGGGGGTGCTTGATTGTTTTGCATCGATTCTTCTTTCGACGAGCCGTGGCGAAATTTTCTCGTGCGGTGTCTTTGACGTACGTGAGTTCTTGTGTGTCCGCCTCTTTCTCTTTCTCTGCGCGCGTGTGCTTGGGTGTGAGTGCTGGTCCGTCTGCTTGTTTTTGTGTTTTTTTTTTTGTGGTAGCGGGTGTCCGGCTGGGGTTTGTTTTGTGTTACGCGTCCACCTTTTCTTTCTGTCGAGGCCGTTGTCGCGCCTCGAGCTGCATGTGCCGCTCTTCCCTCCTTCCATTCTTTCCTTGAGCCGCCATGCTGTACCCCCGCCTCCTCACCTCTCCACCGCGCTGTCATCTTTTACCTTTCCCTTTCTCGTTTTTGATGTTCTTGACCTTAGCGCTGGCCCTCGTGCTACTAACCACCTCACCGCGGAATCAGGGTGTAGTACCCACTCTCGGTGTCGGCCGACCGGTCTGGGGCGGCGCTGTGCGGAAGAGATGCGCCGTCGTGATGATCACGCTTGGGCCAGCGCACTACGAACCCCGTGCGACGATTCGGAAAACATACACCCCCCGCCTACGGCTTTTCTGCCTTTGCTGCGCTGCGGTGATGTTGAGCGTGATCCGGGGCCTCGCCTGCGCTGTGAGGCAGCGGCATTGCAATGGGCTGAACGACGCTACGCAGCGCTGGCGGGGCCGGCTCCCTCACATAGCCGACGTGCAACAGAGGCAGCAGACCTGTGGTTGTGTATGCGTGTATACCTGTTGACGTGTTCGCGGCAGAATGGACACGTCGGCAAAGAAACGTGTTTGCACTGGGCGAACTTCTCTTTTTATTTTTTTGTTCTTGTCACCGTCCCCGGTACGTGCTGACAAGCTCTCTGCGGCGTCTCTCTCTCTCCTCCCCTGACTTGCTCCTTGTTGTTCCGCATAACTCATAGAAGGGGCAGGCCGGCGCGCACGCCGACACCGACACGCGATATCCGCGTCCTCACACCACTTCCGGGGACGCTTGCCGCGTCTTTGGGCCTGCGCTCTACAAGAGCACCGGCATTCCCCTCCCCCGCACAAGCACACGCAGATGGAGTAACACAAGACCGACACGAGCAACAGCGCTACCCGCCGGTCTCATGAGGGAACGACAGGATGGCACACCAGACAATGCGGTAGCTACAACGAGAGCAGCGCTGCCGTCCGTGGGGCCTTTTCGACCCGTCTAACAGCAACAGCCGTAGGACGGCGACATGCATCTCCCTCCCCCCTTGCGTCGCCTGCGCCACGGAATATATGTGAGACCTTTGCGGCGAGCCACAAGAACGAAGTCGCCCCTCATTTTGACCAGCCGCGCTTCGATCCGCTACCTAATACTTTTCCCGTACGAACAGCGAGAGTCCACGTCGGCGATCGTTTCGGCACCGATTGGGGCACCCTCGTCGTTGCCCCGGAGCACGTGCCTGGTGCCGCGTCGCGCCGCTGCCGGCGCCGCCTCTTCCACTGCCCTTCACGTGTCCCCTCTTCCACCTCGTCTCTGCCCCACTCCGCCCAACTTACTCGCACCGCGTACCACGCACGCCCTCCACGTCCACAACGCCCACGCGCACCGCCCGGCATCAAGACGCTTTCTCAATCTCTTTCGCTAAATAACCGCCTTTTCATCTTCACTCTTATCTCTCTCTTTTGTTTCTCCCTAACCTACTGCGACTCTGCGACGCTGCCACCCCTCGCCGACCGCGCCGTCCCGTCCCCGCCTGCCTCCGTCTCTCGCGCGCACCCGCAGATCTTCCTCTTGCTCGGCCTAAGCACGGCTTCGATTGCTTCTTCTTACATTCCCAGGAGGCGAGCGACCATGGCGCCACCCACCCTCGCGATGCTCCGCCAGCTGGTCGGCGATCTTGTGCGCGCTTCCGTTGCGGTGGAGGCGCGCGAACCCCTCGAATTTCAGTCGGCCGTTGCTTCCGCAACGAAGACGATCGCCTACTCTCAGGGCCGTGCGGACTCGCACCCCGACACGAGCGGTGACGGTACGAGACGCCGCCTCTCGTATGCTGAGTCTGGGCATGACCACGGCCACAGCCACGGCAGCGGCTCCGACAGCGGCCACGGCCACAGCCACGGCAGCGGCTCCGACGGCGACCACGGCCACAGCCACGGCAGCGGCTCCGACGGCGACCACGGCCACAGCCACGGCAGCGGCTCCGACAGCGGCCACGGCCACAGCCACGGCTGCGCCTCCGTGGAAGGCGACTACATGCTGGGATTGCACATTGCTGCGATCTTCATCATTCTCGCTGCATCGGTTGTGGGCACGCTGATCCCGATCGTGGGCAAGCGTGTGCCTGCGCTGCGTCTCCACGCGTATGTGTACGCTGTGGGCAAGGCCGCTGCGACGGGTGTGGTACTTGCTGTTGCGATGATTCACATGATCAACCACGCTTCTGTTGTGTTTGGGTCTGACTGCATCCCTGAGAGTTTCGGCAAGATGTACGAGGGCTGGGCGTTTCTGTTCGCGATGATTGCCGCGATCGTGATGCACGCGATTGAGGGGACGATCGGGTGGATTACGGAGCGGTGGACCGCGCGCGCCGCTGGTAAGGTGTCGCCCACGGATCCGTGCCACGACTCGCTGTGCAACGAGTGCTCTGCGGTGCGCAAGGGCGAGCTTGCGGAGAGGCCCGGCGAGGGTGCGCTGAAGGACATGTACGGCGCTGCGGAGGACGGACGGGGCGGTGCCTCTGTGCTTCAGATGGACGCCGCGGGGTGTGTGGGACACCAGCACAGCGTAGCTGTGCCGGAGGACATGCCGCCGCTGCAGCGCGTCGTGGCAGCGCTGTGCATGGAGTTCGGCGTGACGCTGCACAGCGTGTTTGCGGGACTTGCGCTTGCCGTGTCCAACGGCTCGGACCTGCGCGCGCTGATCATTGCGCTTGTGTTCCACCAGCTGTTCGAGGGCCTTGCGATGGGCGCGCGTCTTGCGGACGCGTCGTTCAAGATATCACTGGAGCTTGCGCTGATGCTTGTGTTCTCGTTCTCTGCGCCGATCGGGATTGCGGCAGGCACCGGCGCTGTGATGGCGTCGCGCGACGCGCTGTCGGGGCCGACTTACGCGTTGGTGAGTGCGATCCTGGACTCGATCTGCGGCGGGATCATGCTGTACATTGCCTTCAATCTGCTGTTCGTGGACTTCTCGCACGACCTGCACGTGCACTGCGGCGTGAAGAGCAAGTGCGGCGTGGCCAAGCGGATCGGGATGTACGCTGGGCTGTGGATCGGTGCGGCCGTGATGGCGATCATCGGGAAGTGGGTGTAGGTGTTGGACCACTGCTGCTGTTCCTGCGCGAGTATGTGGCTAGGTGGCGGCTGCTGTAATGGGTCGTGCTTCTGTGCCGCTGTCGGGCGTGGGCGGGCCGGCGGTGCCTGTTGGCCCCCCCCCCCCCCAGCTGCGGGCATCCCAACGCTCCCTCTTCCCACGCCGTCGCAGGCACGCGCGCAGCGCAACACATAGGTATCAGATCAGACCTGCTCTAGTGCACCCTTCTCTTTCGCTACCTCCCCCCTATTTTCTTCCACGCTGTTTTGTAAACTCTCCTCCTCCTCGTTTTAGTTTCCCTCCCCCCTTCTGCACGCCCCCCATCTGCATCGGCGTAATGCACACCCATCCACACGTACACCACCCACCGTACGCCGTCCCGCAGCGGGGCCCGCGACTCTCTTACGGCCCTCGCGCGCTTCTCTCACCTTCTTCACTATTCACGCAGTGCTCTCTTCCTGCTTTGCAATGACGGAGGAGTTGTTCTCTCTCCCCTCCCTGTGGGCTTGTCAAAATCTGTTTACTGGGGCACCGTCCGCGCTGTGCAGTCCCCTCCCCCAGAGGAGCGGTGCGTGTTACCCGGGAGCACGATAAGTGGGCCCTCTGTCCCCTCTTCGCCCCCCGCCGCTGTGCGCGTGCGGTCTTTCTCGTGTCTTTACTGCCTTTTGCTTTGCTTCCGTACCAGCGGTGCGCGTGCGCGTGGGCTTTTCGTTCCTTCCCCGCGCGTGCCGCTCTCACTTCCACTCTTGCTCTGCACTGTCCCCCCCCCCCCCCCCAGGGACGACGATAGGGTGCGGCTCTGGTTCGTCTTGACGCTCTTTCGAGCGCGTGTACGCGTGTGTATTTGTGTGTGCATTCCCATGAGTTGAGGAAGGGATGGTGGGTGTCTTGCGGTGGCGGAGCCGTGTGAGTCAGTGCTGTTGCCTGTGCTGCTTTGACGGCTGCACGGCTGCACGGCTGCTGCTGCCGCGCGTCGCCCGCGTGTCCCTTCCTGTGCGCGCGTTGATTTTCCCTTGTGTGTGTGTTTCTGTGTGTGCGTGTGTGTGTCGGTGCGTATTCGGCCCCAACTGCTTCCCCCCTCGACCCCGGAGGGTTGCAGCGACTGTGATGGCGCGCGCTGCACGGCGCTCCCGCCTCGTGTGCGTCTGCTGCGTCTCCGCGTTTACCGTGTGTTCGCACTCCCTCCCCTTGTGCTTCTTCTGGGGAGTGCCTGTGTGTGCGTGCATCCTCACCCCCTCCACGAGCTGTGCGTGCGTGAGTGACCATGTGCTGCTTGTTCTCTTGGCTAGCGCTGCGGGGCTCCGCCTCGTGTGCTGCGGTGAGTGCGGTGGCGCGCTGCAGGCGGGACGGCGGAGGCAACGTGCCGTGCTCTCTACCGTCTCTTCCTCTCGTTGCTGTTGCCGACGTGCGCGCGCGACTGTGTGTGTGTCGCCCCTCTTTTCCACTCTTTCCATGCGCCCGCCGCAATAGCATTTTCCTCTAAGAGCTGTACCGTACTTTGCGTCTGTGAGTAAGCGGTGGTATGCTGCGGATCGCCTATAACCCGCGTCTGTGTATGCCTGAGTAAGTAAGTAAGTGTGTGTGTCTGCCTGCGGGGGTGTGCGCGCGCGTGAGGGTCCCTGAGAGTCCTCGCGTGGTGGGAGACCTCGCCGCTGCGCGCACGTCCCGATGGCCCCCCTCGCCCCCCTCCCCCCCGTAGTAAAGGCTTGTATGCTTCGCCCGTTTCTCTCTTTTGATTTTGCTTTGTGCTTGTGCTTCGGGCTCCTTCTGTGGTGCGCCGGCGGTGGACGCGTCCCCGTTGCACGTTGCACGTGCGCGTGCGCTTGCCTCGCTGCCTGCCGTCTGACATGTTTCTCTGCGCGATGCGCTTCCCCCCGCTGTGTCTCTGCGGGTGCCGCTGTCTCTGTGGATGTGTGTGCACCACGCCTCCGCGCTTGGGGGCGTGGATGCCGAGCGCTGCGTCGATGACGGGGTGCGGGGGATTCTCCGTGACGTGAGGCCGTCGCCGCCCCGGCAAGCACTGCGACCACGCCGTTGACGGGCGTGCGCGTGCGCGGGTGCGGGTGGCGCTGTCGCCGACTTGCGTTTTGTGCCTTTTCTTTTTTGTTTCGGTTTTACGTTCTTCTTTTGGCTCCTGTGGCGGTTTCCCGTGTTTCCGGGTTTCTGTTCCGGCCGCGCGGCCCGTGCGTTGACATCTCTGGTGGATTGCACGGCCCGTGTCTAGCCGGGGTGTGCGCAGTGACAAGTAATGCTTGGTGCCTGTGTGTGTCTGCGTGGTGCCCGCGCCTGTGCTCGCCCTCCGGCGTTGCGCGACTGTGCGGGGGTGGGCGTTGTGGTGCTTACCCCTGCATACGATGGCCTGGGTCGCCCGGCTCTGCCGTGGCACCGCTGAGCGCTGACGGCGTCGTCACGGCGGCGTGCATCTCGGCGTCGCTCTGGAGTGCGTGCCTGGTGCCGCGTCGCGCCGCTGCCGGCGCCGCCTCTTCCACTGCCCTTCACGTGTCCCCTCTTCCACCTCGTCTCTGCCCCACTCCGCCCAACTTACTCGCACCGCGTACCACGCACGCCCTCCACGTCCACAACGCCCACGCGCACCGCCCGGCATCAAGACGCTCTCTCAATCTCTTTCGCTAAATAACCGCCTTTTCATCTTCACTCTTATCTCTCTCTTTTGTTTCTCCCTAACCTACTGCGACTCTGCGACGCTGCCACCCCTCGCCGACCGCGCCGTCCCGTCCCCGCCTGCCTCCGTCTCTCGCGCGCACCCGCAGATCTTCCTCTTGCTCGGCCTAAGCACGGCTTCGATTGCTTCTTCTTACATTCCCAGGAGGCGAGCGACCATGGCGCCACCCACCCTCGCGATGCTCCGCCAGCTGGTCGGCGATCTTGTGCGCGCTTCCGTTGCGGTGGAGGCGCGCGAACCCCTCGAATTTCAGTCGGCCGTTGCTTCCGCAACGAAGACGATCGCCTACTCTCAGGGCCGTGCGGACTCGCACCCCGACACGAGCGGTGACGGTACGAGACGCCGCCTCTCGTATGCTGAGTCTGGGCATGACCACGGCCACAGCCACGGCAGCGGCTCCGACAGCGGCCACGGCCACAGCCACGGCAGCGGCTCCGACGGCGACCACGGCCACAGCCACGGCAGCGGCTCCGACGGCGACCACGGCCACAGCCACGGCAGCGGCTCCGACAGCGGCCACGGCCACAGCCACGGCTGCGCCTCCGTGGAAGGCGACTACATGCTGGGATTGCACATTGCTGCGATCTTCATCATTCTCGCTGCATCGGTTGTGGGCACGCTGATCCCGATCGTGGGCAAGCGTGTGCCTGCGCTGCGTCTCCACGCGTATGTGTACGCTGTGGGCAAGGCCGCTGCGACGGGTGTGGTACTTGCTGTTGCGATGATTCACATGATCAACCACGCTTCTGTTGTGTTTGGGTCTGACTGCATCCCTGAGAGTTTCGGCAAGATGTACGAGGGCTGGGCGTTTCTGTTCGCGATGATTGCCGCGATCGTGATGCACGCGATTGAGGGGACGATCGGGTGGATTACGGAGCGGTGGACCGCGCGCGCCGCTGGTAAGGTGTCGCCCACGGATCCGTGCCACGACTCGCTGTGCAACGAGTGCTCTGCGGTGCGCAAGGGCGAGCTTGCGGAGAGGCCCGGCGAGGGTGCGCTGAAGGACATGTACGGCGCTGCGGAGGACGGACGGGGCGGTGCCTCTGTGCTTCAGATGGACGCCGCGGGGTGTGTGGGACACCAGCACAGCGTAGCTGTGCCGGAGGACATGCCGCCGCTGCAGCGCGTCGTGGCAGCGCTGTGCATGGAGTTCGGCGTGACGCTGCACAGCGTGTTTGCGGGACTTGCGCTTGCCGTGTCCAACGGCTCGGACCTGCGCGCGCTGATCATTGCGCTTGTGTTCCACCAGCTGTTCGAGGGCCTTGCGATGGGCGCGCGTCTTGCGGACGCGTCGTTCAAGATATCACTGGAGCTTGCGCTGATGCTTGTGTTCTCGTTCTCTGCGCCGATCGGGATTGCGGCAGGCACCGGCGCTGTGATGGCGTCGCGCGACGCGCTGTCGGGGCCGACTTACGCGTTGGTGAGTGCGATCCTGGACTCGATCTGCGGCGGGATCATGCTGTACATTGCCTTCAATCTGCTGTTCGTGGACTTCTCGCACGACCTGCACGTGCACTGCGGCGTGAAGAGCAAGTGCGGCGTGGCCAAGCGGATCGGGATGTACGCTGGGCTGTGGATCGGTGCGGCCGTGATGGCGATCATCGGGAAGTGGGTGTAGGTGTTGGACCACTGCTGCTGTTCCTGCGCGAGTATGTGGCTAGGTGGCGGCTGCTGTAATGGGTCGTGCTTCTGTGCCGCTGTCGGGCGTGGGCGGGCCGGCGGTGCCTGTTGGCCCCCCCCCCCTCCCAGCTGCGGGCATCCCAACGCTCCCTCTTCCCACGCCGTCGCAGGCACGCGCGCAGCGCAACACATAGGTATCAGATCAGACCTGCTCTAGTGCACCCTTCTCTTTCGCTACCTCCCCCCTATTTTCTTCCACGCTGTTTTGTAAACTCTCCTCCTCCTCGTTTTAGTTTCCCTCCCCCCTTCTGCACGCCCCCCATCTGCATCGGCGTAATGCACACCCATCCACACGTACACCACCCACCGTACGCCGTCCCGCAGCGGGGCCCGCGACTCTCTTACGGCCCTCGCGCGCTTCTCTCACCTTCTTCACTATTCACGCAGTGCTCTCTTCCTGCTTTGCAATGACGGAGGAGTTGTTCTCTCTCCCCTCCCTGTGGGCTTGTCAAAATCTGTTTACTGGGGCACCGTCCGCGCTGTGCACTCCCCTCCCCCAGAGGAGCGGTGCGTGTTACCCGGGAGCACGATAAGTGGGCCCTCTGTCCCCTCTTCGCCCCCCGCCGCTGTGCGCGTGCGTGCTTCCCAGTCGCGTGCGGTCTTTCTCGTGTCTTTACTGCCTTTTGCTTTGCTTCCGTACCAGCGGTGCGCGTGCGCGTGGGCTTTTCGTTCCTTCCCCGCGCGTGCCGCTCTCACTTCCACTCTTGCTCTGCACTGTCCCCCCCCCCCCCCAGGGACGACGATAGGGTGCGGCTCTGGTTCGTCTTGACGCTCTTTCGAGCGCGTGTACGCGTGTGTATTTGTGTGTGCATTCCCATGAGTTGAGGAAGGAATGGTGGGTGTCTTGCGGTGGCGGAGCCGTGTGAGTCAGTGCTGTTGCCTGTGCTGCTTTGACGACTGCACGGCTGCACGGCTGCTGCTGCCGCGCGTCGCCCGCGTGTCCCTTCCTGTGCGCGCGTTGATTTTCCCTTGTGTGTGTGTTTCTGTGTGTGCGTGTGTGTGTCGGTGCGTATTCGGCCCCAACTGCTTCCCCCCTCGACCCCGGAGGGTTGCAGCGACTGTGATGGCGCGCGCTGCACGGCGCTCCCGCCTCGTGTGCGTCTGCTGCGTCTCCGCGTTTACCGTGTGTTCGCACTCCCTCCCCTTGTGCTTCTTCTGGGGAGTGCCTGTGTGTGCGTGCATCCTCACCCCCTCCACGAGCTGTGCGTGCGTGAGTGACCATGTGCTGCTTGTTCTCTTGGCTAGCGCTGCGGGGCTCCGCCTCGTGTGCTGCGGTGAGTGCGGTGGCGCGCTGCAGGCGGGACGGCGGAGGCAACGTGCCGTGCTCTCTACCGTCTCTTCCTCTCGTTGCTGTTGCCGACGTGCGCGCGCGACTGTGTGTGTGTCGCCCCTCTTTTCCACTCTTTCCATGCGCCCGCCGCAATAGCATTTTCCTCTAAGAGCTGTACCGTACTTTGCGTCTGTGAGTAAGCGGTGGTATGCTGCGGATCGCCTATAACCCGCGTCTGTGTATGCCTGAGTAAGTAAGTAAGTGTGTGTGTCTGCCTGCGGGGGTGTGCGCGCGCGTGAGGGTCCCTGAGAGTCCTCGCGTGGTGGGAGACCTCGCCGCTGCGCGCACGTCCCGATGGCCCCCCTCGCCCCCCTCCCCCCCGTAGTAAAGGCTTGTATGCTTCGCCCGTTTCTCTCTTTTGATTTTGCTTTGTGCTTGTGCTTCGGGCTCCTTCTGTGGTGCGCCGGCGGTGGACGCGTCCCCGTTGCACGTTGCACGTTGCGCGTGCGCTTGCCTCGCTGCCTGCCGTCTGACATGTTTCTCTGCGCGATGCGCTTCCCCCCGCTGTGTCTCTGCGGGTGCCGCTGTCTCTGTGGATGTGTGTGCACCACGCCTCCGCGCTTGGGGGCGTGGATGCCGAGCGCTGCGTCGATGACGGGGTGCGGGGGATTCTCCGTGACGTGAGGCCGTCGCCGCCCCGGCAAGCACTGCGACCACGCCGTTGACGGGCGTGCGCGTGCGCGGGTGCGGGTGGCGCTGTCGCCGACTTGCGTTTTGTGCCTTTTCTTTTTTGTTTCGGTTTTACGTTCTTCTTTTGGCTCCTGTGGCGGTTTCCCGTGTTTCCGGGTTTCTGTTCCGGCCGCGCGGCCCGTGCGTTGACATCTCTGGTGGATTGCACGGCCCGTGTCTAGCCGGGGTGTGCGCAGTGACAAGTAATGCTTGGTGCCTGTGTGTGTCTGCGTGGTGCCCGCGCCTGTGCTCGCCCTCCGGCGTTGCGCGACTGTGCGGGGGTGGGCGTTGTGGTGCTTACCCCTGCATACGATGGCCTGGGTCGCCCGGCTCTGCCGTGGCACCGCTGAGCGCTGACGGCGTCGCCACGGCGGCGTGCATCTCGGCGTCGCTCTGGAGTGCGTGCCTGGTGCCGCGTCGCGCCGCTGCCGGCGCCTCCTCTTCCACTGCCCTTCACGTGTCCCCTCTTCCACCTCGTCTCTGCCGCTTGCGTTTGCTTCTCTCTTTCGATGCCGCGACACGCGGGGCATTTTGCCTCGCACGCGGCACGGCTTCAGCAATCTTTCCACCTGGTGAGTGACCGCTCCGTTGGGATCATTATCATCATCTGCCCCCTCGCCTGATACACGCGTAGTTTTCCCTTTTTTTTATTGTTTGAGGAGAGTTTCCGGCTTGCTGTTTCGGCGCGCTGTGGTTTTGTCTTGTGGGATTCGGTGTTACCAGCTTAACCTGGAAGCCCAGCGCATTTCTTGCGCCCAAGGAGTGTTTTGAACGCGCGAATCTGTGCCAATTAGCGGACACTGCGTCACTAACTCTGCCTCTAGTTTCCTCGATTTGAGTAAGTTTTCTCCTTGCCGTGCCCTCTCTGCCGTGCATGCACGCTCTCGCTCTCTCTCGCGCTGTGTGCACCTTCTTTTAGTTTTCCGCCTTGTCACGTGCTCGCGTCTCTCGAGTGCCTCTCTACTGATCTTTTCCCTACGGAACGTCAGCCCAGAGAAGAGGTGAGCTAGGGCCGCACTTTGGCGCACACAGGACACGGAGAGAAGAGGTAGATACAAAGTCGAGCCACGGGCAAGCTTGGCAAGGCACGCCGTCCTTCCCCCTTTCCCTCTTTCCACGGAACGCACGCACACCCACCGAGCCACGTACTCAGGCAAGATTCTGTGCCTGTCATCATGTCGCGCGTGCCCATCTCGGAGGAGCAGGCACAGCAGATGGTGGCGAAGCAGCAGGCGCAGCAGGAGCGGAGGGAGGCGTTGGAGGAGCAGAAGGAGAACATGCTGCGCGCGTTTGTAAGTGCGGAGGGCCGCGAGCGGCTGAAGCGCATCGCGCAGGTGAAGGCGGGCCGCGCCCAGGCTGTGGAGATGCACATCATCCAAGCCGTGCAGAGGGGCAAGATGCAGCCGCCCGTGTCGGATGACACGGTGCGGGAGCTGTTGGGCCAGATGGCAAACCAGGAAGCGGAGAGCAGGTCTCACATTACGATTGCTCGCAAGCGCACAGATGATGACTGGTGAGCCGCCGGGGAAGCAAAAACACCGGCGCAGGGCTGCGGTGTGCCGCAAAGTTGGCGAGTGGGAAGGGGAGACGCAGGGAGAGCGCGGGAGAGACCCCATCACTGCAGCAGATGAGAATCGAGGTGGAAGGAATAGGAGAGAGAGAGGCAGTGAAGATTGTTGGGGCGTAGGGTGCATCCCCCCCTCACCCTCTTTTCTCTTCTCCGCTGCTGCTCATTTCTCGTTCTTGTCTTGCGCTTGCTCGGCTTCCGCCCCTCCTTCATCTCTCTGTAGTCCAACGTGACCCGCTCAGCCCTCTCTTTGCCCCCCTTCTACCACTATTACTACTCCCGCTGATACCTGCACACTGTGACCCACGACTCCTCTACCGCTCAGACGCCCATCGTAGAAGATTCTGTCTCGCTCTATCCCGGTATCACCCCGCTTCTTTTATCCTCGGCAGCGGAGGTTTTGCCGTGGCACTGCAGCGCCCTGTTCGACGGGTCGAAGGCACACAGACACACGCACACACACACACACACACAGACACGTGGGTATAGAGCGTGTGCATGCCGTGGCAAGACGGTGGGCACTGTGCACGTCGTGCAGTCTCCGTTGCCGTCGGCTGAGTTGACGATGATCTCTCTGTCGAGGGCGGAGGAGCGAACGAGACGCTGCGTGTGCGTGTCTGGGGAGTTTTTGGCGCGGAATATGGGATGCGAGGATGGAGGAGCAGGACAGCCCGACGATGGTGCTCAAGCGTGTGGGCACATTGCTGCCGGCTGAGGAAGCTCATCTGCGCTGCTGTTGAATATTTATCCGTCGCATTACTCGCCGTAATGGGGTGCACCTCTTTTCCATCTCTGTAACTGTGTGCGTCTGTTCCTTGACTAGGATCGACTCGCTCGCTGCCCTTCTTTTCAAGCGTTGGTGCGTGTTTATTTATCTCCCCTCCTGCGCCTCCATCTGTGTGCGTATATATGCGTACGTCTGTGTGTGTGAAGGTGTGTGTGTGTGTGTGTGCCGCAAAAGAGGCTCGAAACAACACGAAACCGAAAAAAAACTTTCCGAAAAGGAACGAGCAACAGGCGCGCCGGAGGATGGCGCGATGCTGTGCGCATGGGTGCTGCTCGTGCACATGCGCCACTCTTCGGACGGTGCCATGGATGGTGAACACAGACGAGAAGCGTCGAGCATGTGATTGCTCGGCGTTCTTTGCTCCTTTTTTCTGCTCTTCTTTGTGGACGGATTGCATTGCTGAGTTTCTTGTCGCCGCTGGGCGCCAGTAGCGGTGGCTGATGCGGAAAGGGGTCAGGGGTGGGGTATAGGTTCCTGCCTGCCTGCCTGCCTGCCTGCCTGCCTGCGTGTGTGTGTGCGTGTGGGTGAGCATGCGACCGCTCGTACATGTCCCTCCCGGGTGGTGGACGCCGGCGCTGGTCCACGTCACTTTCTCTTCCTGCGTTTTCTTCTTGCCCATTGGCGTGCTTCTTCTCTGCCGCACCCCCTTTTCTTTTTGTGGCTGGCAACACGTCAGCGTAGCGAAGCGCATCGACTTCCACAGCGCCTTGCCATCTCCTCTCTCCTTGTAGGTGCCCTGATTGTGACGGCTGCTTATACACACCCTTCCGCACGCGCCCGCCTGCCCACGCTCCATCAAACACGCAGCTACGCGCATCCGCACGTGTGCGAGAGGGAGAGAAAAAGGAGCACGCGTCTTTCATTATGCCGAAGCGTCACCGCCAGCCGGAGCCGATCGACATCGAAAGCACGTCCCGTCACCGGAGCAACCGCGAGTACTACGACAAGAGGCGGCGTAGCAGTGATGCGAGCTTGAAGAACTCTACGGCTCTTCGAGCTTCCTCGGCTGCCGCCACCTCCGCTGCCTCTGGTACTGAGCGCGCCGATTCCGTTTACTCCCCAGGTGAGATAAAGCTGGCCGAGAAGACCCGCAAGAGAGCCAAGGACTTCCCCGCCACGCCCGAGTCACTGGTGCGACACCGCCGGCAACTGGAGGCGCATGCCAAGCGACGTCGCATCTCGTTTGACAAGGACGGCCAACCTGTCGGCGATGACAACGTCTCGGGAGAGGCGACACTGGGCTCGCAGCAAAGGCGCCCTGTGCTGATGCCGGGTAAGGTCTCTTTTCCATCTCTTCCAGGCCGAGCTTCTCCGGCTGCATCGAACAGCCTCGATCTCGCCAGTCACGACGAAGAGGGAGATGATGACGACGACATCGACTTCAGCTCCAACGACTACGTTGGAGATGACGGTAACCAACCTAGCAGCGATGACTATGCGCTCGGCGGCGGAAGCCAGGGCGACAGCGCTGCGGAGGAAGAAGAGGCGGAGCTGCGCCAGCTACGGAAGTCGGTTGCTGCTGCTGCTGCTGCCCAGCGACGCCAGAAGATAGGCGAAGGCGATGAAGACAGCAGCGATGAAAGTGATGGCGGCAGCGACAGTGGCGAGGAGGATGAGGTGCCCGATGATAGCAGCCCGCTGGGCAGCAGCGACGATGACTTGGGGGACTCCTCCGATATGGATGAGGAAGGCGAGTCGAACAATGACTTGTCCGACTTTGGGAGGGAGCAGGATAACGACGAAGAGAGCGAGGAGGAAGAGGAGAACAGCGCTGGTGGTGTTTGGGGCACGCGCCGTCGCGGCGGCGGCGGCGCCGCTGGGCAGAGCAGCGACGAATACGACGATGATGACGACGACGGCGGCGATGGTCTTGTGACTGTCGACTTTGGCGTGTTTGACATGGAGGCATCTAACGTCGATGGACTTCTCCACCTGATGGATCAGCTCTGCCCCGACCGAATGAACGAGGTGGACCGTGATGAGCTGGGGCTGGCACTGTACGAGAGCCCCTTCACCAGCGTCGTGCGCCTGCAAAACAATGGCGAGGATGCCACAGGGGAGGAGGAGCAAGAGTTCTATGGCCTTTCCTCTGTGCTAGACGTCGCACACGGGCAGTCGCTCTACCCCGCGGCACTGCGTCCGCTCTGTGGGCTATTGCAGCAGCGCGTGTGGCGGCAGGCGGCACCAGGCATTCCACCGACAGACATCTTGACGAGCGTTGTGGACGGCGGCCCCGCTACGTCGTCGCGCGCCAAGTGCCTTCTGCTCATCTCCGAGTACATCCGCAACATCCCGCTGGAGCTGACCGTGCAGATTCTCGAGGATGTGCTTGATCGCTTAGATGCCGCCGGCCAGCAGGAGAAAAAAAAGATTCAGGCGCAGACGGCGGGGGAGGCCATGGCGACGCACGAGCATCCCATCTTTGCAACTCACCCGAGCATGTTTGCCGTGCTGGCGAAGGTCCAGCGTGCCACTGATGCGCCGGTGACACTGCCGAAGCATGCCGTGCCATCCTCATCTGGCGGCGGCTCTGAAGAGGCTGGGAGTGGTGGCGACGCAGCCGCTGCAGCTCACCGGAAGCATCACAATGGTGGACGCCATAACACTACGAAAGGGAGCGAGGGGGCTAGTGGAAGTGTCAGCGGCGGCGCGACGGGTGCCCCCGACTCCCCGCTCGACCTTGCACACTATATCTTCTGGCGCGAAGAGGACAACATCCTCTACGAGTTCCGCGACAAGCGGGTTGCCACCCTCGTCTACCGCTGCCGCCCCCAGTACGACGGCCAGCCGGAGCACGAAATACCGCTCTCAATTCTCTTTGTGCTGCAGTACGGCGCTGCGCGGCAGGCGGTGGACGAGATGCGGCGGCGGCAAACGGTCAACGCAGCCGTGGAGCGATACTGAGGAGAGGAAGTGGATGAGTGAGAGGGGGAGGGAGACTGTGCCGGACCTTGTGCAGGGAACCGCCTGCCTACCTGCCTGCGCGCATGTGGCGGCGTACGTGGGCGCACTCCACATGTGCGAGTCACGCACAGGCATCCCTCAAAGACGCACATCCACGCAGACAATCCTTCACGTCCCGCAGCACGCCGTTCACCCCCCCCCCATATCTCGCTGTGTTGCCTCACCTTTACCTAATCGCATGGCTTCTGCGTAGTCTAACGAAAGGCACGTATGCGCTTCTCTCTGCGTGTCGCCTCTGACCGCTCGCCCCTCCAAAACGCATCCAACACAAACACCCCCGGAAAAGAAAACGATAACAGGACACGGCCTTTGCACGCGGCTCTCCCGCTGGTGGTGGCGGTCGTCGTCGGACCGTTGCACTGCCAGCCTCTGCACGTTCCCCTTGACAACCACAACCTTTTGTTGGTGGGCAGCTCCGCTCGCCACTTGCACTTCACGACTTCTCTGCGAAAATGAGCGGAAAAAAAGGAAAAGAGTGCACGAACGCCGCGAAGCGGAGCGAGGATCGAAGGTGCTGCAGCCGGCGCGTCCTTTGCACCGCACAAAGCCACGCGCGCGTGCCCCTGCTGGACATTTCGAGGCTTCTGGAGCTTCCGGGCTTGAGTCTTCTCGTGATGCGTCCTGTCGCGCAACAGCGAGGTGGAGCACGAGGCTGTTTTCCGTTTCTGCTCCGTCTTCCATACCCTCCCCTTACCCTTGCGCGCATCTCCCATTTTTATTGTCTGTCCATCCCCCACCTCTCTCTCGATCTATGCATGTCCGCATTGTGGGCTTGTGCTGCGTGCCGGAGAGTCTTTACACCCCTCCTCTGCAGGCCAGCGGACGGGGAGGACACACAGTCAAGGCGGCATGCAGCCGTCTACCTTGAACTCCTCGCATGGAGTCTCTTCTTCAGCGCACATAATCACATCGGCAGCTCTGCATGACCCGACGGGTGCCACTGACGAGGAGATAGTAGAGTGCTTGCTGCTGATATGGCGCGATGTGTCAGCAGCGGCTGCACCCCGTCACGCTCCTTCTCACCATGCCTCGATGCATCCAGCTGCCTTGCGCATCTTTGGCCATGATTCCCTGCAGAGTGCAGCGACGTTGAGGCGTCGCTATCGGCAGCTTGCCATTCGCGTGCACCCGGACAAGAACACGAGTTCGCGGGCGTCCGAGGCGTTTCAGCTACTGCAGAGCTGCTTCGAGTACCTCATCAGCAGCCGCGAAGCCGGGGGCATTGGTGGCGTTGACGTTGGAGAGTATGCGGCGTTTCAGCGCACAGCCGATCCGTCAAGGCCGGAGAAGGGAGATGCGTTCAGGAGAGGTGACGCAGCCAACGGCGAAGATGCCAAGTCGTATTTTTCCTCCTCGACATCGTCCTCCTCCACGTCTTCCGCTTCGCCATCCCCGCTGCGACCACCCTTGTCGCCTCTCTTCAGCACGGACAGCAGCAGCAGCAGCTCAGGGCGGTCTTTGCCGACTCACGCACGCACCGCCGCCGCTGCCACAGCTGGGAGGGCGTCACCACCACGGCCACCACCTCCCTCACGCCGTCCAGCACCGGCTGCAACGTCGACGAATAGAGGCGTGCTTTCCTCCGCGCCCGTGCCCGAGCCACCCGACGTATTTGCCACCAGCGCAGGCGCAACGGCAGCCGCGGCGGTTCCAGCGCCGAATGTCTTGGATCATAGCAGCAGCGACCCTGCCGTGCCCCCTCCCCCCGTCTTTGACGCGCACCCGGCCTTCAAAGCCGGCTCGACGGGAGCTGCGCAGCCCCGCATTAGACGCCGTGCATCGACTGGCGGTTGCACCTCGTTCGCCGGTGCGGCAAGCGATTTTGGCCCAGCACCACCGCTCGTGTTTCAGCAAGCATCATCTACGCCAACGGACACTAGTGCGCGCGGCGTGATTGCCAGGCGATCAGGGGTGGCAAAGCAGCACTCCTCGAAACAGCAGCGGAGTGCGCGACAGCCCGAGCTGCCGACCCTGGCTGAGCTGTTGGCTCGGTTGGACGCCGATGACGATGAGGACGAGGCGGCTCAGAGAACATTTTGGAATGTACCCGAGGCCTGTCCTCTCGAGACGGCTCGAATGGCTCTGCAGCGCAGAGGTGTCACACCGATGAGACCGCCGCGGTAAAATTTTCGGCTCCCCCGGCAAGGGTGTGGTCATCCGCGGCGCATCCAGCCGTTTCCCACTCTCGAAGCAACACAAGCGACAGCGCTGACTTCGAAAGCAGCGGCGCCCCTGTGACTCACCGCGCATCGATGACGACGGACCCTGTCCACCTGGACATGTCGTGTGCGACGTCGGTGTCTAGTGCACCATCATCGACTCCATCCACGCTCGAAGCCTTTTACAATGCGTTGCAGGAAGAGGTGAGAGATACGAAACACTGTCACGCCTCTTCTGCCTCTCCTCTCTCTCACATATCCTCTGGCCCGTTCGCTGGATCATCTGTGCGCAGTCGACGAGCCGGTGGCGGCAGGGTGGAAGGGAGCAGCGGGCGCGCGACTCGAGGCCGGGGCAGCGGCGGCCCCACAGTAGAGCGGTGCGCGTGCGGCAAGGCTCCTCGTGGTCGCTGCTTTCTCTGTGAAGAGTAAAGGTGTGACTGGTGACGTGGTAGCGGTGCGAAAGGCTTTTCTCTATCCTCCTCCCGCTGGCTTCCCACCCGCGTCGCTTAGGCTTCTTCCGTGGTGCGTGAAGTCCTCTCGGCACGTAGTGGAGGGACGTATTCTTCTCGCTCGTCGATGCGCTGTGGTGGCTGTGGTATCGCCCCCGCCCTCTCTCCTCGGCTCTCTCCCAGGCTGCTCTCTTGGCGTCTTGTTTTTCAGGCACCCCTCACCCACTTCGTCCTTCCGCCAATGCAGCAGTGCCGGGGCGCAAGAGGCGAGCCCCAGCAAGGTTCTTTTCATATCCCACATGGGTGTCGTCTCTGCTATAGTTTTGCACAGACAAGAAATGTGCCCAGCTGTGTGGCGCGGTGCATGCCATGTGGGCAGTGAACGCCACCGCCGCCAGCATCCTCTAGCCGAGAAGAACGCGCTTCGAATGCCGCGTCTCACCAGTGACATCCCATCAGCGGAGTAGGTCTGTGCTGGTCACCCTCCCCCTTTTCCTAGCGCTCCTCTCACCTCAACCTCTTTCTCTTCTGTCTTCTGATCGGCAATAGCGAAACCTCTCTCCGCTCCTGATGCCGCTCTTGCTGTCCTCTTCTTCACCGCCCTACCCGCCTACAGCCCACTAGGCACTCAACCCGAACACACCCCCTCTGCCCTTGACTTTGCCGTCACAGGGGCACAGGGAGAGATGTACGCGCTTGCATGCATGCTTCCCTCTCACGAGTAGCATGGGCGGCTCCATTGGCATGGCGCGCTTCTCACTCTCCGCTTTCTCCACCACAGGGGATGAGATGGAGGGGCTGCGGTGGTGGAGATGCACCTTATGTGGCGCCACAAATCTACCGCGCGTGACCAAGAGCAAGGCAGCGGTGGGGTTCGGCATCACCCCTGCCGCTACCCGAGCTTCCCAGAGGCGTGACAGTGGCAGCTCCGACACCTGAAGTGGCACATTCCGCCGCCGTACGGCAGAAACCTGCGCTTCTCGTGGCACCCCAATGCACTGCTCTACTTCGGCGCGCTCCGACCGAGAAGGTGGCGTTGTAGGAGAGCCACATCAAGGCTCGCCTCGACACACTGAAAGGGAGGAGGAGGGGGAAAGGCGCTGGAGGCGGGTTTTGTGGCTTTCTCCATCGGATACACGTCGGAATGTGGTGGTGGTGGGGGGGGGGGGGCGCGGAGAAGCAAGGGCCCGAGCTCGCGCCGTTTGCCGCCTTCGTGCGGCGGTGGCAGGACGCCAACGTGCCTCCATCGTCCCAGCAGAGCGTGGACATGAGCCGGGCCTCCTGCACCCAGCAGCTCTTTGAATTCCACGAGGCGAAGACCGACGCCTGCGGTGGGCTGCTTCGCATGTGCTTCTTCTGCTACCCCGCTACCGTTTCGTACGGGGTGGTGTCCGAAAGCACCTCGGAGATCAGCGACGGGTCTCGCATGGCCGCTCGAGGGCTAGCTTGGCAACCTGGACAAGGAGGACGTGGCCGTGCATTTAGGTGCATAGACGCAATTTCCCCGGAGCTGGACACGCGGTAGTGTACGCCGGCGGCGTGGCCCGCCCACGAAGAGTAGCCGCTTGTGGGGTAGCGGGAAGGCGGCCGGAGCTGCCCCCTCTCATAGCGGATGGGCCTCTGCAGAAGGCGTGTATGCGCGCAGAGGAGCAAGCGCGACAAACCTTGCACTTTCTCTATTCCTTTTCTCTGTAACGGCCGGCCCCCCCTCTGCGGGGGTTTGCTCCGACATGAACATCATCGCAGTGCGCAGCGTCGCCGGTGCGCGTCGGTGTGTTGTGCTGCCCTCGCCGAGGCGTGCATTCGCGTCTCCTTGTGCGTGTGTGCGTGTGTGGCGAGGGGGGGGGCGGTGGTGTGCAGAGCCTCGCGGCTCCCGTTTTTCCGTCTGCTTGCGAGATGTTTCTCTCCCCCGTATATGCTGTGTTGGCTTTGCCTGCTTACTTGTCATGCGGCTTCATCTTTCTGCTACTCGATCCGTTCGCCATCGCCGAGTCTTTCGCCGTGCTTCGATGTTCTGTGGGCACGGAGGCCCTGACTCTGTCGTGGGCTTCACTGCGTCTTTTCGGTTTTCCTTTGGTGTGATGTGGCGCTCTGAGCTTCTCCGTCTCGGGTGGTGGGGTGGGGGAGGAGCAGGCGAAAGAAAGAGCGAGGCACAGCTCATGCATCTGCGCGTGCGCGTGTGTGTGGCTGCCTGTCTGTCTGTCTCCCACCTTCCCCCCTGCGCATGCCCTTCTATCAAGGGAGAGAGGGTGGGGCTTCGCGCTGTCTGCAGCGTCCTCTTCATGTTTGTGTGTTTCGTGTTTTTGTGCTTGCCCCTCCCTCCTTGTCTCTTCCCCTGCCACCCGTTCATGACGGGAGCGCGGAAGGAGGATCAGGAACTTCAGCGTACCCCCGAACCATCGATGTGCACGCGCGTGTGTACGTGTGCACAAGCCGCTTCGCGTGACTGCGTGGTGATGTGGTCTGTACCCTCTGGACACCCTTCCCACCAAGAAGAAAAAGAGGACAAGGCATTCATGATTCTCTCACGATGCGCATGTGTGCCCCCCCCCCCCCCCCCAGATGTTTTCCAAACCCGCACCTGCCTGCATCTCCCTCCCACTCCATCATGTCGCCACGCGCGTTGTGGTACACCCAACAAACCGCGGCAGACGAAAAGAGAGAAAAGGCAACGGAAAGCCTTCGAAGCGAAAACAATACGTCGCTGTGAACTGTCATGAGTGCCTCTGTATTTGTGCGGGCGAAGGTGTGCTTACATGCTTAGATACGAGCCCCTCGTGGACGTCCCTCTCACCCTCATCTACATAGCACGCGTGCATGCAGTCGCCGCTGCGTTGCGCGCTTCTCTCCATGCGTTTCCCTTCCTCTGTGCGGGCGCAGCTCTGCTGCTTGCCAGCGCAGCGGACTGTCGACACTGCACCGCGGTGCCTCATCAACTTCCTGTCGTTGCTTCCTCCTCTCCCCCGCACAGCTTTCTCTCTTTTTGTTCTCGGACATCAGCACGCTCGGAGTGGGTGGGTGAGGGGCCTCGTACACCGACGGCAACGACTCAGTAACCACTCGGATAAGCGTCTGCACCTTCCGCTCTTCTTTCTCATCGTAAATAAGGTACGCCGGGCTCGAGGGCAGACGCAGGCCCACGCATCCTCATCCACCATCTCAACTCCATCCTCACATACACACACACGCACACACACACACACACACACACACACACACACACACAGGCTCGTTTACCGGTGCGCTGTGAACAAGGAAACTGGCTCATCGGCAAACGCACCGATACACTGACACCGGCTGCTAACAGGGTGTAGAGCCTTCCTCTACACGAACATTCAAACCCTCGCACGGACACACTCACGGAAGACAAGGTTATTGGGTACATCAGCGTCTCTCCCTCCTTGAGCGTGTATATATATATATATATATATGTGTGTGTGTATATGTATGTATATATATATATATATATACATACATATATATATATATCTGTCTGTCTGTCTGTCCCTGTCTGTCTCCCCGTGGCTGTTTGTGTGGCCGCCTTATTCTTCCCGATCTCGCGTCGCGTCATATCCTGGCAAGGCCACGGCTTCAGGTAACGACGCGTCTTTTCCGTTTGGTTGTGTAGTTGCCGGTTTTGGCGAGAGCGAACGGGCACCAGGCGTGTGCCGCGCCGTCACTCTCCGCTGTTGTGCTTCTCCTCTTGTTTTCCCCAAAATAGTCGCCCTTCATTTTGTGGCGCAGCTCTCTCTCTCTGTGGCCCCCTTCCTCCTTGGCGATGTCTCTCTCCACTCACCGCCCGGTGAAGGGCATCACGTATGGGGTTGTGTGCCCCGTGTGCTGCAATCCGATGGACTTTGAGTGCACCAGTGAAAGGATGTACGGCGTGCGGTGTCCGGCGTGCAATGCCATGATAGACCTCCGCAACCCGGCAGAGACGCTGCCGGACACCGACACCGGCGTCTACGAGGGGGACACGCAACGTATCAAGGTGGTGCACTACTCAGCTGAGGTAGAGCCGTCCACTGGGATGTCCGCCAGCGCGCAGGTAAACAACCTCTTGAGCAGCGTGGAGGCAGAGAAGCGCAAGGTCATGCCGACAGTGATGACGGGGGAGACGAAGCAGGCCTTCTCCGCCCAACGCCAGCAGGCACTCGCGCAGAAGTTCTCGCTTTTCTTCCCTGTGACGCACGCGATTGAGTACGTTGTCTTTGGCAAGAAGCCGTACGCCAAAATCGGGCACGTGCGCATCTTCCGCAAGCGCATTCCCTTCTACGGCTACGTGAATATCGGCGCCCCACAGACGACCACATCCTACTCGGCGCCATGCTCTTTCACTTTTCTACTCCTTATCCCCGTCAAGTGGCTCTGGGAGCAACTAGAGCTGGAGTGGATACCGCGGTACTACTACGCCGAGTTGGTGCTTGTCGTTCTCTTCTACACGCTGCTGTTTCGGCTGGCGTACAGTGATCCCGGCTATGTGAAGCCGGGCTACATGGACGACGAGGGCGGCGACACCGCTGCTGCTGCCGCTGCCGAGGAAATGACTCTGCGTGACATCGAGCGCAACCAGAGGGAGAGCTTGTGGGAGGATGTGAACGGCGTTCCGATGGAGCGCAAGTGGTGCTCCACGTGCAACATGCATCGCCCTGTGCGAGCTGCCCACTGCTACATATGTGGCCTATGCTGCTACGACCACGATCACCACTGCGGCGTCCTCGGTATCTGTGTTGGTCGTCGCCGTGTTGAGATGTTCTCGATGTTTGTGTCGGTCGCCACGATGATGTGCGTCTTGCCGACGATGGCCATCATCTGCGCCCTCTGGACACACTGGGAGAAGTTCACAGCAGCTCTGCTGGCGGTGGCGTTCTTTTTGGTCGTGATTCTGGGGCCCTTATCCATCCTCCTTACCATGACAGCGGTCTCCATGTGGCAGTCGATCACGCAGGAGGCGAGCACCCGCGAGCGCGTCCAGCACGTATACGCTCACAAGCGCAACCCCTACAACCGCGGCTTCTTCAAGAACTTGTACTACCACCTAGTGCAGCGCCGTGTCGCCGCGTCGCTGTTCGATGACGACTTTGTGAAGAGGTGCGCGCTGCGGGTTCAGGAGCGTGAGCTGGGCACCGGCGTCACGGTTACGTGCATCTGAGCGAGTGAAGAAGACGGAGGAGAAGGGAAGGGGACCAGTTCGGCACACGTGTGTGCACATGCGCACCATCACAGCCCCTCTTGCTCCCCCTCTCTTTTCCTGTCCTCTTCCCCGTTCACCCACACGCATCTAGCCTTTGCATCGCTAGAGTGACGAGTGCGAAAAGGGCGGCTGGTGATTGTACATCAGGTGAGAAAAGAGTCCTCGGTCGTCTTCGCTTGCTGCTTTGGCTTCCTTTTTAGCTGATTTAGTTTTACATGTTGTGTATGCGTGCTGATCTTGCTCTCTCTCCCCCTCTCCCCTCTCCCTCTCCCCCTCGCCTATGTTGCCTGCCTCGAAAGCATCTGAAATCCTATGTCTGTCCATGCACAATGCACGCACCGCTGCTCATTCACATCGACCCCTCCCCCCTCCTCATCCCCCCCACACAGCGTGTCACCCTTCTTTTTTAGGTTTCTTTCTTTGCAGGCGTTATCACCTTCAGCTGCTTTCTGCATCTCTGCCCCTTCCCTCCCCCTCTCGCAGCTCCTTGCCCGTGCTACGTTCTGGGGAGACTGGCCGAAGAGCAGATGGCGCGCATTCTATTGGTTCGTACGAAATTCACGCACGGAAGCCATGGGCTGTACCTTGCCCCCCCTTCTTTCCCCACCTCTCTCTCACACACGCACACACCTCCTTTCTTGCCGCGGATGGAAGAAAGTGCAGAGGTTGGGTCGTATCGCCAGTGCAGCTTGCTTCACTTCCCCTCTTTGAATTTTGGATGTGTGCCTCCGCCCACGACCACCACCTCCTCCACAGCTAGCTCTCTCCATCCCTCTCTCGCCTTCGCTCTTCCTCTTCTCCTGCGCGTTTTTCTCATCACCATCGGCTGCCCATGCACGCCTGCATTCGTAATTGCCTCTTCTGTTTCTCTCTTGTGGGCTGCACATCTCCCGTTGCCATCGCTGCTCCTGCTCTCGCCCTTGTTGAAGTGAACGTGGTACTCTACACAGACTCGGACGTGCATAATAGCACACGTGCAGATCGAGAGAGGGGCAAGGAGAACGCTCGCGACCCCTCCTCTTTCCTCCCTCCTCTTCTCTTCTCCCACCTGGCGGAGGAGCGGCCCGCTTTTGCGCCCCGCCCCCTCCGGCTACCCCGCAGGCGACAATGGACGAGCCACAGAAAAACAAGTCCCACAAGAGCAAGGCCGTCGGCAACAAGGCCGCCAAGAAGGAAGAGCTGCGCAAGCGCCGCTCCGGCATCGACCTAGAACCGAACCGCGGCAGCAATGTAAAAGCGTTTCAGGGCCCCAGCGCGGGCGGCCACAAGGCGCAGAAGTTCTACCGCTCTATCGAGAAGAAAGAAACTGCCCTGCATGTGCCGACGATGGACAAGACGCTGCGCCACGTTGTGGCCGAGCCACCGCTGCTGGTCGCCGTTGTCGGGCCACCCGGCGTTGGCAAGACGACGCTGATTCGCTCCATGGTAAAGTTCTACTCGAATCGCAACTTAGCCTCGGTGCGCGGCCCCGTGACGGTGATAGCTGGTCGCTCACGCCGCATCACCTTCATGGAGTGCCCCAACACCTTGGCTTCCATGTGCGACGTGGCCAAGGTCGCGGACCTGGTGCTGCTCATGGTGGACGGCAGCTTCGGCTTCGAGATGGAGACGTTTGAGTTTCTCAACATCGCGCAGGTGCACGGGTTTCCGAAGATGTTTGGCGTGATCTCGCACCTCGACACTCTCAAGACGGGAAAAGCGATGAAGAAGCGCAAGAAGTTTCTTCGGCATCGCTTCTGGCATGAGGTGGCGGCTGGCGCCAAGCTGATCTGCCTCTCCCCTATGGTGCGAGGCATGTACCGACCAACCGATGTGCTGAACCTGCATCGCCTGCTCATCTGCGTCGAGCCCAAGATTCAGGCCTGGCGCAACACACACAGCTGCGCCGTGATGGATCGCATCGAGGACATCACGGACCCGGACGTCGTCGCGAAGAGTCCGTTGCATAGCCGCACCGTCGCCTTCTACGGCTACGCCCGCGGAAAGCCGATGAAGCCGGGCCAGCTGGTGCACATCCCCGGCCTCGGCGACTTCCCGGTGGCGCACCTTTCCCACCAGGCTGATCCCTGCCAGTTGGACAAGTTCAGCGGCGACAGCAAGGAGGGCGGCAACCACCGCATGCGCCACCTCAGCCTCAAGCAGAAGAAGCTCTACGCCCCGTACTGCGACGTAGGCGGTATCAGCTACGACGACGACGCCATCTACATCCAGGAGGACGCCGCGAAGGGCGCGATCGAACGCAGCGGAGAGGGTCTGCAGCTGCTTCGGGAGCTGCAGAATGTGCGTCCGATGGACGCGGCACAGACGAAGTTGCGCGTTGTGCCTCACCGGCGCCGCCCAATGAACTTCCGAGACGAGGACACCATGGAGCTGGACATGGAGGAGGTTCGCATGCCCTCCGACGCCGCCGACGACGACTGGAGCAACGACGCAGGCGACGAGGGTGCGTGCAACGACATTGTTATCGACTCAGACGACAACGGGGAGCGTGAGCGCCAGCAGCGCGGCGCACCACAGCTCTCCGACTTCGGGGTCACCGAGGACGGAGAGGACGAGGCGGCCACCGCAGGCGGAGACGACGATGGCGGGGGCAGCAGTGAGGCTGCTCTGGCGCCCCGTCTGCTCAACGACCCGGACGCGATTCGTCTGAACGTCATTCAACATGACTGGAGTGATGCCTCGATGCTGCGCTCGCTGAAGGACCTCTGCGTCACTGGAAACTGGGAGGCCGGCGCGGAGGGCGTCGACGAGGAGGACGCCGGCGCCGCAGAGGAGGGCAGCAAAGGCTACGACAGCAACGATGAGGACTTTGAACTGGAGGCGCGTGGGGAGAAGCCCATGACGCACCACGACAACAGGCGCAGCGGCGCCGGTGTTGCTGGGGACTTCTCCACCTCCGGGTCTGAGGGAGATGGCGAGCCCGAAAACGGTGAGGATGGCTTCGGCAGCGACGGCGACGACGATCTCGGCTTTGGCCGCGTCAGAAACGGCTCGCGTGGCACCGCAGCCGCCCCAAGGAGGATGAACGCGTTGGCGTCCATCAGCTACGGCGGCGGCGGCGGGCGCGGCTCCCCTCGTCAAGGTGAGGAGGCGGATGTAGATGACAAGTACGACGGCTACAACATCCTCGACGACGACAGCGACGGCGGTGAGGTGGACGGCAGCGGCAAGGCTGGCCACAGCGTCGTGGGGGGAGCCGATCAGGAGCTGGATGACCTCGTCTCCAGCTTCCTGGCGCACGGCACCTCGCATAGCGGCAATGGCGGCAACCAGGCCAACGGACGGGCAGCCACAACGGCCGGCCTCGACGGCGAAGACGGCATCGAGTTCTTTGACGAGGCGACGCGCTACGACCGCGACGACGATGGCAAGGACGGCCACCCCCGCCGGCGCCGGCGCCGCGTCAACCCACAGGAGGAGCGTACCGCCGAAGCGGAGGCGGGCGCCGAGGCCGCTGTGCGACAGGGCGGCAGCCTCACGGAGGAGCAGGAGCGCCTCTTGCAGAAGAAGATGGCGAAGAAGCGCGCGTTCGACGAAGATTACGACACTGGCGACGTCGACGGCGGCAAGAACACAACCTTCAGCTACTACCACCGTCTGAACCGGCAGGTGGAGGAGAAGAAGGAGCGCATCAACGAGGCCCTCGACGATGTCGGCAACGACATGGACAAGAAGATCCAGCTGGTCGGCTACTTCAGCGGCCTTTATCTGCGCATTGTGATCGATAGCGTCCCTGTCGAGTTCCTCAAGACGTTCGACCCCGCTGTACCGCTGATTGCGGGCGGCATCAACGCCGGCGAGGATGAGTTCCGTATCGTGCAGGCCCGCATCAAGCGCCATCGGTGGTTCCCGAAGATTCTCAAGGCGCAGGATCCGCTGCTTCTCTCGATGGGCTGGCGCCGCTTTCAGACGCAGCCGATCTTCTCCACGGAGGACCCGAATGGGCGGTGCCGCTACCTCAAGTACACGCCACTGCACATGCACTGTATGGCAGCCTTCTACGCGCCTGTGGCGCCGCCAAACACCGGGTTTCTCGCCATCCCGGTTCGCGACCCGCGCGTGTCCTCTTTCCGCATCCCATGCACGGGCTACACAATCGGCAATGACGTCTCCACGCCCATCGTGAAGAAGCTGAAGCTGACGGGCACGCCGGCCAAGGTGGAGAAGACGACGGCGTTCATCAAGGGCATGTTTAGCAGCGACGTGGAGGCGGCGAAGTTCATTGGAGCCAAACTGAGGGCGGTGTCAGGCATCCGCGGTATCATCAAGTCTGTCATGAAAGGCAAGCAGGGGCTCGTGCGTGCAACCTTTGAGGACAAGCTGTTCCCGTCCGACATTGTCTTTGTTAGCGCGTGGAAATCCGTGGAGCCGCCGCGGTACTGCTCCATGCAACGCAATTTGGTCGATCCAGAGTGGGTCGGCATGCGGTCCATGCGGGAGCTGCGGCTGGACTACAACATGCCTCTCCCCCGCAACGACGACTCCGAGTACACCGAGATCAAGCGCCGCCACCGGGTCGCCGAGGAGGACGAGGACCTCACGAAGCAGAAGGTGCTGCTCTCGCGTAACCTCAAGATGCAGCTTCCGTACGACATGAAGGAAGACTTCATTCCAATCAGCCGGGGCACGGCCCTGCAAGAGCGCATCAAAGGGGCGATCACGGTAGCACCAGAGCCGCGGGAGCAGCGACGGCGGGCCCTGCTGGACACCTTCGCGGATCGGGCGGATGCCATGACGCAAAAGAAGGACGCGGCGAAGAAGCGCGCGCGCGAGCGGTCGGCGAAGGAGGCGGCGAAGGAGCAGGAGGCGTATCTGCAGGGGCTGAAGAAGGCGAAGAAGGACACGGCCCGCATGCGAGAATTCCGCACGCAGCATAAGTCCCGCAAGTGACAGCAGGTCTTTGCGCTGTCGTCGGAGCTGGCGCTGACGGTGGCCGAGGAAGACGAAGAGCTGGCTATCACCAGCGTAGCAGCCAGGGGGCTGCTGTGAAGCTCGCGTGGTACATGTCTGTAAACGCTTCTCACCATTTCAGTCGTCCTTGCCCGCACACCTGCTCAAGAGTTTCCTCAACTCGATGTGCCCGTTGATGGTGATGACCCGACATCATCTCTCTCTTTTTCTCAACCACTATCTACACACTTTCGGCAACGCTGTCGGCGACTCTGTATTTCTCTCTGGCAGGCATGTTTTTGCTTTTAAGTATAAGAAGCCACACACGTTGTGCCGTGGCCATGGACGGCTAACCGACGACATTATCTCAAACGCACACGCACACACGAGAGAAAAAGAGAGAGGCAAGCGCTGCATTTAACTGGTCGTGTAACGCGGAGCCGATTTCTTTTCGACCGTGCGCCTCCACGGCTGTCTGTCTTCGTGTGTGTTGGTGCATAGTTTGTTCTGCACTAACGGTGGCGGATCGCGTAACAAGCTGTCGCCTCCTTTCCTTCCCTTACCCCCTTTCTCTCTCACCTGTGTGTGTGTGTGTGTGTGCACGTGTACGTAATGATCGACAGCGGAGTAGACGAGCACCGAAGCTTTCAGGAAAAGGGCAAGGCGCATACGAGTGGAAGGAAGGAAACACGCCTCCTCCTCGTATTCTCGTTGCCATCTTGTTACCTGGCCCTCTGGCCCCCTCCCCCTCACTGCCACAGGTATTGCCTCCCCTCCCCCCACGACCCGCAAACCGCCGCTTCACATGATTGCAAGAGCACCGCCCTTCAACTCATCCGCACATGTATCTACTCTGCTCCCTAACTTTGCCCCTCCTCATCATCGCTCTTTCTTGGTCTACCACGGTGCACCTCTGCACTCCTCACAACACTTCTGTACTACCGCAGACGCTCGTACAGCATCGGATGATTACTTGCGTTCTTTCGCCACCGGAAGACGACGTTGTGGAAAATGGCCAACGCTGCGGTGGCGTTTCGCGGAGCACTCCTTGAAAGGGTGCTCCGCGACCGCCTCTGCCACAGACGCGCGTAGAAAAAGAAGAAAAGGCGGCGGGGAAAGGGAGGGGAGGCGCGCATGGCCGACGCAGCGCCGGTAAAGGACATGCTGAGCAGCAACAGCACCCGAATAGCACAAATCAATAGGACGGCCGCGCAGGGCTGGGATACGATGGGATGAAGACGATACGCAAAGAGAGTAGTCGGCACGCACGCATCAGCGCTGTGGTATACTCCACACTCCCTCCTACCCGTGTCGGTCATCCCCGGTCTTCTCTCCCTCCGCATTCTGCACTCCTGACGCGCACACGCCACGCACGCACACACATGAGGGCAGCCAGCAGCAGCAGCGGCTACACGACAAAACACGATACGTCTCTCTATTGGCGTGCTCCTTCTTACTCCTTGTCTTCTACCCTTCACCATGTCTGCTGCTTGTGCGCTGCGCCTCGTCTCCCTGACCTCTGTGAGTGTCGCTTGTTCTTTGTGCGCGTGACTTTCTCCTCCCATCCCCCGCCGCACCTCTCTCGTTGCACTCAACTCTCGTCGCTCTCCCGATTTCCATCGCCCGCTCCGGCTCGATTCTCATGTGGCTCGTACGCTGTTTCCCATCCCGCGACGGCGTTGAACCCGACCCATGCATCCTCGCAGCCTCTTCGGCTCGGTTCTCGCACAGGTGCGAGTTGGCCGCTGGCGTCGACACCTTTGTTTGTTTCTGCTCTCACCTTTTCTTAGCCTGAGCGGAGAGGATTCCGAAGGCAGTGACGGAGTGAAGTCACGGAAACGAAAACGAACGGCAGTGGCCCTGAAGAGCCGCATCAATGGAATCTGGTGCGCCTTGTGCTTGCCTTTCAACACCCAGTGCCTCTACTTGTGTCTCCTTGACAGCCGCAAGGCTCGCTTTCCCAAGTTTTTTTTTCGGTTCAAGCCCACCACACCTGCATCCGCCTCGCATTAGAGGCCGGGGCCTCTAGCGGCTGCTTCGTGAGCAGAACTACCGAACCAAACGCGAAGTCATATCGCCAAACACCCGGAGGCGCTCACGCCTCCCCACGCGGGCATTCATGCGGATCGGTCCACAGATGTCTCCCGCCGGCCGGGTTGAGAGACGCCGCCCCGACACGAGCTTCTCTCTCCGCCCTCCTGTGCAAAGTGGGTGTGGAGTGGGGGATGTGTCTCTGCGCATATACCTGCCCTCTCGAAACCTTCTTTGGCTGTCTTTTCGCTTCTCCCCCCTCCCCCATTTTCCGCGGACGAGACCCCCGACAACACAAAAGAAGCCGCTGGTCGCTGTACCGCGCGTGTGTGCGCGCCTCCTTCCCCGTCCGCTTCTCCGGTCGCCCCTCGACACGTGCACACACGCACAGGTGTCAGCACGCGGAGACACCGCAGCCGCAAGCTACACGGCGAAAGGTGGACGAAGAAGCAAAACAAAACAAGCGAGGTACATTCATGGCCGGTGCCCTTTTCATTGACATCCTCACCTTTTCTGGTACCGCTGCTGCCTCTGCTGCGACTGCGGCGGTCAAGCACGCATCAGCAACGAAAGTTCTTGTGAGGCATCACCTCCTTGTGTTGTCTTCCAGTTAAACTGCTTAACGCCTTGTAATCTCTGCCCCCTCCCCACGTCACCTCCCCCGCTGACCTTGGGGGCACGTATCCTTGCTCCTTCTTCTTCTGCGCTCCCTTCCTCTTACATCTCTCTCTCTCTCTATATATATATAGAGAGAGAGAGAGATCTATACCTGTATCTATATCTGAAGGGGGGAGAGAAGAAGGGAGGGGGGGGAGAGAGGGAGAGAGAGAGGGAGAGGTACTCAGTCTATCTGCTTCGCTTTTGGAGTTGACGACAGTGTGCTCTTGCTGCGTCGCTGCCGGCTGGATATCTGTCCTTCTTCCTTTCGTCTGTTTTCTGTGCTCCTTTTCGCGCTGCGTGTGCTCGCGTGCTTTTCTTTTCGTGCGTGTGTTTGTGTGGCACCGTGTCCGTCTTTTGATTGCTGGTGACACGCATACTCTCTCCTGCTCCACCTTCCCCCCTCTCTCTCTCTCTCTCGCTCGCTCGCTCGCTCGCTCGCTCTGTGTTTTACGACTGCGGTTCTACACCTTTCGTCTTCCGCATCTTCGTCTTTCTGTTCTTGGCGGTGCGCGCGAGGCTGCCGTTTTTGATTGATGTGCCGTTCTCTTCGGCTCTCGTGCTTGCATAAAATTTGGTTCGGCTTGACGGGCAGGTGTTGCAAGCGTCACTGTCTTCTCCCTCGATCCTCCTGCCTCTTCTTCTCTGTTTCTCTCGTGTCAGCAGCCTTGGCCACCGTAGCTTCCGCACCAGCATTATCGCGTGTACCAGCATCGACGGCAGTGATAGCGGGAGAGGCAGTCCCTGCCGTGGCGGCCACCCCCGCTCAGGCTGCTTGCTGCGGCTGCTCTTGTGCGTGTGCCTTCTCTCTTTTCTCGGGTCGTGTGCTCTGAAGCACGCTTTTTCGCACGACTTACCGTATTGGGTTGGTTGTGTCGCATCGCAATGGAGCCTCTTCCCCGGAACACGTCGTCGCTCTGCAGCTTCGCGTGCAGCTTCCCTCGGTCGCTGATTCTCTTCCTACAGAGCGCGCCGCCAACCATTGCGCTGAGTGCCTTCCAGGCCGACTGCGAGAGTCAGGGTGTGGCCTGGTGCAGCGCTGAGGCACAGATGCTCGCTGTGGAATGGTTTGTGCGGCACCCCGTCGTGAAGAAGTACCCGCCGCGTCGTCGAATGGTGCGAGCCCTGTTCAAGGCGTACATAAACTCCGTAGAGGAGCAACACGTTGCCGACTGCGCGCTGTCCTCCACGTCGAGCGAGGACCCGGTGCAGACGGAGTTGATGGAGGAGTTTATTCGGGTGAGCGTCCTCGGGGAGGCCAGCGAGCAGGAGTTTTGCTTCAAGACGTTCTACAACCCGTTTGTGAATGCGCCAGACACCCCTGCCATCACGAGCGCGCCTGTCGCCGCGACACCGCTTTCTGGCCCATCGATGCCACTGTCTGCGATTCCGACGCCGTCGCAGGTGCGCCCCGTCCCCCCCGGCCCCTCACCGCGTGCCTCGTTGTCTCCTGAGCTGCACATGGGCAGCTCTCAGCGGTCTCTGAACTCCCACAGCGAATCCACACACACCCTTTCCCCCTACGGCCTGCCGCCGTGCACTCTGGTCAACGACGGCTCGAAGGAGCGTCTGCGCATGGCGTCCGTACGCTCTCCACCCACATCGCCGTCGCAGCGGTCGCCGAGGCACCACCAGCACCAGCACCAGCAGCATCAGCAGGTGCCGCTGTCGCCACATCCACCAGCACCAACGCCAGCCTCTGCCGCCGCCGCCGCTGCTGCTGCTGTGCGGCCGCGTGACCAGTTCAGCAGCATCCGTGTCTCCAGTGAGCAGTTCTCCAACGTGGGCCTCTCGCTCTGGCCAGCCGCCTTTGTCATGATTCAGCTGCTCGCGCAGGAGCTGAAAGGGCAGACGCACATGCTGGCGGACGTTCTCGGCCTCCCGCGCGCGACGAGCAGTACAGCGAACAGCAGTGCGTCCACGGCGCCACTGCTGGCGGCACCAAAGGGGCTGCACCCGCACACCATGCTGACCCCACTGTCACTGGGCCCTATGGCCAACTGTGGCCTGCGCAGCAGCAATGACGGCAGTGTCGGCAGCAGTAGCACAGAGCCGTGCAGCAGTCAGTTGCGCATCCTGGAGCTTGGCGCGGGGGTCGGCCTCACGCCGGTGTACCTGCACCACATGAAGGAGTACCAGCAGCACGTCGCGTCCTTCCTCGCCACAGACTACCAGGAGTCCATCGTTGACAACATGCGTTTTAACATGGCCGAAAACGGCATCCGCCTTGTCTCCGACTCGCTGGCTGCCAAGCGTGGGCTGGAGAGGGGTCCGACGCCGCCGCTTCATGGCGCGGCGCTGCTCGACTGGCTGAACCACGCCGATAACGAGGAGATGTTCATGGAAGACGAGGTGGACATGACCCTTGTGGCCGACTGTATCTACGACACCGACGTCATTCCTGCACTGGTCGACACAATCCACCTGGCTCTCACTGCGCGCAGCACGGCGCCGCACACGTCGGGCACCCTGAAAAAAAAGCGTTGCTGCATTGTTGTGCAGACGCACCGGCAGGACACCACCATGCAGAAGTTTTTCTCCTCTGTGCGCACGTTTGGGCAAGTGCGCAGCTACACCCTTGTCCGCCAAGTGGTCGGGTCGTTGCGCATCAGCGAAGACCACAGCGGCGACGACGGCGGCTGTGTTCCACTCGGTGGCTGGGACCGGCAGGCGCCGTTACTCAACCCCGACCAGGTTGTCTGCGCGTTGATGCCGGACGTCGTCCTCGAGGACGGGTCTATGCGCTCTGCCAGCGGGCAGTGGCATGACAGCGGCGCGAATGGGACGGCCACGGCGGCGGAGGCACTGCTCGCGGATGGGATGATCGGGCCTTTCTACACCTCGATGGTGGGGCTGATTGGCGTGCACGTGATTACGTTGAAGGCAGCCATAGGGGCCGGGTAGAAGGGGTTGGCGCGCTTGGTAAGCCATCGCGTTCTCGGATAGACGGAGGAAGAGAAAGCTGTGGGGTACGTGTATGTGTGCGTGGTGGGGGGCGATGATGGTGGAGGGTCCAGGGAGACGCGATGCCCATCAGCTCTCGGGCATATGCGCTTGGGCGCGAGTAGCGTGTTGGCGCGGCTGTGCGCACTCCTCTGTTGTACTGAGGCAGCGCTGGTGCGACAGGTCGTTCTCGCCCACGCGCATGCCTTCGCTGTGAGCACGCACCGATCACACACTCATTTTGTCTTTGGCATGAAGCGCACCGGATCGAAAGAACGGTAAAAGTAGGACGTAATCCGTGCAGATGTGCCTCGAGGTGAAACGACGCGGTAGCCACGCGCGCATGCACCATCACAAGTGCATATCCGAGCCGCACTCAAACAGCCAGGCCGATGATCGTGGCGGGCGAAGGCACCGGTGCTGCGCTGTAGCAGCTTCCGCTCCGCTGTATGCGAGCATGCGTACGTGTTGAAGTGTGCGTGTGTTCCTGATGGTGCCCATCGTGGATGCGGACTGACGTCTGTGGAAAGCGAGCGGGTAATGTGGACGGGGCCGCCACGGCTATTGAACACTGTCTTGGTCGTCATGATAATTGTGTCGCTATTCTCTCTCCTCCTCCATCCCTTCCGTCTCCCCTCCCCCTCTTCAACACACGTGAGGATGCATTTTTTTTTTTTACGCCTCCATCTCGGTTCGCTGCGCACAAGCTCTTGGTGTTCCGAGAATTTTATTTTTGTTTGCGAGCGTGCCGCCCGCGTGCATCTTTTACTCCATAGAGTGAGCATCATGGTCTTCTCCATCCCATCCTACCTCGGCGTGGGCGATCGGTACAAGAAGCCCATCGATGCCCGCGCGCAGGGCGCCACGTTCCTTGTCTCGCGCCCCAAGACCGGCACGAACCCCGACGCGCTCTTTGATAAGGAGCTACACCACTTCTGGAACGGCGAGCGCGGCGGTGACCCCGAAGTGGTGCGCCGTCGCCAGCAACTGGAAAGCGCGAAGAAGAACCTGACGCCGAACGGGTTCGTCTACTCCAGTCCCACACCAGAGCCCGCCGGTCTCGGCTCGTACTTTGGGTGCTTTCAAGCCACCCCATACGCTCACGTCCCAGAGTACCCAGAGAAGCACGACCAGGCCATCGGAAAGCGGGAGCTGCCACCGCGCGGCGTGTACACTTCACCGGCGCAGAAGGGCACCGGCTACGGCTACGCCCACGTCGCGCTGTCCGACATGGGAAGCAACTATATCGCCACCATTTACGAGCAGCAGCGCATCAACGAGTGTCGCGAGCGGGAGGAGTGGAAGAAGAAGATGCCAGCGGAGCCGTTCCGTCCCGCCGGCCGCGAGGGGTTCACCTTTGATGAGAGCCCCGCGACGGGGACGTCTCGCTGCTACATTATGACGGTGCCTTTCCGGGAGAAGCGGCCGGAGCCGGCACTCACCCACTTCCGCATTGGCCAGCCGTGGCGCCCCGCCGGCTATGTCGAAGACAAGCCCACCACGATAGAGTACTGGGAGGACCCGTACCGCGGCTACGACCCCCGCAAGGAGCCAAAGGAGTATGTCAAGAAGCCGTCGGACGCCGTCTTTCTGCCGAGCTCGCTCAACGACAACTTCTGGTACACGCAGAGCATTGTGTTCAAGCGCATTTGAGGGCAGGAAAGGGCCACCGGTCGCGCGCGCGTGCGGGCGTGCGTGCGTGTGTGTGTGTGAGCCTCACCTCTTGCGTTTCGTTCAGCATCCTCCTGTCGCTTCTCTGTCTGACTCTGCATTGCTGTCTGTTGCCCTCCCGTGTGCCCTTGTCGCGGATTTCTTTAGGGTTTTCATCGCTGCAGCGGGCGACGTCGCCGTTGCCCCCCTCCTCCTCCTTTGCGTCTCCCTTCTTTCTGTCACCTCTCTGGCGCCTACTCCGTCGTCTCTGTGCAGTCGTGGCTGATGTATAGCGAACTCTGCTGTTTTCCTGTGTTGCCTGTGCGCGCTACGCCTGGTGCTGCGTCTGTTTGGTGGTGCTTCAGTCGTTTTTTTTTTTGTTGATTGGGTGACGGGCACCTGCACACCCCACTCTCCTCCTCCTTCCTCCTGTCAACTGTGGAGCTGTGGCATCATCTTATGAGCGGAGCGAGGTCGTAGAGGGAGAGGAGGAGGATTGAGGATGGGGGGGGGGAGGGCACAGAGTTGTTTCCTGTCCCTTCCTGTCCTTCCCCCTCCTGCTCACACACTTCCTGCCCTCAGCTCTACGCAAACATGTACAGTCATTCTCGTATCAGTGCGTCTGTCTGTGTCGCTCTTTCTGTGTGCGCGTGAGTGGCTCCGTGCCTCCTCCTCGTGTTGTTTTTCTCATCTCGCCCTCCAGCTCACGCCCACACGTGCATGTGACCGCACAGCGAAACACACCGATAGCCCGTGCCTCCTTCCTGTCCTTCTCGCGCGCACACCACCACTACCACCACCACCGCTTCATGTCTCCACCCGGTGAGGCAGGAATCTGGGAGAGCAGGCGGCCCTGCCCTCTCGTCCGCGCACACCAAGCACAGTCGTGCACGCGTATCGATGTTCTTGTAAAAAAAAACAAAAGACGTGCTCTATTCCTGCCGGTGCGGTCTCTGTGTAAGCGGCGCGGTCACACCCACAGCCACACACACGCCACCCCAGTAGTCCTGTCGATGGAGGAGAAGATTCGGACTCGCCTCCCGGCTTCGGTGTAACTCTTTCTCCCGTGTTCTATTTCTCGCCTTCTCCCTCCCCCTCTCTCACGCTCGCGCTTGGCGACCGGAAGCACTCGAATACGGCATCCTCACCGCATAGACCACATCCGTAGAACGCCACGTACACACCGTTCCTGCCGCGTCTGGAGAAGAAAAAACCAAAGAGGGGAAAGAGCAAGCGTGATAGAACAAGCGCGCCTTCGCCCAGTTGCCTGCACAATCGCTTTTCTGCCACCGTCGTCTTCGTCGTCGGCATGCGGCACAATAGAAAACGCGAGCGAGTGGCTGCCGATGAGGCTGAGAACGTCGGGACAGGCAACACTGCTGCGAAGCGAATGCCTGTGGCCGCCGCAGCCTCGTCTTGCGCTTCCCCTGCCTCGCATATCCCGATGCATTCGCGGGTGGTCAACGTGGCATCGAATAAGAGCAGTGACAAGAAGGCTTCGACACCTTGCCCTCTGGTGACGGCACCAGGAGCCTCTTGTGATGCCACTGCTGCCCAAGCGGTGCAGCGGCCCCACTACGCAAACAACACGACGACTCGTGCCGCCGCCGCCTCGTCACTGGACGGCATCGCTAACGCTTCCGCGCGCAGCAGCGATTCAGCAGAGTCGGCATCCTCGACCGTGGCCCGCGCACAGCTGAGGCGCGGCCGGCCCCAGCAGCCGCTTCGGCCGCCTCTGTCGCGTACCGCCATGCCGAACACGCCTCGGAGCGCGGCGCCACTGGCAGGGAGAGGGCGTGGCGCTGCTGGCCTTCGCTCTCACGTAGATCATGCCGCCACAGGAGCGAGCTCTCCCGCCACGGCGGGTGCCAAAGGCAGCAACGCCGCCTCGCCGACAGACGCATCTCCCAGTGACTCCGAGAGACAGCTTTGGGACACGTGGCGGGAAAAGCGCGAACAGCTCGAGCGCGAGGTGCAGATACTGACGCAGTACTCGCATAAGCTCGCGGAGGAGACGCAGACGGTCCAGGATGCTATTGAAGGCATGCTCACCGAGTTCGAAGGCGAGAGGAAGCGTGTAGAGGCACACCACGGTGCCACGGTGGCGCGCTACCAAGGCTTGATGGATGCCCTGCGCGCACGCGAGGAGGCCTGTGTGGCAGCGAAGCAGCGAGCGCTGGATCGCATCCGCACTTCTCGAGAGACTGTGAGTCAACTTCAGCGAGAGCAGGAGGCAACGCAGGAGGCCATTGTTTTGGCGACAGACGGGCGCGATCGGCTGGAGCAGGAGCTGGCCAGCGCGAACGGCACGGCGGCGGAGCGCGCGATAGCCCTTGAGCGCCTGCAGCAAGAGGAGGATCGCATGAAGGATGCCACCTATGGCCTTAGCGGGGAGGTGAAAGGGTTGGTGCTGGAGATGGAGCGACTCCGAAAAGAGAAGCACCGCATCGATGTGCAGTCGATGGAGGCCGAGGTGGCCCGGCGAGAGCTGTACTCCCTGTGCGAGGAGCTGAAAGGCTCTATTCGTGTCTACTGCCGCGTGAAGGGCTCTGCTCTGCCAGTAGCCTCGCAACCGCCAAGTGATGACACCATATGCGGTGCGGCGCCGGCGCTGCAGGCCGTTCGCTCGTCAAAGCCAGACGATATTAGCACCTGCGTGGGAGAGGGCGCTGTGGCTACTGTGGTCGCGCCTGTCGCCATGCCCCCCGTCTGCCGGGTGCCCAGCCGCAGTGGATCGATGGGGTCGTCTCTTTCAGCCGGCATGCTGGCGGCCGCGAGTACTCCCACGAGCACCGCAGGAGCTGCCGTGGCAAAAACAGACGCCCGTCGCAATGCCGGTGGTGGTGGGTTGCGTAGCGGCTGCTCCACGACAAGGTCAAGCATGGCCACGGCGAGCGTCATGGGGGACGGTGAGGCCGACGCCACTGCCGACGAAGGAGCAGCACCCGTCTTTTCCTTCCCGGATCGCGGGGAGGCAGATGATCTCAGCGACGCTAACCGGAGGGCGGAGCAGGGCGGGCTCCTGCGAGTGCGTGGGGCAGCGCCGACGGCGGCGGCAGGCGGTGCCACGGCAGCCTGCGCCCATGCCGTGATGCCGCTCCTCTGCCCTTCGACAGCGCAGAGTCCGGGAGAGGAGGAGGCGCATCTTCCCGTGGATGCTGCTGCTGCTGCTGCTGCTGCTGGGGTACATCTGCCGTACAGTTGCGGGCGATCCATCACAATCCACCAGACGCGCTCCAACGCCACTTCGACAGGCCTCAGCAGCTTCACGGAGACCTTCACCTACGACAAGGTTTTCACTGGCGACGCCCGGCAGGAGGAGGTGTACCGCGATGTCGAGCCACTCGTGCGCAACGCCGTTGATGGCTACCGCGTGTGCATCTTCGCGTATGGGCAAACAGGCAGCGGCAAGACCTTCACCATGGAGGGCGACGTGCGAGGCAGGCCGGACGTGTACGGCGTCACTCCACGCGCTCTTCAGACGATACTGCAGCGGCAAGCCGAGCTCGCCAACGAGGGGTGGAGCTATGAGCTGTCTTGCACGTTTATCGAAATCTACAACGATGTCATCCGCGACCTGTTTCAAAGTGGGTCGGCGCGATACGAGGCGCTGCAGCAGCAGCAGCAGCACACGGCTCCGACAGCGTCCTCATCCGCTCCTGTGTACCACACGATCAAGCACAGTGGAGACCGCACGCACATCACCAATGTGATAGAGCGAAATATACGTAGCGTGGAGGAGTTCCTACAGCTCTACAAGCAGGCGGTGCTACAGCGAAGCACCGCCAAGACAGATCTCAACGATGTCTCCTCGCGCTCGCACTGCATCTTCACGCTGCACATTTCCGGCACAAACGCCACGATTCGCCAACGCAGCGACGGGGTGCTCTGCCTAGTCGACCTCGCAGGCAGCGAGCGCGTCAACGACAGCGGCGTGCAGGGCAAGCAATTCAAGGAGGCGGTGAACATCAACCGCTCGCTGTTGGACCTCGGCAAGTGTATCCGCGCTCTGCGCTGCGGGGCGGTGGTGCCGTGGCGTAACTGCAAGCTCACATATCTCCTCCAGAACTACCTCGGTGCGAAAGGGGGGAAGATGCTGATGATCGTGACGGTTTCCAATGCGAAGGCGCACGCGCTGGAGAGCTTGAACTCGCTGCGGTTCGCGGCACGGGTACAGGAAACATACGTTGGCACGTCTGTGAAGCGCGTGACAAGTATGTAGGCAGTGCCGCTCCCCCTCAACTCTGCTGTGCCATCCCGCTCGAGGGACGGAGAAGCGTGCGCGCGCGTGCGCTCTCCTTTCCTCTCTAGCCCCTCCCCCACCGTACTCGTCGTTCCCTTTTTTGTTAGATCCCTCATATATATATATATATATATATATTAGCTTCTCTTCTTCCTCCCTGCCTGTGCGGCGCTGCGGCAACGACGCCGCACATCTTCGGCTCGCATCAGATAACTCTGCATCTCACGCGCTCCTCCCTGTGCTGATGTCTCGCGAATCCCTCCTGGAGGTGAGCGACAGACTGGCACAGTGGAGGAGGTAGGCGCAAGACGCACGCCCGTGCTGCGGCGTGCACGGTTTCGTGCGTGTACCTCTGCATCCCGTCTTGTCCATCTCCTCCCTCTGTGATTATGATGTTCGGTTTCTTCCACCGACTCGCACTCGCTCACAACACGGTGGTTTGTTATTGGGGGGGGGGTGTCGATCACCCCGACATCTTTCACCGCCGTTGTCTGCCATTATGGGGATCGCTGCACCGGCGACCGATTCGATCGTGTGCACATGGACACACTCACACACACACACACACTCACCCATCTCAGTCACACTTCGCGCGAAGCCATGTCCGACATCTTTCCCGAGTCACATCCGGAGCATCCGTTCAACCTCATCCCGGAGCTCTGCCGCAAGTTTTACGACCTCGGCTGGGCCACCGGCACGGGCGGCGGCATCTCCATCAAGATGGGCGAGAACTACTACATCGCCCCTAGCGGTGTGCAGAAAGAGCGCATCAAGCCGAACGAGATTTTCGTGCTGAACGCCAGTCAGGATGTCGTCGAGGAGCCGCGCACGGAGAAGCAGCTTAAGATATCGGAGTGCACACCGCTGTTCTTCAACGCCTACCGCATGCGCGGCGCCGGGGCGTGCCTGCACACGCACTCCGCCAACTGTGTCCTCATCAGCCTCCTATGCGACCGCGAGTTCCGCATCTCCCACATCGAGATGATCAAGGGCATCATCAACAACGAAACGAAGAAGGCGCTGGGCTTTCGCGACACCCTCGTCGTCCCAATCATAGAGAATACCGACTTTGAGAGGGACCTGACGGCCTCCATGGCGGAGTGTATGGAGAGGTGCCCAGAGTCGTGCGCGGTGCTTGTGCGCCGGCATGGCATGTATGTCTGGTCCGACACGTGGCAGAAGGCGAAGGGCGCAGTTGAGTGCATCGACTACTTGATGGGCCTCGCCATCCGGATGAGGACACTAGGTCTTGAGTGGGAGCCGAAGGACGTCAAATAAGGGCTCAAGCAACACAATGGCGTGTTGCATAAACGTATAAAACAACACGCACACACACGCACACACACATACATACATACGTAAGTTTATATGTATATGTGTGTTTGCGTGTGCGTTTACGGAAACTTGACGGACCGGCCGTGGCGAGAGAGGGGCGTCTTTGTCCCTTGTATCTGCCCCACAGGCATACGCACAGGCGCCAGCGAGCGTCGCTGCTGCTGCTCTCACTCCACCCGAGGAAATCTGCCACGTGCTTACTGACCGCCACGTACACATGTTCTGGTAACGGACATGACATGAGAACAGAAAAAGGCGCACATCGGCGCCCGCTAACGCAACGTGCTTCATTTTGGGATTTAAAAGGGCGCGAGGGAGTAGGGTGGGAGGGAGAGGGGGGGGGGGCACACGCCTCATCATCGATGCCGCGAGATACACGTAGAGAGGGCGAAAGGCATGTCCCGGTGCGCACGCCCACGCCCCTTCGTCTCTGTCCTATATATATATGCGTAGGAAATACGTTGTGCATGTATTTCCTGTGCTCGCCTCCTTACGTTGTTTCACCTCGTTCACTTCGCTCCTTCTCGCTCCCGCTCTTAGCCTCTGCGGGGGGAGGCCTTTGGGCCGCGATGCAGTGAGAATGTGTCTCTTGTCGCTTCCCTTCCCTACCTTCTCTGCAAGCCTCATGTTCGTCCCGCCTCTCCCTCCTGCACGCGCGCTCCAGTGGCGTTGTCTTTGAACGGATTGCTCTCTCCTCTTCCCAACACATTCACATCAACGTAGACGCTACCACGCACATCCAGCCCGAGGAGGGGCTAGGAAGGAAAAAAGGGCGTCGCCCCCCCTCCTTACTGACCATTGCACAGGGTAGGTGTCTCTCCTCCTCCTCCTCCTCCTCCTTGCTCCGAGTGAGTTCGGCTGCTGTTGCCGAAGAAGCCGTAGGGTGTGACTGACGGCTTCACGGACGGCCATGGAGGACGTGGACGCATTTTTGGCCAGCCTGGACCAGTTCTCATCGCCGACCATCGATGCTGGCATCCAACGGCAGCAGGAGCGCCAGACCGGAGAAGTGACAGCACCGAGTGCGTCGGCGGCTTCGGCAGCTGCACCACGCAACTCTGAGCGTCAGCATTGTCGACGGCAGCGCGACGGTGACACTGGCGCGCCGGCCCATCCCGCGGCGCCGGTGCACCTGCATTTTGCAAACTCGAGCGACAACGCGGGCCAAAACCGTAGCGTCCCACATCTCCCTGCAGCCTCGCCGTCTTCGCACGCGCATGCTGTGGTAAGCAGTCACCCACCGCATGCGTGGTGGTGTGTCAGATGCACAGCAGAGAACACGGCTCAGATGCAGAGCTGCGCGCTCTGCCATCGTCGTCGCCACCGCGTGGAGGGGCCCCGACCGCCGCAGGCGTCGCCTGAAGCGTCTCTCCCCTCGGCTTCGCCGGTCGGCTCACCTGCACCGCTGCCAGAGTCTTCTCAGGTTCTCTCCATAGGTGCACCGGCGGATGCGCGCGGTGGAGAGCCAGGCCATGAGCCGGTCGTTGTTGCAGGGCCAGGCGAGATCTCGTGTCCCCGATGCACCTTTCTTAACTCGTCCTCGAGGCGCACCTGCGAGATGTGCGACGGAACACTGCCCGCGGCGATCGCTTCCTTCACGACCACCATGAAGGACGTCGGCGCTTCTCTGCAAAAGTCGAGCCCCTCGGCTGCCATGTCCGGTGGCACGCCGCTTGGTTTCGGCGCGTCTGCCGCTGCACCAGTCCCTTCCAGGGCCGTCGCAGGCCTGGGAAGCGGAGGTCGTCCGCGGGGCGAACACGCACCGGAACCGGCGCTGTCTGGCGTCGCCGACACGACGCAGCGTGCGGCTCTGGAGGAGGCCGCCAGGGCAACCTTGTCTCTTTCTCCCGTGGCCCTGGGCAGCCAGAGCACCCAGTCGTCGTCCTCGTCTTTCTCTGATAGTGAAGATGATGATGACGGCGAGGGCGGGGACGAGTGGAGTGACGAGGAGGAGATGGCGTCGCGCGACACGGCTGGCCACCGCGAACTCGTCCGCTTCCTGGAAGCACTGCAGTCGGTGAAGTTTGACACGCTGCCGTGCGCCGCCGTTCCAGCGACGATGCGGGCACGTGCGGAGCTGCGTCCCTTTCAGCTGCAGGCGCTCTACTGGCTGCTGTCGCGTGAGCAGCCGCCGCTTCTTCGCGCGCGTGCGGCGCCCGGGGACACCGGCTCGCTTATCCTGACGAAGGAGGCGATGCGCACTATCGACAGCGGCGCCGTCAGCCGCGGCGTTGAGGAGGATGGCGAGGCTTACACTGGCGGCAGTGGTGCTGGTGGCGGCAGCGACCGTGGCAGAGGTGAAGCCTTCGGGCAGGGTGATGACTTCGGTGCGGGGAGCTCGTGTACGGCATCGTCCGCCTCTCGTGCTCTGACAGCTAAATCGCGCCCTCCTTCTACGGGTGTTGCCACCCGCACCCCCAACGGCGGTGCAGAGGACGATACCAACATGTCCATGAGAGGGCAGGAGATGACATGCACCGTGCGCGGCGGTGTGTTCGCCGATTACATGGGTCTAGGTAAGACGCGCACGCTTATCGCGTTGTGCGAGACGACGCGGGTGCCACGCATCGATCGCGTGACCGGCTCCTTGGTGGAGTCGGCGGCGACGCTCATTGTTTGCCCGACCTCCCTCCTCACGCAGTGGGTGCGTGAGATACACCACTGCGTGCAGCGGCCTGCCGCGGCGCCGCTACGCATTCTCGTCTACTACGGAGCTCGCAAGCGCCACCTCAGCCTCTTCCAGGTGGCGCAGTCCTACGACTACGTCCTGACCACGTACCAGACGCTCTGTCAAAAGCAGCCACCCGCCTTTCGCTTCGGCCCCACGCATGCCAACGGAGGGGCCACGAGGAGCGGAGGCGGCTCTCCGGCGAGGACCGCTGACTTTTCTGACGCAGACGACTTCGCCGGGGGCTCGTCTTTCCCTGCGAGTGCGGACGATTACGATGTTGACCGGCGGCTGCAGACAGAGGTGGATAAGCTCTTCATGATCCGATGGGGTCGCATCATCCTGGACGAGGCCCACTATATCCGCAACATGCGCACACATCAGAGTCGCGCATGCCTCAAGCTCAGTGGCGTCTGTCGCTGGGTCGTGACGGCGACGCCAGTGCAGAACAGTCTCAACGACCTCTATCCTCTCCTCCGCTTCCTCGCCGTGCCGCATTTCAGCTCGCTTGTATGGTGGAACAACGAGATTGTTCGCTACTACAACCTCGACCCGCTCCATCCGCGCCCCGTCACGGCGCTCAGCATCCTGTTCGGCTCGATCTTGCTTCGCCGCACGCCGGACTCCGTCGTGGATGGGAGGCCCATACTGGAGCTGCCGCCGAAGCGGGCGATCACCGACACCGTGGGCCTGTCGCGCGAGGAGATGCGCTTCTACCAGTCGATTCACGCCAAGGCAACAGAAAAGCTGAACGCGCTGCGCGACCGCGAGGCGTGCGCGGCTCGCACGCCGCTGGCCACCTTCACGACTGCCTTCGAAATGCTTGTGCGCTGTCGGCAAACGTGCCTGCACCCGTACATCGTGGTAGCGGCTCTCCGCCGGTGCCACCGTCTGCCGCCTTCAGAGGCCGGCCGCGGCGCCACCGCTTCGCCGGATGGGATCGACCGCACCGCTGCTGCCACCAACTGTGCAAGCAGCGAGGCGGCGCGGCAGCAGCGCGAGGAGGATCAGCGGACGGCGCGCGCCATCGATGAGTTTGTTCAGACGGTGGTCCTTCGCCGGCTGCGCACCATCAAAGCCAGGGAGTTTGTCCAGTCCCTCGTCGAGGAGATTAAGCACCAGAAGCTGGAGTCGCGCGAGTGTATCATCTGCCTCGAAACGGTGAACCGTCCTGCTATTCTGCCCTGTGCGCACGTCTTCTGCGAGGAGTGCATCAAGCACGCTTTGCAGGCAACACGGCGGTGCCCGCTGTGCAAGCGCAACTCGAAAGCGTCGGAGCTGCTGCTGGTTCCGGTGGAGCTTTTAGACCGCACGGCGCAGCAGCCGAACACGTCTACCGGCGGAGGTGACCGCGCTGGCGATGGCAGGACGAGTGTAGCCGAGCCGGCGCCAGAAGTGCCGCTGCATTTGGATCTATCTGACATGAACAGCTGGAGCCTGCAGCTGAGCTCAAAGACGCAGTACCTCATCCACGCGATCCGCTCTCTGCCAGCGGAGGACAAGGTGGTCGTGTTCAGCAGCTTCCTGACGTACCTTCGCTGTGCGCAGCACTGGCTGCAGGCGGCTGGGGTGTCGTGCGCGCTTTACAGCGGGTCGATGACGATGAAGCAAAAACAGTCCTTGTTGGAGCTCTTTCATGACGCGGCTCGGCCAGCGTCGCCGCGCGTCCTTCTCGCCACAATAAGCAGCTGCGGTGTGGGGCTGAACCTGACCTGCGCCAACCACTGCTTCCTGATGGAGCCGTCGTGGAACCCTGGCACGGAGGAGCAGGCGCTTAACCGCATTTATCGTATTGGCCAAACAAAGCCGGTCACCTTCACGAAGCTCATCGCCGATGGCACGATTGAGCAGAACATCAGTCAACTGTGCGACCGGAAGCGCGCGCTGAGCCGGTACTGCTTCAGCAGCAGTGTGGCAGGCGCGGCCGCCGCTGGCGGCGGCGGGGATGGGCGACTGCGCACAGCCGATTTGCTGGAGCTGTTCGCGCCTGAGAAGTCGCGTGAGAGCAGCGACGATGACAACAGTAGCGAGGAGGACGACGAGGCAGAGGGCGAATAGGAGGTGGGCAGCGGGAGGGGTGATAGTGGGCTGGGGTGTTGATGCTGGCCATCAGAGCGGTGTATATGTCTATACCTGCGCTCTCTGTTTTCTCGTTGTCTCTCCTGTTCTACTGTGCCTCCGCACACCGGCTCGGCCTCCTTGTCGGATGGCAGCCGTTCGGACGTCCGACCCCCATCTAACACAACAGGCACCAAAGGCAGCGGCAGCCACCAGCACAAGTATGCGCACTCGCCCGCGTCGTTGCCATCCCTGCAGGGCGGTGATGGACATGATGTCTGGATACAATGGCGTGTAGTGTTGTTGGTCAAGCAGGCCATGCAGCAGCGCGCACTTTCTCCGAGCGTGTTTGTGTGCTTGCGCTCCGTTCTTCTTTCACCTAATCAGCGACGTCAGCTGTTCCTCGGGCTCTCTTCGTCTTCTGCGTCTTGGGCACCCCTCTCGCTCGCCTCGCCTCCCACCTGCGCGTCGACCCTCGAGCGGGGGCCGGTGTACCCATGTCTCGCCAGCCCTCTTGACTGTTTTTGGCTTCCATGCACGTGGCTTCTCGCATGTGCGAGGACCTTCTCCACCGTCCGTTCGGCGCTTTTCTGTTCCCCTTGCTGGCCGCTGTGTGTCTTCGGCGTCTTGCGAGGAAGAAGTGCCCGTGGCGCCTCGAGCCAGCCTCACCCCACCTTCCCTTTCCTCACCAGTGCTTTCTCTTTGCTCCTCTGCCTTTTTACTTTTCCGTGCCGTCCTGTGCCTCGCTCACCTGGTTTCGCAACTGCACACCGGCCGCAGCAGCACCGCTACACCACCACTATCAGCACCGACTTGAGGCGTACAGACCCCACAGCGATTCACAGTGGCACTCGTTCAGCACCGACGCCTACTCGCGCACCCATAAACCCATACAGACCCCACAAGTGCCGACGCAACGCACATCAGCACATACACACGTACACGCATCAAGAGCTCACTGCGAGGGTGCGAGACGAGAAGAACATAAAATTAACCACACGCATAGACAGACGTCAAACACTTCTCTTCACGGAGGCTTGCGCGCGCGCGCACACCCACACCCACACCCACCCACCCACACACACACACACCTCGAAAGCGGCAACGCTACGCAACTCATCGACATCATCGCCTGCGCGGAAAACTGACGCCTCGCTCCCTCCCTCGCGTCTCCACTCCCACTCTATCTCGCACCCGCCTTCTCTTTCCGTTCTCCACCACCGCTGCAACGGGTCGACAGAGAGCCGCTCGCTCGCACACGCGAACAGAGAAGAACTTACACGGGTGTCTTCGCTCTGCTCGCGTGAACACGCTTTCGCGTCGCCTCGCCTCGCCTCGCCTCCTTCCCTCTCTTTCCCCCCTCCCTCACAACCATACAGCTGTCACGATGCAGCAGCCAGGCAGCCACCAGATCCAGCCCATCGACTCCCTCACACCGTTTCTCGGTGGCAAGTGGTGGATTCGGGCTCGTGTGACAGACAAGACGGACATCCGTACCTGGAACAAGCCGACGTCACAGGGAAAGCTCTTCTCCTTCACCCTCATTGACGAGTCTGCCGCGATTCGGGCAACGGTCTTCAACGACGCCGTCGACACCTTCGAGCCGCTCATCGTCAATGGACAGGTGTACTACTTCAGCGGTGGCCAGGTGAAGAATGCGAACCGGCGTTTCAGCAACGTGAACAATGACTACGAGCTCACGTTTGACCGCAGCTCGGAGATGATGCTGGCGCGGCAGGACACATCGACAGCGGCGCTGCCGATGCAGCGCTACAACTTTGTGCCGATCGAGCTTCTGAAGCAGCGCGAGGTCGGCTCGCTCGTCGACGTGCTTGGCGTCGTGCTCAAGGTGGACGAAGTGTCGTCCATCACGCAGAAGTCGACGGGCCGCGAGCTGGTGAAGCGAAACGTCAAGATGGGCGACATGACGGCGGCCGTGGAGGTCACCTTCTGGAATGACGAGGCAAAGGCGTGGTGCTACCCGGTCGGCACCGTTGTGGCGCTGCGGCAGCTGAAGGTTGGCAGTTTCGACGGTGTGACCCTCTCATCCACCTATCAGACCAAGATCGACATCAACCCCACAGACCTGCCGGACGTCAAGAAGCTCGCGACGTGGTATGTGACGACTGGCGGCGCGAACGTGACGTCCTTGTCGTCGCAGGGGCTTGGCGCGGCGAGCGGGGCCGGTGGCGAGAGCGACCGCGGCCGCAAGTACCTGGACGAGATCCAGTCGGAGGGGATCGGCCGGGGCCTGAAGCCCGAGTACGTCGACGTCCGATGCGTCCCGATTTACTTCAAGCAGGACGCCCAGTGGTACGACGCGTGTCCCACCTGCAACAAGAAGGTGACCGAGGAGGGCGCGCAGGGTGACCGCTTTCGCTGCGAGAAGTGCGACAAGACCGTCACGCCGACGCAGCGCTACCTCGTTTCCATCCAGGTCACGGACAACGTCTCTCAGGCGTGGCTAACGCTCTTCAACGAAGCCGGCATCGAATTCTTTGGGATGGAGGCGGCAGAGCTGAAGCGTCGTGCGCAGGAGGACCCTCTCTACATCGCGAAGCTGGCGCAGGGCCGCATGAACCGACCAGTGGTGATGCGTCTGCGCGTGAAGGAGGAGACGAGCTCGAACGCCGTGACCGGCGAGGAGTCAGACCGGCTGCGCATGTCCGTCGTGCGCATCTCCGAGTTTATGCCGATTGCGGGCACCTCCGAGGAGACGCGTCGCCGCCTCGCGCAGAACCTGCGCACAGAGTGCGATGAGCTTCTCCGCCTCATCGAGGCGTACGTCTGAGCACTGCCACGAGACTACGCAGGTCTCGCACGCACGCACAAACCGCATCCAGAGCTGCATGCATCTATGCGCTGCACTTGCATCGAGTGCTGACATACACTACTCGCAGAGACGGCCACCTCATAGAGCGAGAATGCCTTTGCTCGCGTCGGTCTGTGTGCGTCATCCTGTGCGTGTGTGTGCGTACATGTGCGTACCCGCACCAGCGCACAACGCGCAACGCACAGACACGCCCACAGAACGCCATTTCCAGAATGTTGTGGTCTCCATCTGCAGCATTGCTTGGACGCCGTTGCCACTTCCTCCTGTGGCACTGGAGCTGATGTGCGCTGCCTCTCTCCTTTCTTTGTTGTTGTTGTGCTACCGTGCTGATTGGCGTAGGCACGCACGCACACACCCATGCAAACACCGGCACCAGGTTCATGTCGCCCCTCCCCTCCCCCTCTCTCCCCTCTTCCCAGCGCGCTTTCTGTGTGCGTGCGCGTGAAAGCGGCAGACGCAACGTTTAGTTGTTTGCCTTTATTCCGTGTGTTTACTTCTGGCGCCCACGCGCCTTCCGCCGTTGATGCCGGTTATCCACGTTGGCTCAGTGGGGCGGTGGTGAGTGGTGCTGATGCTGGCCCGATGGACAGCGAGGCAAGAAGACGATAAGCGAATCCGGCAACATGTGTGGGCATGCAGAGCCAATACGCACCTTTGAGAGAATGCACATGCCATAAGCGTACTGGAGCTGAGAAGGCCGTGCACTGCGTTGGGGGAACGATAGGACGGGTTGGGGTATGATGAGTTTCTCCCCCCTCCCCCTCGTTCTGCTTCACACGCTGGCGGCAACTTTAAGCTGCAGGTGGAGGCTGCGTTCAAGTAGCACGGTGGCCGTGGTGCGTTCTGGTGGTGCGCCGGCTACGTGTCTGCGATGAGCTCCTTCGGTTCCCACACACGCGCATACACAGAGGTGGATGAAGAGAGCGCACTGTGGTGTGCGTGTGTCGCTTGAAGGCGATGCTGTCCCTCTACCGCGCTGCCTGCAGCGCCCTATCCAACTCCGTAGGCGCGTGTGCGTGTGTAGAAGGGCGGACTACGGCTGCGTAGTCGCAGCTCTCATGCATCGGAGTCGCGCGTTGACGGGCAACACTTCTTTCACATGTGCATTGAATTTACCGGCGCTCACTGCTCTCCTCTCTGCCGCTTCTGGCGGCTCTCTCTTCGTTTGTTGCCCATTGCGCACACCACGAACAACAACCATCGTGTTGCGCGGTGTTGCCGTTGGTGTTGTGGCGGTTCGCTGCGCGCGACTCCACCGGGATGGACACCCCCTCCTCCTCCTCCCCCCTCAAAATGCAGTCTTCTCCTGTTTCGTTTGAGGAAGGAACAAAGGAAGTCTGTTGACGACGACGGCAGCGCACTAGGCGGCACCCGCAACGTGAGCACAGCGCGCCGTGTGAGCAACCGCACAGAGACGGCAGCCAACAGACTTTATTCAGACCTGCGTGGTTGTCACGGCAGCCATCAAAACGCACGCCCACAGACACAGACACACGAAGCGCCGACCATACGGCGTAGGACTCACAGACGGACACGCGAAGAGGGGGTGCAACCATTGTCACGCTGCCTTTCTTTCAGGTTGTCAGCTTGTTTCGCAGACCGCACACATCGGCCTCATCCCCCTTCTCTTCTCAGACCCCGATTCGGGGACACTCGACATCGCACAGGAGCGCCACTAGTTGTGCCCCTTGCTTCGGGTCTGTGCGCGTGAGCGTCACGTGGGTGAGCGAGTGTGCCCTTGGTAGCGGTAGTAGGACCTGAAGATAGGGACGAGCGAGTCCGACGTCCCCCTCCCTCTTTCCCCCAGAACGAGTGGCAGCTACGCGCGTGGATACCAAAAGACAAACCTTCTCATCCCGGCATCCTTTTCAGAAGGAGGAAGAGACTCAGACCGCCTGCACTGTTTCTTTCGAAAGGTGTTGAACTCGGCATCACTTGTGTGCTCGGGGTGATGATCCGTAAGCTGCTCGCTTCCGTCTCCGCTGGCGGCGCGGTGGGCCACCCGAGAGGCTTTCTCGTGCACTCGTGGGGCTCTGGGTGCGGTTTGCTGATGCATGCGCCAGTGAAAGTGACGGCAGTCGCGGGTGCCTCTGCGGAGAGGGCTGCCGCCTCCTGCTCCCTGATCAACGCGCGCCGCTTCTACCTCGCCCCCTCGCGCATCTGCATGGATGAAGCCTCGAGTACTGAAGGGCAGCAGCAACAGCATACACCAACTCCCGGTGCACCTGCGGGCGCCTCCTCCGCCTCTGCCAACGGCAGCGAGAGCGCTCTGGACGTTGCCATGCGTGTCAACAAGATGAAAAAGGCGCACCAGAGCGGCGGCGCCAACAAGAAGGAGGTGGAGCAGGAGGCGTGGCATGCACTGAATTCTCTGACCGAAGACCAAATCAACAACGCAGAAGGAAAGGCAGTCTCGCTACTCCTGAACGCATGGGCGTACTTCGCCAAGTTCTGGGCCAAGGGTAAGGATGGCCCGTTGTGAGGGATTTGAGCGCGTGCATGTGTGTGTGTGTGAGGGGGGGGGGGCGGACCCAGACACGGTGCAAGGTAAGGAGAGACAAGACGAAACAGAGATCGCAGAGGCGGCGGTGAGCGCAGTGCCAGATTAAGGCGTGCAAGCCGAGCCTGTGTCTGTGAAGGGGGAAGAGGGAGGCAGGAAGGAGCGAGAGAGAGGTTCTGACCCCCTCCCTCCCTCCCTCCCCTCACGCATGCACGTCCACTGTGCCCTCCAACACAGGGGAGAGAGACAAGGTTACGGATGCACGGCACCGTATCCGCCCCCGCGCCCTTCGCCTTGACCGGCCGCACCCCTTCCAACCACCGCGTTGCGCGGTACCTTCACTTTTTCCTTTTGGTGCTTCGCTCGGCATTTTTCTTAAGAGGCAGAACGAGGGCCGTAAGGCGGGGAAGGAGCGGGTGGCACACGGGCGCACGGACACAGTCGCTGGGCGGTATTTTGCCGCCCCTTCCGCCTACTTCCTCTTCCACGCTCCGTACCCTCCATTCAATGCTTGTCTGTGATGTGCGTGTCTCGTGGTCGTGGTGGCGGCGGTGGTAGTGGTGCTGCCCACCACCTCCTCCTCGTCGTTGAATGCGACTCCCTCTTCCCTTATCGTCTCTGCGCATTGTCGTTTTTTTTTTTTTTTGCGTTTTCGCTGGCGTTGTATTGATGTTTTAACGCTGCGACGGGGCTCTACGGCGGCTGGCTAAGAGGATCATGCGAGGCGCGCGCACAGAGATGCGCTCACAGCGAAACGAAAAAAAAATCCAACCAACCAACCGATGCGCCTTCGAATGCGTGTGCGTCTGTGTTCGACTGCGACTGCAGCACAGTCGCAACATTCCGCAACTGCGAACGCAGGGGGCGGGTGGAGGAGAAAGAGAAGCGGCGGATCGGGAGTGCAGCCACTTGTCTTCTTTCGTGCTTCTTTCTGCTCCCCCATCGTGCGCCATCGTGCACCAGCCACCTCGGTGCTTTTTTTTGTGAATTCCCTCACTTCCCTCGTTGGGCGCAGGCAGAGCCTTCGCGGATGCTTGCGTGTGCGCTGCGAAGTGTGCATGGCCACCTCCTTTTCATTCTCCCGCACTCTTCTGCACCCCGTGCTCGGGCACGCATGCTCTGCTCTTCGCGCGCCCACAGGAACACACAACCAACGTACGCGCTCTCCGCCTCCGCAGCTCCTCTGCCCGCTTCCTTCTCTCGACTCACTCTCAAAGCGCTTTTTCTTTTTCGGCTTTTTATATCCTTGTGAATGATCGAGGCAGGAACAGCACCCCATCAACGACAGCAGCACGTGGTACGTGGCACGAACGTCATTAGAGCCGGTGCGCTTGCTTGCCTCCTGCCCTTTCTGCCCGTTTCGGAGCGCCTCTCCTCTCCGTTTCTTTGCTCCCTTCGTTCTTCTTGAAGGAGGAGGGTTGGGGAAGTGAAGGAGGGCGGGCGCCAGCAACAGCATCCACAACACGCGCACGCGCAGAGACGGGCAGGCATCGCTGTCCGTCCTATAGAGGTAAGGGGTGTTGCACAGCGCACCACATTGCCAGCCACCCTTACACAGCGAGAAGGCGAGGCAGCATCACCAGGAGGAGGCGCTGCGTTTTCGGACAGCCCCGGCTGCTGCTGCCTCCTTTATTTCTCTGGTCGCTGACACCTGGCCCTTTCCGTTCGCTCCACACCACCCGCCTCTCTCTCTCTCTCCATCTCTCTCTGATAAGCTTAAGAAAACAAGTAAACAGTAGGACGTCGACGCGGACGTACCCCCCGTAATAGCCGTCGCCTGCATACACCGACACGGGCGGCAGAAGCGCTGGCTGTGTTGCAGGACGGAGCAGCGTGCAGCCGCTGCTTTGCTTTCACCGCCGATTCGTGCACTCTGTCTTCTCTGCGCCACCTGTCTCCCAGTCGAAGACCCCTATAGCCACAGCGGCTGGAGGCTTTCCCTGGCCGCTCAAGCGTATCTGTGTCGTCCCGTGTGCGCGACAGCATCGCTTAGCCGCGTGCTTTCCGCTGCTGAGTGTCGCACGCACACAGAGAGACACAGCGCACCTTCGTCTCTTTCCTTTTCGTGCCGTGTCCCCTTCAGTCCCCCTCGCCTCCCCCGTGTGCCACATGCGGCCATCGTCGATGCGCACGGCTGCGAGTGGCACCGGGCATGGGCTGGCGCATGCGGAGGGGGTAGATGGCTCGACTCGGCTGTCAAGCCCGGCAGACGCAGCGGCGTCCGCCTCTCCGCTGACCGTAACCTGCTGGCCCTGCGCATCTCTCCCACGGCGCGGCGGTGGCCACCCGTTCCGTGCGTTTCGCACGGAGTCGCCTGTGACGACCGTTGCGGCCGTTACCGAACAGTGCACTGCGCCCCATGGCATGGTGCCCATCAGACTTTCTTGTTATTCCCGCACATGGCCGAAAAACGACCCACTGCCGTCATTCCCGTCGCCACGTGTGGCGGCTGCGCCACCCCTCTCGCTGCGCGCTCTTCTTTCAAAAGCGCTGCTGTGCTCGCTGTTGACGTCTTCGGCTGCTGCCACGCGGATGCTGTCCTCGACAGGCGCACGACGGCATCCCGTGCAGGTCGCAGCGAGCAGGCAGCAGCACGCTATCGCCCAAGGCGTAGCGGTGCTGCGCCACTCCCACAATAGGCAGGTCCGACGATTGCTTGCGGCTGCCGTCGCTTTTGGTGGGGGAGGCGGGCCGCCAGGGCTACGGCTCGGCGTGGCTGTGCGCGCGCTTGCCACAGCTACGACGCCGTCCACCTCCACAGACACGAATGCGCCGCCGGCCTCCCCGGAGTCGTTCCTTGACCTCAATGAGGCACCTGTGCATCTGGTGCTCAGCAGCAGCAGCAGCTCCGTGAGCGGTGGTGGCGCAAGCGCTCCAGCGCGGAGAGAAAGTTTGTATCGCGTTACCGCCAAGCAGCGGCGCCAGCAGCAGCTGCAGCGAGAACAGTCGTCTCGGGGCAGGAATCGGCCGCGCAAGGAAAGGCGAAGCGGCTCGCACGGCTCTTTGCACCAGAGCGAGCACGGCGCGGCCACCCTCAAAGGGAGGTCGCGTCACGGAGAGCTTCCGGGGCAGCAGCCGCCGGGCCCTTCGCCACACAAGCAGATGCGCCACGTGTACTCGACTGGCCACCATGGCGGCTCTACTTCTTCGGCGGCGCCGTCCTCGGCCGGTGGTGCTTCTGCCCACGGTCGACGAGGCTCTTCTCCCATGAGGCGAAGTGGCGCGGTGAGTGCCTCGGCCACGCACGCGAGAACGGCAGAAGAGGAGGTGAGCACGGCCTGGAGCGGGTCGGCGGGGCGTCGGGGTGACGACCGCCGTAAACGGGACTGTCAGAGTGGAATCGCCACGTCCGCGGCAGGCCAGCCAAGCAGGCCTGCATCGTGCGACCCGGGCACATCGCCGCCGCGAGCGCCACCGCGAGCGCCACCGCCCCCCACTACTTACACGAACACCGGCGCACCGAGCTGTGCTGCGCTGCGCCGCCTTGTCAAGTCGCACCACACGTTCCGAAAAAACAGCGAGGCACTACGGAAAAGTGACACGGTCACGGCCGCGTTTGAGCTTTCGTGCGCCGAGGCCGTGGCGCACAGCCGTCTGGTGGAGCATCTGGCCTCAGCGTTGGGCGGCGATAGCCAAGCGGTGGCAACGGTCCGCCTCCTCCTCACAGGTGCCTCCAACAAGGCCGCGGCTGCCGGCTCAGGGGCGGCGGCGGCCACCTCCGCGACCATGTCGGCAGCAGAGACGCTGGCAGTGCTGGAGGTGCCGCTTTCGGTGGTGGATTGGCTCAACGAGCCCATCGTCGTGCCGGACCTGGGCACGGGGACACTCATGGAATTTGTGCACAAGGTGCTGCTCCCTTCGCACGCGGACAAGGCGCCAGCCAACGACTATGATGGCGCTGGTGCTGGAGAGTTATTTGCCGCGTCGGCTGGCGACTCGCCGGCTGCACCGTACCGGTATGGGCGTCTCGAGGCGGTGGAGGTGTGGTACGACGCGTGGGGGCGCCAGCAGCACTATCGCGAAGCGGCGGCAGGCCTGTCCGGCAGCAGTACTGAGCCGGCGGCGCCATCTTTGAAGGCCTCCATGGCGCTGTGGCACCGTAGGCAGCGTGCAGTGCAAGATGTGCTGCTCTCTCACTTGACTGAAGGAGGTCGACCTTCCGTACTTGATGCGCTGCCTTCCTGCCCAGCCGCTTGTGACAGCGTCGACACTCGCGACGCAACTCCCGTCGAATGTGGCCCTGTAGCAGCTGCCAGCACCGGCGGCGCACCGGCCCAGCCTGACGGGGACGCGGCAGCGCGACCAGACCAATTCGTTGAGGGGGCGACGCGGAGGCTGCTACTCTATCTTATCGAGTTTCTTCAGACGCTGAGCGCGTTCAAGGCTGCACGCGAGGAAGCGAAGGTGCACGCGGAGTACCATGCACTACTGGAAAACGCGGTGGCGGTGCAGTCAGGGCCAGCTCAAGCAGCTGCCGACGCCGCCGCGCAGGGCACGTACACGCACCTGTGTCTTGTTGCGCGCCGCTTTCGCGCGTCGCCGCCGGTGGAGCTGCACCCGCCACTCGCAGCGTCTGATAGCCCAGATAAGCCCCTTAGCGGCGACTGCGGTGTGGATGCGGCGCTGCGCACCGCGGCCCAGCAGTACCTTCGGTCGATTTCGAAGGTGGACAAAGTGCCGCCTCATTCCAACCCGTCGTCGTCAAAGCTTGAGGGCTCGACGGGTGACGCGGGCACACACGAGACTATCGGAGCGAAATCGTCGTCGTTGGCGTTGGCTGAGCGAGCGGGTGCGGCGCCATCCTACAGCGTTGCCGTGCTGGACATCTGCATCGGTGTTGTGCTGCGTTGCCTTCTCTTTTACCTTCCAGCGCTCTCTCCCAACGACCGGGGCCATGTGCTGCAGCAGCTCAGCGCCCCTTGGCTGACGCTCGAACCGGAGGAGAGCGCTCGAGTCGCGTGCTGGTCAACGCTTTTCGGTGTTGCCGATTTTCTCTCCAAAGCCTGCGCACCAAAGCGACGGGAGCGTATTGGTGCGTTGCCATCCACCGTGGGCGGACTCAGCAGCGCAGACCGTTCGACCTCCTCTGCTTCGTTCACCGTTGACCACTCCACCCTTTCCACACTGCAAGGCGTGGTACAACAGCTGCGCTCCTTGTGTTGGCCCACGGTGCTGGATCGTCACTCGAGTCTCGTGCAGCACGCCCTCTGCCTCCTGCCAACAGCATCTGAAGCATCTCCGTCACCTTCTTCGGCGGCGGCATCGATGCCCGATCAGCGGCGGCAGCAGCGGCGTCCGCCCGCCGAGACTCTGCCTGCTGGCAGTGCACGAGGCACGGCCTCATCATCAGCAGTCGCCGCAGCTCCGCCGCACTCCACGCAGCCTCGTCCCCCTGCGTGGAGCGACGTCGTCGCGGTCGTGCGAGGCAGCGAGATCCGACAGCGACTGGGCTACGAGCTCCTCTTTCTCCTCTTGGGAGTCTTGCAGTGTGGGAAGGCGAGCGCCTTCCTGGCCCCTGTCAACGCAACTGCTGCTGCGGCTGCGGACGCTTCGGCTGGGAAGCCTGCGTTGCCGCACCACCGGTCCTCTGATAGGCGCCGACTCAACACCGTCTGCATCTACGCGCTTGACGTCGACAGTTTCATTGCGGAGCGGATGAGTGCCTTGTGGCCGGCAGGCGATGCGTGGCCGCTGCTGCGCACTCAGCCCTCCTGCTCGGCTGGAAGGGCGGCATCACCGCCCGGCTCGCGCCCTGCACCTACGGAGCTACTCGCAGAGCAGACGGCGCACCCGTACGGCCTTTCTCGCGTGGCGCTGTGCACTTTCAGCGACTCCCTCTTGGAGAGCTGGCCGACCTTGTCGCCCCAACGCGCGCAGATCCTCATGGTAGCTCTGCAGCGGGCTGTGGCAGCTCCTGCTGCGCTGACGTTGCGCTCGCTGCTCCCCACCCTACATTCGAGCGCCCGCGCCGGCTGCGAGCTCAGCGGTACCCGTTCCTCTGCCACGCCGTCACATGCGGTGCAGCTGGCTGCGCGCCGTGCCGAGTGGCGAGCGGTGGCGCCGGTGATGTCCCTGTACACCACACGCGCGTGCCCGTCTTTGTGGAGCACAATGTGGGCTTACATCTCGTCGCAAATGAAGTCTCTGCTGCGGCAGGTGGAGGAGGTGATGAGGACGGCACACGCAAGCGCAGGCGATGAGCAAGGCGGTGATGTCGCGGCGCATGGAGAGAGGCGCTGGTCGAATGAAGAGGTGGGGGCGTGCTACAAGCAACTGGAGGAGCTAGCGACCATGTGCGCGTGGCTGGTTGCCATGGTGCCGTTCGTCTGTGGCAAGTGGCCAGCTGGCGCTGGCGCTGCTACGTCAGAACCTGCACAGGTGTCCGCACTAGAGCACACCGAGCGTGTGAAGGCCGGATTTGAGCGCTGTGTCAAAGGCCTTCTCGCTATGTGGACGCAGACAGGCGCGAGCGCTGATGCGGCGGAACAGCTGCTGAATTTGTTTCCCAGGCACCCCAGTGCCACGCCGACGCCCGTGGACTGCACCTCCGTGAGGGCGGCCGACAACGGCGCCGTCGACGACGCCGCGCAGGGTGCAAAGGCGCCGCCGTTGGCGCCGGAGGGGATGGGAACAGGTGAGGCGGTGACACTACTCGCGGGACTGGCAGGGGCGGCGCAGACGCATGTGTGGACCCGCGCGCTGTACGGCGCTGTCGAATTATGGATCAAGAAGACCCGCTACATCCAAGCTCAGCCGCGAGGAATCATGGAAGCGGTTCAGCTGATGCCACCAGCGGAGGCATCTACCTCTGCGCTAGCCGAGATGACGGCAGCAGCGCCCGGCCGCGCTGCAGATGATCGTTCCCGCGCCGGTGAGACGGTGACCAACGGTGGAAGCGATGCATCTGTGCCGACGGCGCCGCCCGACGTGGATTTGGCGCTGCTTGCCTGGTGGCGCTCCACGGCGGAGGAGGATATCGGTCTACCATCGGCGCGCGTCTACCTCGCGCAGGTGTACACGGAGCTTCTGCGGATTGTTTCTGCTCGCGCTGCTCTCGCATCGTCGACCCCTCCACCAGAAAAGGCACAGGTGGGGCACCCGCTCCATTCTGAGCGAGATTCAGTGTTGGGGGGCGCAAGCAATCGTACCGGCGCAGTGGAGAGCGGCAGCGAGCCAACGTCGAGTTTGAGGGGCGACACACCAGTCAGCGGCGCAGCGGAAAAGACCATTTTTTCCGCAGCGGAGGTGGTCGTCATTGTGAGGGTGCTAAGTAGCATTGCGGCACGCGGCGTCGCGACGGTGACCTTGGGGCGCCTCACGGAGCGCGCGTCTGGGCGCGGTACGCTCGGCAAGACGTCGTCTGATGGCTCCGCAGAGAACGCTGTGGGCGTAGAGTCCACCTCTGGCAAGGGTGACTCCATCATCGACTCGCTGCGCCGCGCCGCCGTGTACGCCACCGTGGCGGACAGAGGGGTACCGTCGACCACAACGCCGGATTCGACGGCGTCAAAGGATGCAAGCGCTCGCGGCCTCTCAACCGCAACCGACGGCGATAAAAGCGGCAACCCCACCAGAGTCGGTGTTGCGGAGGAGGCCACAGCGCACGATCGAGGCAGTGCTGCTGTCCTCTCTGCCCAGAAGGCGGTCCAGCGTATTGAGGAGGCGCTGCTGAGCAGCTTGACAGCACACAGCGGCGCGTTGCCGGCGACAACGATGGTGGAGGCGACGTGGCTTCGACTGCTTCCCCTGTCGACGCTGCAGAAACTCCTTGATCATCGAGAGTCCTCTGCGACCATCTCAGCTGGACCAGACGCCACGCCGCAAGGTCTGTCATCCAGCGCACCGCCGTGCAAGACCGCAAATAGCGGGCCATTGAACGCGCAGCCAACAGCGCGCGCCGACCTCGCCACCACAGCAGCAACGTTGTCGCCTCCGCGTTTTGCCTCTGCCGCCGTCGTTGCATCCAGCTCTGCTCCACACCTCGACGGGTCACTGCGGGAGTCGCCGTCGCCGTGGGCGCGCAAGTTGCATGACGCGGTTCTCACGAGCTGCCACTCGCGCCACATTGGCATCTGCCTTGTCTCTTCGCTGTACTCTGTCCTGGCAGCGTCGCAGAAGCGCGACGACTCTACACAGCCTCTCTCAGCGGCGACTAGTTGTGACGGCAGTCGTGGCGCCGTCAGCGCCGCCACTGTGTCTTGCGGCGGTACTTCAGAGGCCGCTTCGTCTTGCGTGGAGGACTGCGATGCGGCCAGGGACGGGCCGTCGCTCGCCACGTCGCGGCTCCGCTGTTTTTTGGCACGACTGCGCACGAGCTGCGCCGAGGCCGTCGTGCTTTTCCATCGTGCGAGAAGGCAGCACGCTGATCTCACCGCCGCATCCGGCGAGGGCGACGCCAGTAGCGGTGGTGGCGCAGGCGCGAACGATGCAAACACATTCCGCGTAGGCTTGACAGCATCACCATGGGCCGCTGTTGCAGAGGTCGACGGTGATAGTAAGGGTGAGGCCGAGGCGGGTACATCGCACACGGCCACGCCGCACCAGCAGCATGGGCAACGCTTCTGCAACGTGCTGGTGGTGACGAGCGAGCTTCACGAGCGCCTTACAGCCTACGTAGAAACGCTCACTTGCGCGGCAGCGAGGTGTAGTGGGACAGAGCAGGGTGCTGACCAGGATACGTCGCGCACTTCCTGCAAAGGCGAGCCTGAGAGAATGCGCCACCTGCTCCGACTTTTGTACGCATCGCTGCTCGATGCGGTTTCCGATTTTGTGCCGTACGGCGAGCACGGGAATGCTGTGGAGGTGATGCAGATGCTAGGCGTCATCACTCGCCGCATGCCGTGGCAGCAGTGCGCGCAAGCGTCGCTGGCGCAGGCGCTGCCTGTCGAGAAGGACGGGCAGTTTGGCGACCATACCAGCGGCGAAACAGGCTGTGAAGCAGAGCCGCTGACGAAGCGCGGGGGCGGCGTGGCGGAGGCCGGCGCTGCTGCTCGGCTGAACGCGCCCCGCGACGACGACGAAGGCGTCTCGATCGATCCCCTCCTTGTGTGCTTTCGGGAGCAGGTGACACGGCTGATGCCGTACGTGGATGCTGAAGTGCTTCGCTGCACGAAAGCTCGGTTGCCCCAGCTGCTGAACCTGGCGCTGATCGGCAGCGCCAAATCGTCTGTCGAGTACGTCTTGCGCAGCGTTCCAGTCAGCACCAGAGGGTCCATGCACTGTCGAGAGGGTCCCTGCGCCGCCGCCGCCGCGGAGGCGACGGGTTCCAGAAGCATCGTTGCTCTGTCACCCGTGTCCCGTTCGGCAGCGAAGGTGAGTGCGTCTGAGAGTGCCAGCCGTGGCACCACTACCGAAGCAGAGCCAGGCCGTCTGGGACTCTCTACGCTGCCTCTCTGGTCTCAGGCCCCACTCGAGTCTCTGCTACACCGTATAGCCATGGACCGGTTGATGGCATCGCGACACGCGCTGTACTTGTGCACTCTGACCGTCAATGCACCGGAGTTTTCAGCTGTGCTTCTGCCTCTCACGCACTACCTGCGCGACGCGCGCGCGAGGATTTCGTGGGCGATGCTGGAGGTGGTGTTCAAGGCCGTTGCCGTCTCTGCCGTGAACTTCCAGCGGCATCATCAAGCAGAAATGCTGCTGCGTAGTGATCTGCTTCTGCCCTTGTCGTCGTCCTTGTCACCCGGGTCAGATCAGACGCCAGGCAGCGCCGCTTCTTCTCCCGCAGATCTTGCGAGCGCCGCCTCCGCGGCGGAGCGACCCCGACGAGGTGGGGGCGGCGGCGATGCGTCGCAGCGCGGCGGAATCGCGCTGCCGCGGTCGTCGACCGATTGCGCGACGCTGCGCGTGGGGGAGATGAGATACCCACACCGTAGCGGCAGTGAGGCTTTGGCGCCTCTCTTCCGCACAGCTGGCGTGCCGTCTGGCGTGTGTAACGCGCCGTCGCAGCTGCGGCACGCCTGGGGCGACCTCGCTCGCCGCCTCCTTCACGAAGAAGATGACGTAGCCGTGTCCGACGTCTCACTCTGGGTGTCGGCGCTGTACTGCGGCGCTATGGTGAACTGCGCAGGAACTCAGTTGTTTGAACAGCTGCTGGCATGTCTCGTCTTCGGCATCACGATCCCCGCAGCCTCGGCGGCAACCAGCACAACGCGGATCGCCACGCTGGACGTTGTGGGTTGGACGCTGGTGCTGGAGGCGTGCGGCACGGCGTCGGACCACCACTACCGACAGGCATATCAGAGTCTTCTGAGGGACGAGTTCGTCGCTTTCCTGGAGCGCGCCGTGGCCTCTGCGCGCAGTGATGAAGGTGGGGTCTCAGCATCTTCTGCTTCATCTGCCTCGTATCCGACACGGCTGACTACTGCGGCAGCGGAGTCGGGGCGGGCGGTGCTCGACGACGCGCTTCCCCTCGCAGGGGCCTGGCGCTGCGGCTTGTTGGAAGCAATTCCACAGCTGTTTGTCGAGGACGCCGCGTTTTGGTGTCGCGTGAAGAGCTGCGTGGAGTCGTGGTGCGCAGCGATTGCTCGCGACCCTGCTGAGGTTGCCAGTGAGTCCTCATCTGCGCCAAGGAGGTCCACGTCGGCGGTGCGGCGGTTGTGGGTGACGCAGCTACAGCAGAGCTTCAACTGGGCAGCGCAGTGTGCCGGCCACTCGTCTCTTGTGTTCAGCGATAATACATGGACGACGGAGACGGCAAGCGCAGATGCGCACGCAGTGGCGGAGTGGATGCGGATGCAGCTGGAAGCTGTGGGGGCGAGCGCAGCCTCAGCGACAACTACACCGGAGGCGCCGACGAACGTCTCCCCACAGCGTGGGAGGCAAACCGCGTCTCTCCGCTTGTAGCACACCCATGATCATAGACAGCTGTCTTGTCCGCCAGGGAGATGCAACTTCAACCACTCCATCCTCCGCGATCGAGTACGGTCACACCGCAAGATGACCATCTCGCGTCGCGGGTGGATTGAAGAGGAGACGAGACGGAGTTGGGAGGACAGCCAAGTTTCTGCGTATGCGCTCTGCCACTCTGCTCACTTGTGGCATCGCTTGCTTGCTGGTCTGTGGTGGATGATGCAATGACAATGAACACAGACTTGCCTACGGGAGAAGAGCGAGGTAAGATATGTACCTGAGGAGCAGAGGAAGAGTATACAATACGCCGATGAGGAGAACGGCTCTCGCAACCTCCCCACCACACACACACACACACACACACTGGCACCTACACGCGCACGTTTGTGCACACTAAGAAGAGGGGCGGGGCGGGGAGAGGAGAGGGGGGGGGGCGAAGCGTGCTTGCAGTGGCATGTGTGTTTCTGTGCGTCTGTATGGGTGCATGGCTGGCCCACCATGGGCACAGACGTTATGGATCCGTTTACATTGCCACGAGTATCTTTAGCTCCTTGCCCCCCTCCCCCACCCGCGCGCACCCTCACCTTCCTCATCCCTCATCCCTCAATCTCTCTTCGCCTCTTCTCGTTCTCTCCCTCTACCCACACGCACACACGCACAGACACTGGTGTGAGGGCTACTCGGAGTGCCCAGAGCTGTTCTTCGGCACCCTTCCTGCCCCTACCACGCCTGCCTTGTCCTCTTCTACTCTTGCGGTAAAGGGCCGGGCAAGGCGTGTGTGTGAGAACGCGAGGTTCCTGTGCGACTCGAAGTGGCGGCACACCCACGCAGCGTACTCGTATCTACGATCAGACACCACACAGTTTCATAGAAAGCCCCCTTCCCCTCTCCCCTCTCCCCACACGCACAAAGACAGGCAGATATAGCCATAGACAGAGCGTTGCTGTTGCCATCACGCGGAAGTGGTTGGACGCAGCCCGTGCACACGCCTCCCTTTTCTATTTGCTCTGGTGCAAAGGCAGGGAGCGCATTACCTTCGCGTGCTTGTGTTACCCCCCCCCCCCCCCCCTCCTTCTCCCGTTACCGTGCTCACTCACTCACCCGCATATACGCATTCAGCTGATAGCGTCGCACCGTAACCCACCTTTAGGGCCAGCAGCGGAGCTGCTGCTTTGCGATGATGCACCGCCCATCTAGCTCATCACCCCTCCCCCCTGAGGGCGAATCGACGCGGTACCTTGTGGTGATCGAAGTGAGGACCACGGCCGATACCGCTGCTTGGCCCGAGCTCAGCTGCCTCGTCCGATCCTATGTGCGCGTGCAGGCGAGCCGCCGACTGGCCGCGGGCCACCAGCCGCCGTTTCTCCCTGGCGCCACCATCTCTCTCGCAGACGCGCCGCCTCTGCTGAGAGATGATGTCGCGTCGGTGCGGGTGTGTGACGTCTCCTTCCCGACAGGCTGTTCGTGGACAAACATGGAGCAGGTGCACTTCTGTATGCGCCTGTATCGACTCCACGGCGAAACTCTCCGTAGGCCACTATCGTCTGCCGCGTCCGCCCCGGCTACCCAGGCGTCTCTGCCGGCGTGGTGCACGGCCGACAGCATGCACAGCGGCGGCGACGAAGGTGACAGCGCGTCGACCTTCACCATGACACCTCTGCCACACGTCTCACTGGAGGGCCAGTGGGAGTCGCTGTACTATGGCGAGAGTGAGGCGGCATCGATTGCGTTCAAGCGGGACATTGTGAACTACGTGGACACCGCCATGCGGTTCACCCACGCCGGGGTTAGCCCCAACTTTGTAACGTGGAATCGGCTTGTTCTTTTCCACGGCCCGCCAGGCACGGGCAAGACGTCGCTGTGTCGCGCCTTGGCGCAGAAACTGTCGATCCGCCTCGCCTCGTCGGTGTACGCTCGCGCGTGCCTTTTGGAGATCAACGCACACAGCTTGTTCAGTCGCTGGTTCAGCGAGAGCGGCAAGCGCGTGCTGCAGTTGTTCGAGCAGGTGCACCGCATCGCCGGCGACAAGGAGTGCTTGGTGTGCTGCGTGATGGACGAGGTGGAGAGCCTCGCGGCAGCTCGCACCTCCGCCATGAAGGGCAACGAACCATCTGACTCGATCCGTGTCGTGAATGCACTGCTCACACAGATGGATCGACTGCAGGACTGCGCGAATATCGTCGTGCTCGCCACGACCAACTTGAAGGCGGCAATCGATGCAGCGCTGCTGGACAGAGCGGACAAGCGCGTGTATGTCGGCCCGCCAGGCGTGCAGGCACGCTTCCTCATGCTATATGCGAGCGTGCAGGAGTTGGTGGACAAGCGGTTGGTGGCTGCGCCGCAGGCGGGGACGTCGGTGCTACCCGACGAACTGAAGGGGTTCTCTCTTGCGGACGAGCGTTGTCAGGAGGAGGGGCAAGCGGCACACGGTGGCAACGTAGGCGCGCACCGCAGCCTTGGCGGTCATCTACTGGTTGGCGGCAGCGGCACCGCCGAGGCCGCACACACGTGGAATGAAGAGCTGACCGCGTTGCACGACGTGCCGAGTAGGTTTCACAAACCGCCGCAGCAGATGATGCCGACATCCACGAGTTTGGGAACAGTCCCTGCCCCGCAAGCAGCGCATCCCCAATCGCCGTCGCACTTCCACTCTGGCACTGCGTACACGATCAGTGAGCTGCTCCATCACATTGCCGAGGTGTGCGTGGGCCTGAACGGCCGCACCTTGAAGAAACTGCCGTTCTTGGCGTACGGCGCGTGCATGTGCAATTCTCACTCTGGCGGCTGCGGTGGTAGCGAGTCGGCGTGGCAGGGCGACCAGAGCGGTGGCGTCGATGCGCCTCTGCCTCTGCGGGACTACCTGGAGGCGTTGTTCAAGGCTGCAGAGGAGGCTGCTGCGGTGGCCGTACTCGATGCGAATAGCGGTTCGCAAAGCCGTCTGCTGACGCCGTAGGTGAGCCGCGCTGTGTCACCCCGTTCGAATCGCCTCTTTTGCCGCAGGCTCTGATCTCCCTCCCTCCCTCCCTCCCTCCCTCCCTCTCTCTCTCGAGACGGCTCCACGAGGAACGGCACGCGGCACAGATTACGGCAACACACGTACTCCTCTGCGCAAGAACATGCAGACATACATGGCCCCTCCCCTTTCCCACCTCTGTCAGCGATTCTGCTTTGACGATACAGAAAAAGAAAAACAGAAGGAGAGGCGAACGGTGTGAGAGGAGCGGCAGTCTGTGTGCCCACGTCCGGGTCTGTTGCCCGGCTCTCGGCCGTGTCCCGCAGCGGGCTGTTTCGCGCACCACTTCTGAGGCGCAAACGTGCAGCCTCCTCCCCCTCCTCTTCCTTCTCCGCTGCCCCCCCCCCCCCCCCCCCGTCCCTCCCTCCCTCACGCGCCCGCGCATGTGATGAGACAGGGAGGCCCTGCCAAGCACTTCACGAGAGCGCTTGAAGAGAACGCCGAGGATGAAGGCAATGGAGAGAGGGAGGGGGCGGGATTCAAAGTGTCGTTGCCTCCTTCCTCCTCTGCTCCCCACTTCTGCAGCCTTTAGGCCCTCGATGCTGGAGCGTGGGTCTGCTGTGTGCTTGTGTGTCGAGCGGACCTTGACTAGGGTGGTGGTGGCTCTCCTGCCAAACCTCATCATCTCTCACAATGTCGGATACTCCATGTGTGCGCGGACCATCTCTCCTCGAACTCTCTCTCTCCCCTCCACCCACTTCTCCATCTACTTCCCCCCTTCGTTTTCCCAGGATCCACCGGCTTTCTTCCCTTTTACTGTTTATTTTTTGCCGCTGTGTGTGTTTGTGTGTATGTGTATGTGTGTGCAACCAAAACGCAAGAACCGCGAGGCCTCCCCCTCCCTCTTTCCCCGCACCATCGCTTCTTTTCCTGCATCACGTTGGTTTTATTGGCCCCCTTTCCCCCCACCGTCTGTGGTCCTTCTCTCGACCATCAAGGCCAAACATCATCTAAAATATCAGGTGCGACGGTTGACTGGAAAGTGTGCGTGTGAAGGTCGTAATGGGCCGCAATGTGTTGATGGTGGCTGAGAAGCCGTCGCTGGCAGAGAGCATCGCGACGATCTTGAGCAACGGAAGTTGCTCCCGCCGCACCCGTGCGCTGCCGGTGTACGAGTACACGGGCAACTTCATGGGCAGTCCCGCATACTTCAAGGTGACGAGCACTACTGGCCACGTCTTTTCGTGCGACTTCACCTCTCAGCATCAAAACTGGGATCGCACGGATGAGGAGCAGCTCTTCACCGCGCCGATCACGTGGAAGGACACGTCGGGGAAGGTAACGCACCACCTGGAGCATGAGGCGCAAGGCTGTGATGCACTGGTGCTGTGGCTCGACTGCGATCGTGAGGGGGAGAATATTTGCTTTGAGGTGATGCAGGTCGTGCGGCGCGAGATCTACAACCACCACAACATCTTCCGCGCGCACTTCTCGGCCATCACGGCGGAGGAGATTTTCCAGGCCTTCCGAAATCTCGGGAAGCCGAACAAGAACATTAGCGATGCGGTGACGTGCCGGCAAGAACTGGACCTGAAGGTCGGCGTCGCCTTCACCCGGTTTCAAACCAAGTACTTCCAGGGCAAGTACGGCGACTTGGATGCCAGCGTCATCAGCTACGGCCCGTGTCAGACGCCGACGCTCGGCTTCTGCGTGCAGCGCCATGACGAGATCCTCAACTTCAAGCCGGAGAACTTTTGGCGTCTCGTCCCGGTCGCCTCACGCGGCGGCGCACTTCTGCAGTTTGAATGGGATCGCGGGCGCCTCTTCGACGAGACGATGGCGCGGCTGATCCTTCAGCGCATCACCAAGAACGGTAAGGTGGCCGCCGTTGTCAACGTGTCTGTCAGCAACGACACGCGTCCGCGGCCGACCGGCCTCAACACAGTGGATCTCATGAAGATTGCAAGCAGGGCCCTTGGCATCGGTCCCCACTACGTGATGAGCATTGCCGAGAACCTGTACATCCGCGGCTATATTTCGTACCCTCGTACCGAATCCACGGCATACCCGCCATCTTTTAACCTTGCCGGCGCTCTCGCTCAGCAGAAAAACCACTCCATGTGGGGGGCCTACGTAACGGCGCTGCTACAGCAAGGGCACGCGCGCCCCAAGGCAGGCAAGGACGCTGGCGATCACCCGCCGATCACGCCGATGCGAAGCGCGTCACCCGGCGAGCTCTCCGGGGATGAGTGGCGCATCTTCGAGTACATCACGCGGCACTTTATCGCCTCCGTGTCACCAGACTGCCGGCTAATCAAGACCAAGATCACGATCGAACTTGGCGGTGAGCTTTTTAGCATCTCGGGAAAGGTGGTGGAGGACCCCGGCTTCACGGAGATCATGCCGCACGCCCGCGTCGAGGACGACAGGATGCCGACCGGCGTCCACAAGGGCGACTCCTTCCAGCTGTCCGATGTGCGGCTGCAGGCGGGGCAGACGCAGCCGCCGTCGTACCTGACGGAGTCGGACCTGATTGGGCTGATGGAGAAGAACGGTATCGGAACCGACGCGTCCATCTCCACCCACGTCAACAACATTGTGGAGCGCGGCTACTGCAGCGTGCAGGCGGGGCGTGTCATGAAGCCATCAAAGCTTGGCATCGTGCTCATCCACGGCATCAAGGCTATCGACCCGGAGCTGGTGCTGCCGCTCGTGCGCAGTCGCGTGGAGGAGTATGTCACGCACATCGCCGAGGGCCGCGCGCAGCTCGACGACGTGCTCAGCTACTCGCTCGACCTCTTCTTCGCTAAGTTTAAGTTCTTCAAAGAGCACATAGACGTCTTTGACGCCCTCATGGGCGCCTCCTTCTCCGCCATCTCCGCCGCCGGGAAGCCGATCACGCGGTGCGGCAACTGCATGCGCTACCTGAAGCACCTGGATACCCGTCCCCAGCGGCTCTACTGCCCGTACTGCGAGGTGACGTTCGCGCTGCCGCAGGGCGGCGCCATTAAGCCGTACTCCAGCTTCAAGTGCCCCATCGACAACTTCGAGCTCGTCATCTGCCACATCGAAGGCGGCAAGTCCTTTCCCATCTGCCCTCATTGCTACAACAGCCCGCCGTTTGAGGACATGCGCCCCGCCATACAGCACCACCACCGCGGGTACGGCGGAGGGGCAGCGGCGACGATGGCACCGTCCACGCGGCACATGGCGTGCGACGAGTGCCGCCACCCCACGTGCGAGCACTCCCTCGCCACGAACTACGTGTGCGACTGCGTGGACGGCTCCTGCGCCGGCAGCATGGCCTTCGTTCCCCGGACGGCTGGTCAGTGGAAGGTGTGCTGCAACAAGTGCCCCATGATGATCAAGCTGCCACCCACAGCGCAGCGAGTGTACGTCACCTCCGAGGAGTGCCCCGAATGCGCCGCCAACTGCCTCGACATCATGTTCCCCGAGGGCAAGAGCGTCTTGCCCAACCGCAAGGACCGCGTTGTCGCGTGCATCTTCTGTCATCCAGGCCTGAGCCCGCTCTGCGAGGAAGTGCGCGGCCGCATAGGTAACTTCCGCCGCATCGGTGGCGCTGCTGCTGGTGGTCGGGGCGGCCGTGGCGGCCGTGGACGCGGACGTGGACGCGGACGTGGCAACCGCGAGGATCGCCGGTGAGCGCGCCGAAGCCCCTTCGTCGGTCCCCAGTTGCGGTAATGAAGTCTCGATAAGCGAGGCGTGCACGTTTGCCTGCGTGCGCATGCGCACGGCGGTGAGCCGATGACACGCGCTTTCTCTGCCTTCTTTGTGTGCGCGTTGCCGTGACCTGTGAGCCGCTCCCTTTCTTCCTCCTCCTCTCAGGCGCGTATGCATCCGCGTTCCTCCTTCCATCCCTCCTTCACACCAACGTGGACAGCGAAAATAAAGCCGAGCGAAGGTCAGCCACGCGGTGACACCGCGTGCTCTGGATGCTGCTTGTCGATGCAGCGGCGTGTGCGTCAGCTCAGCTGGGCGATGGGTTATACGATTTTTTTTTCCCCGCCGTTCCACCTAGGCGCCACCTTCAGATCGAGAGGGTGGTGGTGGTGGTGGTGGGGGGGGGGACGTTGCTTCACCGCAGACTGCTCGGCACCCGTGCGTAGAGTGCGTCGACGATGGGGTAGCGTCCACCAGTGTTCTACCCCTCCACCCCACGCGCCGCGCTGCCGTCACCCCCTCTTGGACTCAGCCTTACCTCTTCTTTCTCTGACCTGCTCTGCCCCTCTGCGACTGCCCCCACTCTTCCTCCCTTTCTCCACTGACACCTCGCGCTAGTTTCGCTACTCTCCTTCCTTGGATGCAGTTTGGTGACAGTCCTCGTATCACCGCACTGCCGCCGATTGACCATCCTTCCTCCGCCTCCCTCCTTGAGCCCCTCCTTTCCCTAGCTTTAGATTTCCTGCTCCTGTGTCCTCTGCATAGTCTCGCGTGCCCATTTCCCGTTTCGCATCACACGGATACACACCAAGGCACGCATAGCGAGTAGCTCATCGTCGCGGTCTTCGACCCCTGCCATTCCACAGCTCTTCTTCCCGATAAAGGAAAGCTGCTGCAGCAGCACCATCGGCCCCTAGCGCTGTCCAGTGCCCTCTGCCCGCACACAAACCTGCACGCGCACGTGGGCTTTCATTCACCATTACCTTGCGTCCCAGCATCCCTCAGCGTGCTTCTACCGGTGCTCCTTGTACAGGGTCTACGCCACAGGTTGAAGAGGAAAGCGTGGCGCGCTCACCCCCGCCGAGTCGTACGGGCGTACACGTCATTGAAAAACTCTCGGTGTTTCTGTATGGTAGCACTGTATGCCAACTAGTTTCCGACACTACGAGCTGGAGGAGCGGGGCGGGTACGCGCCCAGCGCCGATTTTGGCGACGCCGAAACAAGGTACTCGACCAAGACGCGTTCAATCAACGCCGCTGCGTCGAGAACTGGTACCGGCGGTTCGGGTGTGCCGGCGCAGCAGCTGCAGCGCTTCGATGCCTTGCTGCGTCTTCCGGAGAATCGCGAGTGCCTCGACTGTGGTACGAAGCAGCCGCGATGGGCGAGCACCAACCTTGGCATTTTCTTGTGCCTCCGCTGCGCCGGTATCCACCGCTCCATGGGCACGCACGTATCAAAGGTGAAGTCGGTGAACATGGATGCCTGGGCGGAGTCTATGATGCTCATGGTAGAGCGCATCGGCAACGCGCGAGGACGACTCTTGTACGAGTACAACATGCCACCGTCGGCACGCGTGACCAACACAACCGAAACCGCCGTGGCCGAGCGCGTGATTCGCTCCAAGTATGAGCGGAAGTTGTACTACCACCCCTGCTTCGCAGAGCTCGTTGCACAGTTCATGGAGACCCCGATGGAGGGGGTAAGCAGCAGCGGGACCACCACTTTAGCGTCTTCTCCGGGATCGAACGCGCCACCGTGCCAAGGTGGCGAGCCAGGGCAGACGCAGCCGCAGGGCGCCGTGCTCGAGGAGCTCTGGGGCGCGCCCGTCTCTTCCCCCAACATGAATCAACCGAGTCAGGAAGCGACGCAGGGCGCGACGGGGGCCCGCACAAACGTTGCGGAGCTCTTCTCCGCCTATCCGACTCATGGCGTCGGTATGGGCTATGCGGCGGCTGGAGGTGGTGCCCACTCGCCGCCTACGGCGTGGGGGAAAACGGCGGGGTCGCTGTCGTCGGTGCCACCGGTGAGCGCGAACGACGACTCGGGCTGGTTCGAATCGCAGTTTGGTGGGGCGGCAAGCAGTGTACTCGGCCGCACCAGCGGCGGCGCTCACAGCGGGGCGCCGTTGCCGAACACACTGCAGTCGGCGTCGAGCCCGCCGACAGCGCACGATAACACAGGTGACCTGTTCACCGGCGGCAACGCAAGCGCGGGCTCCAGTAAAGACGAGATTCTCTCTCTCTTCCGCACCGCACCCGTCGCTGGGGCGCACGGGCAGACGGGCAGCGGTTCTACGGCAAACACGGGCGGGCAGCCGATGGCGTGGTAGTCGCAGACGGTGAAGCCGCGCTACCCCGAGTAAGAGAAGGGCGGCGTCACACCTCGTGAGAGAAAGCGAGGCGAGCGAAGAAAAAAGCGGCCACTGCGCGCATCCACGGCGTGTCGTCTGGCTTATCTGTGTACGCGTGTGTGTTTTTACGTGTGTGAGGTCGTGCGGTAGTGCAATCAAGCAGAGGGCGAGAGGGCGATGGCGCCTCTTTCTCACGTATACACACACATACATCTGAGTTTGCTTTTCTCATTTTACGGTTACTGCTGATGGCCTTTTCATGTGCCGATCCGAACCTCTCTCTCTGTGCTTCGCTTGTTGCTTGTCTCTCTCTTTTTTGTTGAGCTCGCGTTCCGTGGCGTGGGCACATAGCCGGGCGCTCTTTGCCTGCTTCCCTATCCGTCTCTCATCATCACCATGCGTGTTGGGGTGAGCGCTGCTGCACGTCAGCTGGAAAAGGAGCACATACGCTCTTCCCCCATCTTTACGTTTTTGCTCATATGTGTGCGTGTGTGCGGCTGCTCTCTGCTCCTGCCAGCGTGTGTGGAGGAGGCGGGTGTGCATGCCCGTGAGTGTGAGTGCGATGCTGTGCTGTCTATGCCGGTTGCCGATGTGGACGATTTGGCTGCGTCTCCTCTTGCGCGCCTCCATCTCCGCCCTCCATCTTGCGTCTGTTGGTTCGCGTGCGTTGTTTGCGGTAGTTGTCAGTGTCGTCGTCTCGGTTGATTGTTCGGCCCCTCGCGTGGTTCTTCACGCGTTGGCGAAGCGGAGCGAAACGCATCGTTGCTCTTGTTTTGTGTTCTCGCTTCCACTATGTGTTCCACTCCATCTCCGCCCTCCTTCTGTGTGTGTGTGTGCGTGTGTGTGTGCGTGTGTGCGTGTGTGCGTGTGCGTGTGCGTGTGTGTGCGCGTGTGTGTGTGTGTGTGTACGATTGCGTGTGCGTCTCTACGTATGCCCTTCTCGCTCGCTCCTTCTCTTCCCCTCTTCTGCCACGTCTCTCCGTCGAAGGCGACCACACCGGGCACCGACTCGGTCTTCTGCCTTTCTTCCGCGGCTTCTCTCCCTGCCTGCAGCCACTGCCGCCATAGTGGTGGCTCTCTTCCTTTTTGTGTGCGCGCTCATTGTGTAGCCGTTGTCGTGCGCCCTGCCCCCCTCGCATCTCCTCCGCCGCACTCGTCGACAGCCATTCTTTCTCTCTCTCTCTGTTCCGCTCTTCTCTTACGTTCACATCATTATGGTACTGTGAAAAGAGCGACTGCGCCGATAGGGTTGTACGTAGTTGGATGCACACACGCACACACACGTCTTCATCCTCTCCATGTGGGAGAGCGCGTGCTTGTGAGCCGTGCGTACTTCGATGTCAGCATACACATGCTCAGCACCTGCTCCTGACGGAGGAAGGTTTGTGTTTTCGTGTTTCTTCTTCCCGTGGTGGTTGGGGGGGGTTGGAGGGGAGGGGAGGGGAGGGGTGGGCGGTGCTGTCTTGTGCGGAGAAGGATCTCCACAAGCCATCGATCGCGTACATGTCTTTCGCATATGTGTGTTTGTAAACTTACATCTCGGCGTATCCGTGTCGGCGCATCAATGTGCACGGGGGAGGGGGGGGGGGCGGCGGCGGCATCGGCCTGTGGTGGTCGTGGTGGGCGCATCATGCGCACGCTCAAGCGCATGGAAACAAAGGGTTTGGGTTTTGCTCTGTAAACTCGACTCGAAGGCAAGCAAGCGGCAGGCCGCCTTTGTCTCTCCTCCCCCCGCCCGCCGCCGGCCGGCCACGGTGCAGTGCAGATCCTCCTTTACCTTGCCGCATTCTCCTTCGAAATCTTCTTCTCTCGTTCCGCCTTCCTTGTGCGCTTGCGCGTGTGTCTGTGCGTGCGTGCGTGCGCGCTTGCTCGCTGTGCTCCGCACCCTCACCGCTCTCGTCCTTGTCAATGCCTGCTCTCGCAGAAGAGCACTGGCGCACACGCTCTACACTCTAGCACGCCACGCCCATCTAGGCGTATTCACACCGGAAGAGGGAGGGGCACAAGCACTTGTTTTAGAGACTGAGAGTGTTCTATGGGCAACCAACTCGCGGCGACGGCCGCCGTTGATCTCGCCAACGTATCGGGTGATCTGGAGCTCGTCGCCCCTCTCGGCGCAGAAGGCCGCAACTACTTTGCCACGTTCCACTGCCTCGCATACACCCCATTGACGGCACCAGCCAGGAATGAGAATCACGCGCGAGTGTCCAGCCGCGGGGGCGCCGTGTCTTACCCACATAACTCGAATGCCCCTCAGTGCTTTTACGGCTTCATCTCGGCGGAGGTTGGTGGCACTCCTGGCGGCAGCGGCGCCCTCCATCAGAGGCCAGAGTACCGGCCCAACAGCCTCTTCCGCGTTCCCTCAGCCCCCTTGCCAGGTGGGGCGTCTGCCGATTCCTCGTTCCCAAGGGTGGTGTCATCGCAGTGGGTGGCTGGACGTGGGCGGGGACGTGGACGAGGCACAGGCGGCGCCGGCGGAGGTGTCGACTTGCTTTATGGTTTAAGCGACTCCGAGGCGAGCACAACACAGCTCCTGGCCCGCGAACGCGCCGCGTGGCATCAAGCGCGGTGGCGCCAGCGTCTGCCAATGACCGACCGTCCGTGGCGCACCGTACCGTCCTCGCTGCGGCCCGAGGTGGGATTAGGGCGTGGCGCTGCCGCAGATGCCGCGATGGATAGCTGGTGCCGTGACACACGCTCTAGCGCGATGCCAGCTGCTGGTGGTAGCCACTACAGCGTTCGTTTCTCTAGTGCGGATAGCAGCTTGCCGTATGGCAGCGGCTTGGCGCCGGGCTCTCCGGTACAGCAGATGACGCTGCGGACTGCCACCCCGTCTCCGTACGCCACGGCGGTGTCGGCGAAAGCGGGCCAGACTCCAAACATCGATGCCCTGGTCGCCGGCGTGAGCGGGGAGTGGCGCAGCAACTACGGCAACTACGTGCAGCTGCTTCTGCGCAGAGGTGCCGGTGCTGGGCTCACGTCTTCCTCCGCAGTCGCTGCCTATGGTGGCTTCGCCCCACTTTACCCCCTGCACCAACGAGCGCCGGCCTGCTGTCGTCATCGACGTCGCTGCCGCAGCGCTACCTGGTCGAGGACGTCGTCACCAAGGTGTTTGTGCGCACCCCTGACGATCCCGGCCAGGCGTACTTCCTCAAATATGTGCACGAAATGATGGACAACGCCGGTGAGCAGCTGCGCATCGTCGACTCGACACTGAAGCGCACGACTCCGCGCAACTGCCTGTGGTACAGCCTTGTCTGCGAGGGAGACGGCTTCTGTGTGCTGCAGCGACCCTACGTCGCCTTCACGCTTCGTGAGCGTCTCGTGGCCCGCCCTGTGTGGACGGCGCAGGAGAAGCTCTGCATCGTCTATCAGCTGCTGGAGGCGGTGGCGCACCTGCACGAGACGTACGGCCTCACGCACGGCGACATCAAACCAAACAACGTCCTCGTGCAGAGCACCGGCGTGCTGCTGCTGTCTGACATGGCCCTTTTCAAGCCACGCCAGCTGCCGCTCGACAGCCCGCTGCTCTTCGACTACTACTACGACACGGACGAGAACAGGGCGTGCTTGTGGCTCCGAGAAGTTCAGCGACCAGCCGCTGCCCACGCCACCGCCGGAGAGCAAGACGCGGGGCAGTGCAACCTACAATGTGAGCAACGTCAACTTCGATGGTCACACGGCCTCGATGGACGTCTTCTCGACGGCATGCGTCGTGCTGTTCCTTTACAAGGAAGAAGATCCGCTGACACTGTCGCAGGTGCTGAGCCTGCGCCACCTGGCCAACACCGAGGCACGCGAAGCGTTTGTGGCGCCCGTTCTGCGCGACGCCAACGTGCCCGCTGCGCTGCATCCGCTGCTGCTGCCGATGCTGTGCGCCACCGCCGAAGAGCGACCGTCCGCGCGCGAGCTGGTCAACCGCGGGCTGCAACAGCGCATCTTTCCCGCCTCGCTCCCTTACCTGTACGAGTCCGTGCTGCCTCGCCTCCTCACCACAGCTCCAGACACGCGGCTGGTACTCCTCCACAACCAGCTGGAGGCGGTGCTGCAGAGATGCGAGGTGCTAGACACGACGCCAGAAGGTAGTGGTGGCACGTCGTCGACGGCTGAGATTGAGGCAGCGGCGTCCGCTGAAGCGGTGGGCGCCAATGCAGCTGGCTTGGCGGCGGTTGTGTCCCCATCTCGGCAGCTGGCCGTGTCTCTCCTTCTACCTCTTCTTCTTCAAACCTTGCACAGCAGCTGCACGAGCGACGAGGCGGCTTACCGCGGCCTGCTCTGCTTGCGTCGATGCGCGTCGTACTGCAGCTTCACCTGCCTAGTGGACGCAGTGCTACCACACGTGCTCTTTTACGTGAACAACGATGCCCACGTCTACGGACCGTCAACGCGCCTCATGGCACTTCGGCTGCTCAGCTCCATCTCGGAGGTCATCGCGCATCACCTCACGCTCAGGTCGCCGCAGCGTTTGAGTGGCGCGGTGACAACTTCGCGCGATGCGGCCGCTGCGAAGCCCGGCGACGCGGGAGAGGGCTCTGCCGTACCAGAGGAGCAGTGGGCACTCATGGAGCATCTTGTGCTGCCGTGCCTGTACGGCGTCCTGCGGCAGGCGGAGCAGGAGTCCACGGCGGTGCTGGTGGAGGTGGCAAGTCGGCTGCCGCGACTGCTGCTCCTGGCACGCTACATCACGGAGCGGCGGCAGCTCTTATACGGGGCCGATGCGGTGATGACGAAGTCAACTACGTTTGAGAGTCGGCCTGGCACGCAAGGGCAGCGTGCCCGGCAAACGGGAGAGGCTGCGCACGAGCAGCAGAGTCACCACGACCCACTGTACGGGCAACCGCACCGCCAGGCCAGCCGGCATCTCTCTCTGAACAAGGGAGGCGAGGAGGACGACACGGTGAAAGCGGTGGCAGCGCCAACAACGCCAAGCTCGACGTCGATGTCACCATCGCCGCTGCCGCCGCCCCACAGCAGCAGTGGCGCGCTGTACTCCAGCCCCACCGAGGTTGCCATCCTGAGCGAGCTGAGCGTCAGCGGCGGCACGCGGGCGAGGTTGGCCCCGGCGGCGCGCCACACTGAAGCTGGCAAGTCGGCGAACAAGGTGAGCGATGCAGATGGAGAGAGTGCAGGCGACGTGCACGGTGCCAGCTCTGCTGGCACGCAGCAGTACCTCGCCCAGCTCCACTGCCTCCTGACGAACGGTTGGGGCATGTTGCAGATACTGTACAACCACCCATGCGTCGCCGTCGTCGTGGAGGTCATGCAGCAGTCTTCCAGCACCGTCGCCGCCTTTCTGGGTGAGGAGCGGGTGACAGAGGACCTGATACCTCTCCTCACCACGGCCCTGGCTGCGCCGCTGCGGGTGCAGAGGCTGCTCTATTCACAAGCCATCCTGCTGCACGCCCTGCTCCAGCGTCCACCGACAAAGACGCTTCGGCTGTTTGTGGATGAAGGCCTGCGGCACACGGACGACGTGTGCCTCAACAGAACCCTGCACAGCCTCGCAGTTGTGGTGCGCAGCCGCAGGCTGCCGCTGGAGGAGACGATGGCACTTGTCCACCAGACCTTGCCGATGCTGGTGGAGAGCCGTCTGTGGCTGCGCGAGGCGGCGTGCGGCGTCGTTGAGGCGGCTGCACAGACCTACTCGGCGAGCGACATTGCACTGCATCTCGAGTACGCCGTGCGGCCGCTGCTGATGCTTCCGGTGCCTCTGGCACACCTGCGCCACTACGCCGCCACGGCCATCCGGGCTGAGCTGGCTATGCCGTTCATGTCCTTGGGTGGCACGGCGGGGCCGACGTCGTGCAGCCACGTCAGCAGCGCGTCGTTGAGGGAAAGGGCGTCCGTCACCGGCTCAGCTTGCTTGCTAGATGAGGGCATCTTCGAGGATGATGAGCCGATGAACCAGTTACTGGAGAATGGCACTGACGGTGGTGATGGGCGACGCGGTCGCCCAGGGCAGTGCCGAGGCTTCGAGTACGGAGGAGGCAACGGAGGCACCTTCAAAAATGTTTTGCCGGAGGTTGTGGCGGTGACTGACTCGTATGCTTCGGCGCCGGCACCGGCGCTCTTGCACGGGCTCCCGTTGACTGAGGCTTCGTCGTCATCTGCGCCAGGATCGAGGACGTCCCGTGAGGCGAGCGTCGCGGAGCCTGCAGTGACCGCGCAGCACAGCCGCAGCGCCACCGACATGTGCACTGTCGCCGATGATGGCGGTGACTCGGACGGCATGGCACTTGTCTACCGGCCCGCCGCGCGAGAGGTTGCGCGGGTGCAGCTTGAAAGCCGCTCTGTGTCGCCGCACCTCCCAGCTTCTTCCGCGCCGCTGTCGCCGCCTCTGTCGGGTCTGACCTCCTCCCATGTGGTCGCCCCATCCACGGCAACGAGCAGTGGCGCTGCGGCCGCGGCGGCGTTGCCAGTGCAGGATTGTCAACTCCCGACTCCGCCGCACAGCAGGGACGTATCGCCGCTGCCCGCCACGCTGCCGCCGCCCTCGGGCGTGAGTCGGTGCAGCCTCAAAGGCGGTGGTGGGCGCGTCTTGCACGGCCGAGTGACATCACCCTCCCTGACCTCACCAGCGGCGGCGGCTAGCACCGCGGTGCCGTCGTCCTCCTCAGCACCTTGCTCGGCGTTGCGCCCCACTGCCGCTGCACTCAGCTCCGTCAGCGCTCACATGGGGGCCATCTACGCAGCGGCACCCTCGCCGTCAGCCAACGGGATCGTGATATCGGCCGGGGCACGAGGTGAAGCTTTTGTGTGGCAGGTCGCCGCGTCGCACACGAGCACAGCTCACGCGCGCGAGCTGTGCTTGGTGGAGCGAGTCGCGGCGGCGGCGTCTGAGGCGGGGGTGCACACCTACACGGCGTGCCAGTGGATCAGTGTGCCAGATCAGCGGCGAGACTTCACGCTCGCCTCCGCGTCCGCCTCGGCTTCCGGGTCGTTGGTGGCCTTTGCGAGCACCGATGGCGCGGTGAGAGTGCTGGACCTGGAGAAGAATGCGTGGGTGTCGTCCACCGTGGTCGGTGGCGCTCTGGAGGGCGGGCTGACCGGGCTGGCGTTGCAGGATCGAGCATCGCTGCTTGTGACGACCGCGGCTGGCGGCCTTCACGTTGTGGACACGCGGTGCCAAGGCTGGGGCCGTGCAGACGACGACGAGTCAGCCGTGGGTTCGACCGCCTCAGTGTGGCACACCCGACTCAACCCACTCGACGGTGCACCGAGCTGCGTGTGCCCGCTCTACACAGGCGACAGGGCGTGCGCCGCAGCCGTCGGCACCTACGGCGGCGCCGTGTGCCTGTACGACTTGCGTTATCAACTTTGCGCGCAACGGGTTGTCCTTGTTGATGACGAGGCAGGGCTACCGTCAGCGTCGGCTCTTGCTTCAGTGCGGCTGTCCATCACGACGGCGTGCGTGGATCCCTTGTCTGCGCTATGTCAGAGCTGCCGCCCATCGTCGTGGGAGCCGGAGACGGCGGCGGGGCCGAGTCTGCTTCTCGGCACAACCGGGGGCACGGTGTATCGCCTCCTCCTCCAGAGCGCCAGCTACTGGCCTGCGTTTCAGTGTTGTCGCAACGGTGGCGGTGCCATACGCACGATGCTGACGCAGCCCTCGCACGGCTGCGTCTTCACCGGCAGCGAGGACGGGTATATTCGGAACTGGTCAACCGACCACCCAGAGACGTCCCACACTCTGGTGTGCGCGCTGTACCGATCGCCGGCATACACCGTGGTGCGCACTGGTGCCGCGGAGCGGGCGCTGGCAGCGAATGTTGTGCGTGGCGACGCAGTTGCCCCACCGGGCAGCAACGGCAGCAAGGGGCTTGCCTCCCTCACCGTGCGCGAAGGCAGCGACATCCACCACGGCGGCTGCGCTCTTCCGCGACACGCCCCGGATGCGATCCTCGCCTTGTGTGCTGTGCGCGCGACCACCGCGTCCTTGGCATCTTGGGGCCCCAGCAGCAGTGGCAGCGGTGGAGGAGCTGAGCCATGCTATCTGCTCTCTGGATCCCGCGATGGCACGCTGACGCTATGGGACAACGACCCTGGACGGCTCTGAAGAGAGGCGAAAACAAGGGAGTGAGAGTGGTGTGTCTGTGTGTGTGCGCGCTTTTTCTGGTTTGCCGGTATATGTTGCCGCTGTCGCCGCCATCCCTCTGCAAACGCGGCCTCGGCGCTCCCTTTACCCCCCCCCCCTCCCTCCCCGCATTGCACGTCTCCTTCACTGACAAGACGACGCAGTCGCCACCACCTCCCGCTTTTACTGCGTGCCGTAGCACATGCTGATGGGGGAGGCTTCGAGATGAAGAGCGTGCGTGCGGGGTGTGACCGGGATGCCGTATCTGCTTTCCGCCATTGTGCTCGTCTGTTTCTGCTCTGTATGACCACGCTGCTTTTCGGTGAACAACGCAACGAACACGTCCAACGACACCGAGGGAGCCATGCTGAGGGAGAGTACGAAAACGGAAGCAAGAGGGTCTAATGTCGACTCCTCGTTCTGCCGGGGAGGATGGCAAGGAAAGGGGGAGGGGGGGGGGCGATGACCTGGGCAGTCGGCGCTGCTTCTTGCAAGGCTTTCCAACACTGCGCGTCCCTGTGTCCCACCACTCTCCACTCCTCCCCTCATTTTTCTCGCCTCCCCCGCCCGCCATTTTGTTCTTCTGCTGTGTGCGTACATGTCTGCGTATAGACTGGTGTGCCTTGTGTGCTTGCATTCCTTCACTTGCTTCTCCGCTCTCACCCGCTCTCTTGCACGGCGTCGAGCCCATCCTCTCTGTGTTGTGGGTCTTCGTCTCTCGCTTGGGCCTGTGCCCGCCTTTGTCTGCAGAGAGAGAGAAGCACACACGCACACACACAAAGAAACGCAACGGTGCCCTTACTGCACCCGTGATGGCGGTGGCACCGTGCGCACAACCTTCTCTGTCGGTGCGACGACCTCGCCACTCTCCGCTTGGGGGCCAACTACAAAGACGCGTTCCAGCGGCACGCTGGATGGTCTTTCTCAAATCTCTGCATTCGCGCTGTCTCTGATCTTCCTTTGGTGTGTCCCCCCACCCCGGCTCCACTTTTCTCCGCCGTGTGTGTGACGGTGTCTCTGTGTGGCGCGTGCACCCCCACCTCCCCTCCCCCCTCCTCAAGAAAATGGGCAGCGATACGGCCTTCCTGGCGCTGGCGAACACGGCCATTGAAGCGGAGATTCGCACGTACTTTCCCTACACGGCCCTGTATCGCCGTCTATGCAGGGGCGGATTGGAACGCGCGATAGACTACCTCTACCGCGAGTTTTCACCTGCCCTCGTTGACGCTGCTGATGACGGCACGCCTGCAACCGCGGCTTTAGTGGCGGGAGTTGCGGCAACCAGCGCTGCGCTATCTAAGACTCGACACAAGCGCAGGCGCGCGAGCCTCGTGGAGGAGCTGCAAAAAAGCCGTGAAGAGTTCGCGGCGGCGACCGCCAGGCTCGTCCAAGCACGCCTGGAGGTCGCTGCCCCCTCAGGCAAGGAAAGCGAGGTGTGCGATAGCGCAGCCGTGGCGGTACCGCCGACCACCGGTGGGGCTGGAGCCGAGCCATACACGGTCACGTGCCGCCGCTGCACCACAAACGTCACATGCACATACCCCTGCTGGGTGCTTGAAGGCTACGTGGTGCTGTGGGCTGAATCGGTGCTCGAAGTTGAGTGCGTCGCAACAAAAACAGCCGTGGCGGCATCCTTATTGGCGTCGCCTGTGGTGGCAGCACACACGCAGGGCAACTCGAGTGTGAAAGGCTCGCTAGCGTTGCGGAGACCTCGCGATGTGATCGATTCCCGTGACTTCCAGGCCGCCAATGCACCACACTCCTCTTCGGGACGTCTGCTTTTCTCTTCACACCGACCACTGGGTCTGCGTCCCCTGCTCCAGCGACTCACCGGCGCGCTTGACGGCTCAGCAGAGGACGCGACCGCACCACCAGCGCCGCTCTTGGCCACCGCAAGGGGAAAAACGGCTCGCTCTCGCAAGCAGCGGGGTTGCTCTCACTCAGACAGCACCCACCCGTGCGCCTCTACCGGGCCCCCGCCACCGGCGACACCGATGCTCCGACTGCACAGCATGAGCATTGTGAACAGCGACGCGGTCAGCAACGTGCGTCCTGCGTCCTTTGCTCTGCAGTCAGTCTTTCAGCCCGGCTGGCAGACGGCACTGGAGTGCTACCCGCGACACATGGTGCACTTTGGCCTGCTGGTGTACGTCGCGTGGCATGCGAGCTCACGGACGTGGGAAAGCGTACTATCGCATGGAGGCACTTGCAGGGATGGCAGCGCCGCAGCTGGAAACGGCCATACAGTCGTGTTGCCGTCGCGCAGCAGTCGAAGTGACACTGCCCTGCAGAACACGTCCGAAGAGCGGGGCGCATCGCACAAACCCGAATCTACGACAGCACCCACCTCGTTGTCGCCTACGCCGGAGGCAGGTGGAGAGATGCGCCCCGCGTCACTGGTCAAGTTGTTGCCTCACACATCACACGACGCAGTCTTGATTCTAGGGCTCGGCGGCAATGTGCTGGGGCAGTGCTTAGATGCGCTACTGCCTGCCGCGGTGCCGCTGCACATCGTGGAGGTGGAGCCGGCGGTATTGCAGGCGTGCTGTGAGCATGGCCAGTTCCCGGCGATCGACGGAGTGGACGACTGGAGAGGGGAACTCGACGCGGCGCCGTCGTGCAACGCATTGAAACGGGCATCTGCTCCGCACAAGAAAGACGCCTCGCCTTGCAGGTCCGAAGAGATGTTGGAGACTGCGCCTGCTGCTTCGCTCCTGTGCCCCGCCGCGATGCAGTGGGCGGCGGGCCTGATTCACCGCAAGAGCGCCACACCAGCCGCATTTAGGGCAATGCGTCAACAAGCGCCCGTGCTGTTGGAGAGGTTGGCTGCGCAGCCGTCTGCAATGCCTAGTAGCGCCACAAAACGCGCTACCTGTGCGCCAAGCTTGCCTCGTGGATCAGGAACCGCCGTAGAAGCACCGCTGCGGGCGCAGCAGGACAGGGGCGAGTATGTTTGCTTTCTGCAAGATGCCTACGCCTATCTGCGAACCAGCGCCTCCTCTCCCACTACTTCGACAGCAGCCCAGGGTGCCGGTGCTCGGCATCGAGCATCCCACTCTGCTCATGGTGCCGCACATCCTGTTGCTCCCTCTTCACCCCCGCAAGAGGCTTGCCCGAGGCTTGCGGCGCAGTCACGGACACTGTCATCAAAGCAGGAAAATGAAAGCTCGTCAGCTGTCGAAGACGCGCCTCCATCACCGCAGTACAGCATGATCTTCCTTGATTGCTACGACCCGGATAGGGAACGCATGATGCACGAAGGCACGCTTGTTGAGCTCTGCGCGCGGCGGCTGCGGCCTGGTGGTGTACTGGTAGTGAATGCGCATGTGCTGCCAAGCGTGGAGAACTTGCGCCGTGATTTCCTCGGCTGCGGTTTTTCGACTGTGCAGGCGCTGCGGGTAGCCGGGCATACGCAGACGGTGGTGGTGTGCGTCGCGCAGGACAAGGCAGGGGACGGGGCACCTGCAGCCGCCGAAAGGTTAGCTAGCAGTGCTGCTTGTGCGCCGATGCTGACCGAGAAGCGGGGCCGGTTCACAGTTCGGCAGATGCAGCTGCTGGCGACGGCCCTCAACGGGTTCCTCCATGTGGCCGGCAGCTCGTCATCAAGCGTGACCGGTGCCGGCGATGGAGCTGGGCGAGACAAGGTATCAGCTGCAGCCGCCACCGCCGCCGCCGCCGCCGCCACCGCCGCCTCCCTCTCCCGCACGTCTCCCCCATCCCCGCCGGTACGCCGGCGTTTCGGTTTGATGCGGCGTGGCTGAAGTCGTGCCGCCGCGTCGTGGTCCCCCCAGCCAAGGTGCCAAGCGGCTGTCGTGCACGACCAGCCAGCACCACCCCGTCACAGGCCTGCTCTATCGACGTTGATCTGCGCGTGTGGGAGCACCACTTTTGAGGGCGAGCGAGGAGGAGGAGGAGGAGGAGGGGGAAGGGTGGTCAAGGCGTTACTGCCGTGGTGGCTCACTCCTGGAGAGCTGATGCTGGGAGGGAGGCATGGGCTGCTATCCGCGGTGCGCTGCATCGTCCGCAACAAAGTAACCCCCCGTGTCTCCCAGGACACAAACCCATGCACAGACGTGTACATGTAGACATGAGCATGCGCACGCACGCACGCACGCACGCACGCACACACACACACACACACTCACACACTCACGTATATATATATCTATATACGTGATGCCCATAGATGCCTGTGAAGCCTGCGTAGAGAAGAGAGGGAAAAGAGACGTACACCTTGCACTCTCGCAGAGGAGGGAGGGAGTCTAGCAAAGGTCTTTCGTCCGAGGTGCATCATCGTCGACGTCGCGGTGGCAGCTCTACTCTGCCTTCTCGATCATCTTGCCTGGGCAATACTCCGGCATGTCGGCGTCGCAGCTGGGATGACCAGGCATTCCTCCTCCTGGACGCCATCCTCGACCGGCGTGGGAGGGGGTGGCGCATCATGCTGTCGCATGTTTCTCTCATCATCACATGTGACTTAGACGGCACTCTTCTTCCCTCGCCACCGTCCGCCATACCTGCCCACCGCCTCCTGGGCTTCTCCTTTCTCTTCTCGACTTCTGCCGGCCTTCACTCATACCCGGCCCCCCACACAGACAAACGCACACGCACGCACACACACACACACACATACACACGGAAAGGTGTTGCGCCCTTCCCCTAGTTGCTCTTCCGGCGAGGCGCATACCAGGTCTCCCTCGTCTCTCCTGGATCACAGGCACAGGCACCCGCTGCAGAGGGCGTAAGAGACAGACGCGCGCCAATGGACGTGTATCGTCAGGCGGCTGAGATCGTCGGCATTGTGCGCGAGGGCAACGGCACGGCCAAGGCGCTGTGTCTGCGAAAGGATATGCAGAAGAAGAAACAGACTTACGCTGTCGTGTGCGAGACGTTGCGTCACTACGAGCTCCTCGAGGACGTGCTGGAGGTGGCGGAGTTCTTCAAGTACTACCCGCAGGCGAACCACGAGTTTGCGATGTGCATGGCCTACGACGTGGTGCTCGGCAAGGGGGTCAACACACACAACGACAGCACCGCGCGTGCCGTAACGCACTCGGCCTCGTACCTGCGTGAGGCGTACTGGCAGGTGCGCAAGCACCACGTCATCCCGCCGCGCAGCAACGAAAAGTTGGAAGATGAGGTGGCGGCCGAGACGGAGGGCGGCGCGAGCGGGAAGAGACGCAGCGGCGACGGCGCGTCCTCGTCCCACTCGCTGCAGCTGCCGCGCTACGCTCGTGTCAACACTCTCAAAATATCGGTGGAGGAGTTGGTGAGTCGACTGCGCCGCTCCGCAGAGGCTCGCAAGCGCGCCCGTGACGCCAAGGACAATGACGGCGACGCCGCTGCTAGCTCTCACCCGCAGCAGCAGAACGGCGACAAGCGTGCCACACGTCGCGCGTCATCGCGGCCGCACCGCCCGCTTCCCGAGTTCACGCAAGACCCTGTTGTGCCGCATTTGCTGGTTTTCCCACCTGGTACGGATCTGCACGCGCACCCGGCGGTGCGCAGCGGTCAGCTCATTCTGCAAGATCGCGCCTCCTGCCTTCCTGCGGCGGTGCTGCTCGACGCTGTCCCTGTTGAGGTGATCGAAGGCGATACGGCCGGCAGCAACAAAGGAGGAAAGAAGGCGAAGGGTGGTACGGCGCTGGCGAAGGAGAAGGGGAGGGACAACGAGACGGATGCGGCGGCGCGCAAGCCGCTGGAGTACGTTGTCGACGCCTGCGCCGCACCCGGCAACAAAACAACGCAGCTCGCCGCACTCGGTGCACCACATATCAAGATTATGGCGACCGAGCGTGATGAGCGGCGTGCCGAGCTGCTGTCCAAGCGGGTGGCGTCGCTCGGCGCGGCGGACTACGTCAATGTCGTGAGCATGGACTTTTTCCAGCTCTCTCCGACGACCGCGCGGCGACAGAGGGCATCCTGCTCGACCCCAGCTGCAGCGCCAGCGGTGTCATGACGCGCGTCGACGTGGCTCTTCAGCACCACCACCACGAGCAGCAGATGCAGCAGCAGTGCAAGGGAAAGGTGCAGCAGGCCGACAGAAGGGTCTCATTTCTTCAGCGCGGCCGGCGCGGCAGCCATCACGGGGATGCGGGCCGTAACGCGGCGGAGGAGGGGGGGCAGCTGGACGACGGCGACCGCGAGGAGACCGCCAACAGCGGCGCCATCAACCCGGAGGCACAGGGCAACGAATTCTCGATGAAGGAGGAGCGTGTCGAGAAGCTGGCGCGTCTGCAGCGCAAGCTCCTGGCGCACTCCCTTCTCTCCTTCGACAACTGCCGCACCGTCGTCTACTCCACCTGCTCCGTGCACGAGGAGGAAAACGAGGAGGTGGTGCGGCAGGTGCTGGACGACGAGCGGGTAAAGGCGCGTGGGTGGCGACTGAGCAACATTATGCCGAACACGTGGAAGACGCGTGGCGCGGAGAGGGAGGGCGAGGAGCACCCGCTGCGCTTCACCATCCGTTGCGATCCGGCGACAGACGCGACGAACGGCTTCTACGTTGCTCGCTTTGACCGCGTGTGCTGAGCGCCCCCTCCCTCCCTCCCTCCCTCCCCTCCCTCCCTCCCTCCCTCCCTCCCTCCCTCCCTCCCTCCCTCCCTCCCTGTGCGTGTATGTCGTGGTGTTACGACACACTCGCAGGAGGCGATAAAGGCCCACCCTCTACTCCCTCGTGTCTTGTCCTCCCTCCTCCCCCTTCCTCCTTGAACTGGAGAAGAACAAGAGAAAGACTGATAATAAGAATCGGCGTGTGTGCATGCGTGTGTGTGCGTGTGCCTCTCTCTGCGTGAGGTTGTGGGAAGGCGAAGACAGCGGCGGCCTTGTCGCAAGGTGCGATGTGCAGCCCTTCCGGGGGAGGATCACACCGACCTCACCACCGCGCTTCTGCGTGATACACACACACACACACTCGCGCATATATACATGTGTGTATCTGTTTCGGTGCATTGATGGGTGACTCTCGTGTAAGTAAACGCCCTGCCAAACGTGGCGCAGGGGAGGAGCAGGACAAACAAGAACAACAACAACAACAAAAAACAGCGCATCGAGGGGGAGCGCGAAGCTGCTTCGTAGGCTCTCTCGTTGAGGGGCAGCCAAACCCTCCCTGCCCCCCTCCCCCTCCCCCAAGCATGGTAGATGCTTTCTCTTGCTCTCTCTGTTTAGTGCTGCGTCTTGTCGTCACCAATGCAGATTTGGTGTCGAGCGCTGTCTTCGTCATTGTGTTCTCTGTCTCTGTCTCTCGCTCTCTGTGGCTTACGCTCCATCTACTGGACGCCTTGTCGGTGGTGTTCATGCACGCGAACACGCGTGCGTGATGCGCACACGTACACCTCTCCCTGCCTCTTGCTTTGTGTTGCGTGGGGTACCAGCAACGAGTTTTGGTGTCTTACTTCTTCGTTTATGTTTTTAGCTAGGCTTGTATTAGTTAGTGTGCCTCTCTATTTCTTCCCGCCCGCCTCGAGGAACATATCCTCTCTTCCCTATCCGTCCAAAGTTACGCGCAGAAGACGTTCGAGGGTTCGTGCGGCGACTGCCTCTTGCTCTTGTGTCTGTGCTGTGCATGCGTCTCAGCGCATCGGCGCGGGTATTTGTCCATCCCCCCTCCCCCACCCCCTCTCACCCCGAGCACGTCTTTACCGTGGCTGGCCCTTTTAGAGCTCCTGTGCACATCCGGCAGTCGAACCCCTCCATCGTCCCCTTTCCACAGCACGTCACCGCAACGCACCGCCGCGCGCGCGACGGCAGAGAGATCGGCGACACCGCGAAAGAAAAGAGCGAAGACGACATGGTGCAGGGGTTGTCCTCCGCGAAGGCCGTGCTGGCGCTCCTGAGTGAGGCGGAGAACCTCGTCGTGCTCTTTGCACTCAAGCGGCTCTCGTCCTTGATGGACACGTTCTGGCACGAGGTCAGTGCGAAGCTGCCCCTCATCGAGGAACTTGCCGCCTCCGAGAAGTTGGCGGATGAGACGCGCCGCCTCGCGTCTCTTGTCGCGTCGCAGGTGTACTTCCACCTCGGCGACTACAGCAACTCGGTAAAACATGCGCTCGCCGCCGGCACCGCCTTCGACGCGACGACGCGATCGCTCTTTACGGACACGATCTTGAGCCGCTGTATTGACACGTATGTGGCATACCAGGAGACGCCGGAGAGCGAGCGGGCGGAACTGCCGCCAAAGCTGGAGGAGCTCTTCGTCTCTCTGACCAAGTCATGGGTGATGGAGAACGAGACCATGGCGGACTTGAAGGAGATGGTCGGCTTCACCGTGCGTGCGTTCCGGCTGGACTTCCTGGAGAAGGTGCTGCGCCAGGCGCTGAGCAAGACGCACTCGGCCGAGATTCTGAACTTCACCTTCTACGTGGCGAATGTGCTGCTGCAAGACATCACGTTCCGCCGCAAGGTGCTCCGTCTGCTTGCGGACCTGTACACGGATGGTCTCTCCACTATCGACTACTACTCCCTGGCCCACTGCCTGCTGTTCCTTGGCGATGTGGAGGCGACGTCGAGCCTTATTTGTGGCTTGTGGAGGGGCGGCAGCAGGATGGTCGCCTTACAGCTCGCTTTTGACCTCTTCGAGTACGGCAACCAGGAGTATCTCTCAGGCGTCGTCGCCCATTTGGACAAGCAGCTCGGGGTGGCGGAGCAGGCGCTGGCGGTGCAGCCGGCCCCGAGTACCTCTGACGCTGCCGGTGCGGCGGCCGCTCCGTCTGCGCCCGCCACGTCCCTGTCCCCGACGACGACTGCCGGCGATGCGTCTGGCGCACCGGCAGCCGCGGCGGTGCCGGAGTCGGCGGAGCAGAAGCTGCTCTCCGTTCTCAGTGGTCAGGTGACGACGAACCTGAACGTGAAGTACCTTTACTCTCGCTGCGTCGCCGACGTGTACGTGCTGACGCATATTAAGAAGATGACTGACCCGCGCAGCTCTGTTATTCACAGCGCGACGGTGGTGGCGAACGCGTTCATGTACAGCGGCACCACGATGGACGGCTTCTTGCGCGACAACATGAAGTGGCTCGGCGCTGCGCAGCACTGGGCCAAGTTCACTGCTGTCGCCAGCACTGGTGCCATTCACCGCGGGCACACGGAGGAGGCGATGCGGGTGCTGGAGCAGTACCTGCCGAAGGGCCCAAGCGTGCCGACGCTGCCGTACCAGGAGGCAGGTGCGCTGTACGCGCTCGGCCTCATCTACTCCCCGCTCGGCGCCACGCGTGACCGCCGGACTATCCAGTACCTTGAAGAGAACTTGCAGAAATTCTCGGCAAACGTGCAGATGGTCCACGGCGCCTCGCTCGGCATCGGGCTCACGGCGATGGGGCTGCAGGACGAGGGCCTCTACGACGCCCTCTTCACGTGCGTGACGGGCATGGACGCGGTGGCGGCCGAGGGCGCGTCCGTTGGCGTCGGCATGCTCATGCTCGGCAGCGGCAACGACATTGTCTTGCAGAGTCTCAAGAACGTCGCCTACGAAGAGAACCAAAAGGAGAAGGTCATACGTGGCGTGTGCATGGCCATGGCGCTCATCAACCTTGGCCGCGAGGACGAGGCGCTCCTGTTGGCGGAGGAGCTGCTCGAGAGCGGTGACCCGTGGGTGCGCCTGGGCGGCTGCTTCGTGCTCGGTCTGGCCTACGCCGGCACCGAGAACGCCAAGACGATTGAGAAGCTGCTCAGTGTCACGGTGAAGGACATGTCCGACGACGTCCGCCGCACCGCTGTGACCATGGTCGGCTTCCTGACCTTCAAGGACCCGAACCTGTGCCTCGATCTGATTCGCGTGCTCGTGGACAGCTACAGTCCGCACGTACGCTACGGTGTAGCGATGGCGCTGGCGGTGAGCGCGGCCGGCACCGGCAACGCCGCCGTCATCGACGTGCTGTGGGACATGCTGGAGGACATTGTCGACTACGTGCGCCAGGGCGCCGCGATGGCGCTTGCCATGGTTATGGTGCAGCTGACAGAAAAGGAGAACCCGAGGGTGAAGGATTTCCGCCTGTTGTTGGAGAAGAAGATCGAGGACCGTAACGAGGGACGCTGCTCCAAATTCGGCTACGTGCTTGCCTCCGGCCTGCTCGACGCGGGCGGCCGCAACTGCACCTTTGCCCTGCACAAGCAGCGCCACCGCCTCGACAAGGCTGTCGTCGGCATCTTCATGTTCCTGCAGTACTGGTACTGGTACCCGTACCTGCTCATGATCACGCTGGCCATGCAGCCCACGTGCATCATTGGTCTGAACGAGTCGCTGGAGCTACCCGAGTACACGTTCAAGTCCAACGCCCCTCCCAGCACCTACGCCGTGCCCAAGTCGGTGCTGCAGGAGAAGAGGGTGAAGACGTCCGAAGTGCAGGCGGTCGTGCTGTCCACGACGCGCAAGGAGGAGGAGCTGCGGCAGCGCCGTCACCAGGGGCCTGGCAGCCCGGGGTTGGCCGCCGGCGCCTCCGCGACTGGCGCGCCTGGCGGTGATGGCGGGGCTGCTGAGGCGGGCAGCAAGAGGGGCGGCGACAAGGACGGCGGCGGCGCGTGTGGCGAGGCGGCGGAGCAGGAACCGGCCTTTGAGATCCTGCACAACCCGGCGCGTGTGACGGCGCATCAGTTTTCCGTCATTTCGCATGACGTAGACGTGCGGTACGTACCGCTGAAGCCGAAGCCGATGGGCATCTGCCTCCTGAAGGACACGAAGCCTGAGATGGGTGCCGAGGTGCTGGTAGCGCCTGTGGTGCTGTCGGACCGCGACGAGGCCCCTGTGCCGGAGCCCTTCTCCTACCCGTAGAGCAGCAGCAGTCGCGGAGGAGGAGGGCGCGGGCTGTGTTGCACAGGTGCACACAGGCACCCCAACAGACTGGCGCACACTTGCCCGAGGCCTCGCAACGGTACTGCGGCAGCTGCCAAAGCAGCTTGCCAGTTTTTTTTTTGCTCTCTTTCGGAGTTTCATTAGGCCCGCCGTATACATCAGGGTGGCCCTAGCCCTCTTCCCCCCCCCCGGCCTTTCGTATCCATCTCCTCTGCGTCCTGTGTCACGCCTGATGATTCGTCTCCCTGTAAGGTGTGGGGCAGGTGTCGCACCTGCTTTGGCTGTCGTTATCGCGCCTGTGCGTGTGCTGACCTCTTCATAAAGAGCGGAGCTGTAAAATGACGAGGTCAGGAGAGGGTGTGCAGGTGTGTCTCGGTGTATTGGGGACCACCACCATCACGTGGCCCCCCGTAGGGGGCGTGTGCGTGTGCGTGGGGGAGGGGGCGGCCAAGAGAGGAAGGGAGGGGGTGGGGTGGGGAGGGAGGAATCAACACTTCCTCCGCCTGTCGTATTTTCTCTTCCCTTCGCCCGCTTTTTGTATGTAGCCTTCCCGCCAGCTCTCTCTCTAACTCTGTACTCCGTTGCCCGTCCGCTTCGCGCTCTCGTTGTTCGCCTTCACCTGTGGGCCTTCGGCGTTGGATGTGTCTGTCCATGTGTGTTCGCCTGTGTGCATGCGTGCCCCAGACAGGCATGCAGAAAGGGAACACGGCGAGACCAGAACGAACTACGCACTCTGGCGGTGTGTCGATGTGCCGTCTCGCAGTGGTACGGATGCGCTTGTGCGCCACTCTTAACAGGCGATCAAATAAACCAAACAGCGCCACGTCGCTCCGCCGCCTTTCCCCCGATCCGTTGCTCCCCCGTCCGCCTCCTTTTTTCCTGCGCACCTGGCGCTGAGAGAGGTTGAGGTCGGCGTGGAAAGGGGGCGCAGGGGGTGGTGGGCGGGACCGGATGCGGGATTGACGTGGGCGACCAGAGAAAAAAGAAATGGAGACAGGGAAGCCGCCTCCCTACGCGGCAACGCGTGCCTCTGTCCAGTCCCCCCCTCCCTCCCCCATCTTTCTCTATGCTGCTTGCATGCGCCTCTGCGCGCGGCTGCTGCGCTGTGCCCAGGGAATACGTCAGAGCGAGAGTGACGTGCGCTTCTGTGGCCCTGCTCCACTTCGCACCCTCGGGGGGGGGGGGGGAGCGGGGGGGGGGAAAGGTGAAGGCGGATCCAAGCCCACTGGCATCCAGAAAGGGGTTGCGGCGTAGTTCTACATCCGGTATCTGTTCTCGCATCTCTCTCTCATGCTCGCTCTGTCTGTCGTCTCTTCAGCATGTGGCGGAGGAACACACTCGAGGAAAGGAGGAGGCGAAACAGCGTCTGATCGACAAGGCGCTCACCTCTGGCGCTCCTGTAACGTCTATCTGTGTATGCGTGTGCGCGTGCCACCGTCTTCTTTCGATTTGCCTTTGCGCGCTCAGCCGGGTGCCGGTGTGGCGCATGTGCACGCAAGCATCTTTAGCGCACCGCCACCCCTTCACCCCCTTCCCAGGGCCCCACAACCGACCATTCGGCTGCCGTCGTGGCTTGCGACTGCGCCCCACTCTTCCACTCTCCTCGCATCCCGTCCCCGCACACCAGTGCGACAGCTTGACGCACCGGCGCGTCTCTTCCCTATTTCCACCGTCTTGGCGGCCGACTCTAGCTTCGTCGCTGTTTCGAGAGCGGTGGGCGGTGTTGGAAAGACGGATCAAAAATGTCGCTGCACTTCAACTGGAGTCGGTTAGAGGAGACGTGCGCTGAGGCGCTGCGCCAACTCATCAACAAGCGGCTCGCCGAGGCGGTGGAGGGCATCAACAGCCGAAATGCCGCGCAGCCAAGCAACGGCGCTGCCGGATCAGCCTCAGCGGCCGCGAAGACGCGTGCAACCACTCCCACCACGGTCCCCGGTGGCGCAGGGCTTGCTGCCTCTACCTCGGCCGGCGCTTACGGCGGTGGCGGCGGCAGCGCTGCTGGGACGGGCAAGTCGGAGTACTCACTCAACGCCAGCAGCAACGGCTCCCCGCAGGAGATGGTGGCTGGCTTCACCGCCATCCCGGCGAGCGCGGCAGCCGGCGCCGCCACGAGTCGCTGGGAGTCCATGTCTGACCCGTCGGCCAGCTCCACGCTCGCGAGCGCGGCGGCACTGCACCCTTCTGGCACGCAGGCATCCTACAACAGTGCTGGCCTGTCAGCAGTTGGAGCGGCGGCGCCAGCATCGGCGGCAGAGATGCCTCCACCTGGGAGCGCGGGCGGTTCAGTTGGCGGTAGCGGTGGCAGCGGCGTTGGCCCGGGCGTCTCTAGTTCAGGGCCAGCCATCAGCACCGCCTTCCCGCTGCACAACAGCGGCTATCACGGCGCAGGTGCAACCGTGCTTGCAGCAGACATGCATAATGGCAATAATGGTGACGGGCCGTCAGAGAGTGCCTCCTTCGCGGGTGAGCCGACCGCTGCGCCCGCCACGGCCGTCTATCGTACCCCTGTGGGCTCGTCGTGGCCGTGCTTCGGCTCAGCGAGCTCCACCGCGGCGGCGTCGTCCCCCTCACCGGACGCAGCGGAGAGTGCGAGCAAGGTGCCGCCAATTGTGTACTTGGAGGTGGGCCGAGTGGAATGGGGGACGACTCCGCCATTCGTCGAGATCGTCGCCTTCGAAAACGCGATTGACGGGCCGCCTGGCCGCACGCGCCAGCACCTTCATCAACAGCAGCAGGGTAGGGGACTCTTTGGTGGTGGCAGGGAGGGGCAGGGGACCATCGGGCCCGAGACGCGCGGAACTTCCCCGTATACCGTGAGCCATTCCGTGTCAACGGAAACTCTTATGACCACCTCCACCGCCGCCGTGGAGCCTGGCGCGGGTCTCGCCGCCGCGGCGGACAGCATCAGCGAGTGCTCGCACGGGTTCCCTTCCCGCGTGCACACCGGGGCCAAGGCTCCGCACCCGGTGACGGGGTCACATCGACTCTTCGACGGGGCAGGCGCCGGCGGTGGCGGCGGTGCTGGCGGTGCTGGCGGTGCTAATGTATCTCCCCACCAGCAGCCGGCCTCCTCCTTTCCTTCACAGTTTCCGTCGCAGCCGGAGCCGGTGGACTCGCTGGCATCGGTTCTGGGTCCTGGCGGCCTCTACGTGCGCTTCCACATAACCTACGGCGGTGCGATGCACCTGTCGCTGAACATTGCGGTGCAGCATGAGATTCGACTCGGCGCTGTTGCACTGCGTGTCAGCCTGCCTATGATGTTCTGCATCGCTAACCTCGACCTCGACTGCTACATCTGCGTGAACATGAGGCACAACATGTGCGAGGTGTGGCTCGAGCCGGGCCCGCTCTCGCCGTCCGTGGTGAATCGACTGAGCATCACCGCCATCGTCGGCGGGGACGACGATGATGGCGGCTCCTCAACCGACTTCTATTCTCATTTTGGCAGCAGCAGCATCTCCGACGGCGACGGCGTTGAGGAGGGGAGCGGTGTTTACGTGAATGAGCACGAGGTGTCGCAATTTGTGCTGCATGAGCTGCGCTCCATCTTGCGCGAGACGCTCGTCGCGCCACATTCCGTTCGCATACCGGTGTCCTTCGGCGGCAGCTAACCTCGGAAGGGAGGGGGAGGGAGCGAGGGAGCCGAAGCACACGAGCGCGGCTATCCTGCAACGCATCGCCGCGGCATACACGTGTATACCAAGGACAAATAAGACGTGGAAAGACAGTGGCAGGACTGCCAATGATGGCATGCGAGCCGCTGTGCCGAGTGTGGGTATACGTGTGTGCCAACTCCCACGGCGACTGTTCTCATGGGAGGCGGACCACCCCCGTAGCAAACGGCAGTGCCGCTACGAGTGTGCGGTGGAGAGGGCGCGGGTTCGGGGGGGGGGGTGCAGAGACGCATTCAGCCTCCACCCTGCAACGCCGCACCCCTTTTCTGAACATCGGCTCCCCTCTCGTCACCGTGTACGCAGCACTCTTTCTCACACGTTGCACGCGCACGACTGTCGCGACGCAGCCACAAACTGATGGCTGCACCCTCTCCTCTCCTGTCGTTAGGGATGAGCTCTCCTCCTCGCCGCCAAATTTTCTTCTGTCTTTCTCCGTGTGCGAACTGTGTGCACCCCCGCCCGCCGTGATGTGATGCGCACCATCCTTGCAGAGACTTTGTCTCGCTCTCCGTTCCCGCGGTATCATCTTTCCTGCCAACAAGGAAAGGCGGAGCACTCTTCTCGCAGCGCGGGCCGCTTGTGTGTGTGTGTCCCTGTCTGACTTGTTGGTGTTGCTTCGGGACGTGTGGGGCGTCTTCTCTTTCTTATGGTGCGTTTACATTGCTGTCGCCACTATCACCATCGCCACTATCACCATCGCCACCACCCCTCACTGCCGTAAGAGATACATATCGGGGGGGCGAGAGAGAGAAACAATACTCCGCTGCTCCTCACTTATCTTGCCTGGCATGTTTCTGTGACTGCGTTCTACACAGAAGGAAAGGGGAGGTCGGTCGACCCTCCCCCAACTCCTTCCCGTCTTCGCTTCTTCCCTCCCATTGTAATGGATCGTACATGCGTATATATGTGTGCAGCTGACCTTGGCGCCTTCCTCGTCACCCACCCGCACCCCTCCCTTTCCCCTCGCTCTCTTTCCGCCTTCTCTGCTTTCTTTCTGCGCCCTGCGCGGCACTGCACGGTTGCGGCAGGTGCACAAGGACTCGCGTTTTCTTTTCCTTTGTGTTGCCTGCTTGCCCTACCGGCCCCCGCATTTCCCAGCCACTGCTGCTGCTGCCACTGCTGCTGCCACTACTGCTGCTGCTGCCGCTGCAAGTGCGGCAGCAGCACTTGTGAAGGCGCTGGCTGCAGCAGAACAGATGCGCACGGCGATAAACATACACGCGCAGACTGACTCACTCTCGACGCAGCCTGTAGGAGCTTGCAGGCTTCACCAGCACGCGCACACGTGCAACAGTACGCGATACCCAGAGGACGATCTTTTCTCGAAGCAGCTTGGCGTCCATGAGCAGAGCAATGCTGCCGCCGTCCAACGTGTATTCCTCCGTCAGCTTTCACACGCCGGTGAGCACCGCCGCCGTCAGCACCACCGATCCAGCAGGATCGGCGGCGGTTGACTCCGCCCTTTCAATGGCTCTGCCGCCGCCGCCGGCGCGACGCGGGAGGCGAATGTCGAAGGATCCCGAGGGCATCGCGTCCCGCTACCTGCAGCGACTCGGGAACACCTTCATCTGTGGCGCAGGCAGAGGGAACGGAGGCCGCCTGGACGAGTTGGCCGATGACGTCGCCGCAGCCGAGGGAGAACGTACTGGCGGTTGCAAGGCGCCATCCATGCGCCCTCAACACAGTGCCCGCAGAGGCCTCTGTGCCATATCGCTGGCCTCCTCCCTCGCTGCCGGCGTTGCGGACACCCTGCAGGACGGCGAGGCGGCGTCTACGACTGCTGCCAGTCGCTGGAGGCTTCAGCGCGTTACCTCCCTTGAGGTGTCCAGCAACGGCGACTCTGCCTTCCCTCTTAGCTCCCCTTTAATCTCTCCAAACACGGCACTGCCAAAGCCTGACTCGGCGCATGCTAGAAGCGGCGACGATCCTTCGGTGATGCCACGCTTGCACGTCTCCCAGGCGCCAGGTAGCGCTCAGCGACGTCGACACGGGGGCCCGGATGCTTTGGCCGCATCGCGAACGTCTGAAAACGCTCCGGGTGGGCTAACTGGTCACCTGCACAGACGCGGTAGAGGGTGCACCAACCAGCATCTGCCACCCAGCGTCCCTCGCTTGTCGCGTCCCACGAGCCGGTCAGGCAGCAATACCTGCGGCAGCTCCCTCACGAGCCTCGACATGAGCGAACGAGGCACGAAGGACGCCGCATCCCCGCCAGCACGCTGTCGTGGGGGAGGCCCAGCGGCGGGCGAGGTGGCCGCAGCGGAGGCAAGCTATGCAGTGACGAAGGCAGAATCGTTGGTGGCCGAGGCGGCCGAGTTGATGGCGAGCGCCGCGCCCCCACGCCGAAAGCTTCGTGACGAAAACGAACGCGCCGCGCAGGTTCTTGCGCAGGAGCACTCAAAGATTCTCTTGCTTGTGGGGCGCCGCGCCAACGCGGTAGCGGACATTGAAGACTTGGTGGAGGTGGCCGACGCCGTGAGGGAGAAGACGCGGCAGGAGCGGCTGAACCTGCTGCCGATGCCAGGGCCCCACGCTACAAGCGATGTGGCGACAGCGCCTTCAGCAGGTGGAGCAAGCCCGCACCACCAAGACAGAGGAGGCGGACATGCCACAGATAGAGTGACCTCGGCGTCATTGCTTGACCTGACCGCGGTGCGGTTTCAGCTGCACAAGCTGAGCAACGACCTCTTGTGCAACGGCAGCACCAACCTTGACGCCACGCAGCTGCGTCAGCTCGTGTATCAGTTGGACGACCATGTGGACTCGGTGGAGGAGGTTCTCGAGGTGGAGGTGGGCGGTGCGGCATCGACAGACGCAGAGGCACAGCCGCTCCGCGCGACAGCAGGAGCCGCTGCCACCGCAGAGCCGCTGCCACGCCGATCGCTGCGGCAGCGGCTGCACCGCGCGAAGAAGGAGCAGAAGGACCTGCTCGAAGCCTCGTCCAACTTGCTACACATGGTTTGGCTCATGGAGAGCGTCGACACGGAGCTTCTGACGGACATGCAGCATCCCCAGCCAACGGAGACGCGCGAGAACCAGGCAACGGGCGCGGGGACGGTGGCCGGGGAACAGGCGCACGGTGGGATTCCGTTGACGGCGAATGAGGATACGGCCGCCGCATTGATGCGCTACACACGTTGCCAGCCCATCCCCGGCGGCGCTTTAAACCGTTCGCCGTCCACCTCCGCGACCATCACGGCGACACGAGGGTCTGGCAAGGCGGAGCCGGACCCTCACGAACGCCACCGTGCTTCCCTCGAGACAACGGTCAGCGAGCCCAGCATGGTGCCGTTCTCCCTCACCGATCTCACTGGTGGCAACAAAATGGGCTGTATAAGCACGGCAACCCCGACGCCGGCTGCCGGCGGCCAGCAGCAGTGGCGGGAGGGCCCGAAGGACACCGGTGCTGTTCCATCCACGTCTACCGCTCCCTCGCATCGGCTGAACTTGCTTCGCTTCATGTCGGAGGTGCTCGCTCAGTACGAGTTGGAGCATGTGGATGCAGCGAAGCTGCGTAAGAACCGACCGCTCTCGGCGCCGTCGATGCGGTTCCATCACCAAGTAGCGTCGCCATCCGCAGAGCGAGACTGCCAACAGGAGATCGATGGAGCCGAGGAGGTGGAGTCAGGCCTCAATGATGCATGTTCACAGCCGATAGAGGTGACTGCGGGGGATGACCGGGCTCGGCGCAGGGCGGACGGTAGACTGCCATGGGCACGGCGGCCTCCCTCGAGCACGCCAGGCGCCATCGCCGCCGCCGATGGTGGTGCGCAGCCTTCACAGACAGACAGCCTGTGTGAGAAGCACTGGCACTCCTCTGAAGCAACACATCACCGAGAGAACCGGCGTGGCAGTAGTACGAGTCACGATCAGAAGTTGCTGCTCGGTGCACAGCTGCGCAACCTGCGCACTGGGCTGTTGCACGACCTGCATGAGCTGTGCACGACTCACAACTACGTGCGGCTCATCGAAACCCGCCGACGCGAGCTGACCGAAGGTGTCGGCAAAGGGGACGCCGAGTACGCGGCGGAGATGGAGCACAAGCTGGCTGGGCATCGTCTGCAACTCGAGGCGGCAAAACGCGCGCGCGAGGAAGCCGCGAGGCGTGAAATGGAGGCGGCAGCGCTGGCGCAGGGGTGGGGACAGGAGGGCAACAGACCTCGCACAGGTAGCGACAAGAGGTCTGTCACTTCTGGCGGTTCGCAGCGGACGGTTTCCACCGAGGAGGGCCACGGCAAGCCGCCCAGCAACGCCGCAGCCCTGCGGTCGGCGTCGCCAAGCAGCGGTGCGCTTCAGGCTGACAAGAGGCCTTCAGCGACGGCGCTTCTGCGTGGCGCGGCTGTGCAAAGTGGCCCGACTGCGGAGGAGGCGGTGGTGGCCGCGCCAGTGGAGACGGAGCTGCTGCGAGAGCACCTCGCGGACAAGGGCCTTGTCTTCACCGTTGTCGGAGTGAAGGGGAGCCCTCACAACTTCGCGGGGGAAGGGGCTTCTGCGGCGGAGGCGCACGCCGGCGCTGCAGCCACGCACCCCAAGAAGAAGGGTGGCTGCCGCGTAACCCTCGGTGAGGCTAAAGGAGCTAATCGCTATCTCTACTACGAGCTTCGCGTGGAGAAGCCGCTATCCGCTCCGCCGTTAGAAAGCCCGGGCTTCGACGGTGCCACCAGCGACGCCACTCCTGCACCTGCCTCGGGCAGTTCCATGGCCGCGGTGGTGCAGGTGACCACACCTCGATTGATGAACCTGAGGATGACGGTGGAGGCTGGGGCGGCAGTGGAGGAAGTGGCGAAAGGGCCGCTCGTGACAATGAGAGTCACCTCTGGCGCCCCAGCTCAGCGGCTGCTCACGCTTACACCTGCGAAGCCCAGCAAAGCCGTCTCCTACGCACAGGCCTTCATGTTTGGCGCTATGGACGCTGCCCGCGGCAAGGAGCAACGGCGTCGGCCCTCGCACGACATGTGGGAGGCGAACTTGACGGCTTCTGCGGCCTTTGCGCTTCCCACCGGCGACCAAAGTCGCCGCAGCGGGTCGCGCAGCTCGTCTCTGGACAGCCGCAAAATTGGACCTGCCAAGCGGACACCACTCACGGCCGGTTCCGCAGCGTCTGGCGGCGGCAGGGCCTCGAGGTGGTCGAAGAAGGGTGTTGCTGGCACGGACAGCAAGGAGCCCACGGGGGTGAGGGGGCCCGGTGAGGCGTCGAAGAGCCCTGGAGGACAGAGCCTTGAGAGGGCTCACACGCCAAGCGCATCAGGACCGGGCACAGCGGCGGACATCGAGACATCGAAGAAGACGCCGAGGCAAGGCACGCTAGCACCCCCGACGTCTCTTGCGGGAGCGGGAGCCGCCGATGCGACTGCCACCGCGCTCACCGAAGCCTCGCCAACGAATACCAATGGTGTTTCCAACACGGCTTTGTCCGGCGCGGCGGCGGTGATGCTGCAGCCGTCGTACGCCTCTCTCAAAGCGAGTCAGCCGTCACTGTCGACCCCGAGGCAGCTGCCTCACAGTCCGCCTCTCGCCTTCGTGCCACGCCCTGCCGACGAATGGGGAGTGCCGCATGCACACGCGGAGATGGAGGCGGTGGAGAAGAACGCGGTGATATTGACAGTGTTGCAGAGCGGCTATGAGGGCGACGCTGTCGGTGCCGCGCAGGCGCTGGCGTTGACGACGGAGGAAGAGGTGGTGGCTGCAAGAGCGTGGTCTGCAAAGTCGAAGAGCGAGTGTGGCGGGGCCGGTGCGTCTGCCTCAGAGCAGGTGCGGGCGTCTGTGAACGACAGCGATATTCTCAGCTTGATGGAAGGGTGGCGATTGTGTGGTGCCGCCGCGTTCGCCAAAGAAGGTGCTGAGGGGCAGAGGATGACGGAGAGTCCGTCCGCGGCCGATGCCGGCGCTTCTTCTGTGGTGGACGCAATCGCGAGGGCGATCCTTCGCCAGGCGATGATGGACGGCGCTGACGGCGAAGGCGATGCCGCCGAAGGCGACGTTGGCGCGAGGGGAGGCTCTGCGAGGTCTGGCGGCTTCAGAGCTGGTGTGGACGGGGACGCATTGACCGACCCCGCGTGGCTGGCGGCCGAGAAGGAAATGGCCGCATCGCACGTGCTTCACTCGCCAGCGCCCGTAGAGGAAGAGCATCGCGGTAGCGCTTCTCGCGCCGGCAGCCATGTTCCACCGCTCTTCCCCGCCACTGAGATCGACGCCCCCCAACTGTCGTCATCCCCCGAAAAGAGGCAGGAGCAGCATGGTGGAGGCGACGAAGCCGCCACCGGGCGAGTCTCAGGTGGGCGGTTCATGCCGGAGGCCTCGGCATCCAGAGCGCACCTTGTCTCCGAGTCTGCAAGGCCGCTATCGGCGAAACCGAGGACTATGCCGCCGCCGCTGCTCATCACCTCGCAATCACGTCCCCTTCACCCCCTGGAGGCGGGGAGCCACGACGGTGGACTCATTCGCTTCGACTTCCCTGACGCCGGTGCCGCCGGCGCGCCGACCACGCCACCGCTGCCGCTACTGTCCTCCGCGAAGCCACACCCGCCGCGCAACGCATCTCGTAAGGCAAAGCCTGCTCACAGGTCTGCCACGGAGTCGCCAGCCGGTGCGGCTGGCGCCGCCCGCACATCACCAGCGCCGCCGCAGGGCATCGATCCGGATAACGACAGGGCAGAGCAGGAGGCGTTCGTGCCGCCGCCGGTCGTGGTGGTAGAGCGGACGCCGGGCAGCGCAAAGCCGTACATGCTGCTCCCACGTGAAGCCGCGGCAAGCTTGCTAGGCCCGTCGCTTCGCGACATGGCGCGTGGGCAACCCGTCAGCAGCGGTACTGGAAGGCGCGCCGGTCTCGACTCCGACACACGAGGAGGCGCCGCTGCCTTCCACAAGAGGATGGACGCTGCGCCTGTTGCTTCGCTGTCGCCCCTGGCAGCGGCGCACTCCGTGTTGCCCACAACCGGGGCTGCGGCAGCGGCAGCCGCTGATACGGAGACCTTATTGCACGTGCAGAAGTTTCTGCAAACCATTAGGGGCGAATCCCCGCGTCACGGCGCGACTGGAGTCGGCGGCGTCGACCCGGCGGCAAACAAGCGCTCGCCGCAGACGACGAAGGGTGCAGCCGCGCTTGCGCTGCGTACGGAGCTGGACCAGCTGCAGGAAGATGCTCGTGAGCTCTTCACGATGGACCCTGTGCGGTACGACACCGTGATCTCGGAGCTGATGGAGCAGGCTGCTCGCGCGCTGCTGCAGGGGTCTGCCCACGCTGCAGCACCATCACCGGCTGCGAAAGAAAGGGGTGGGCCCGTGGCAGGTGCGGCACCGGCCTTCTCCCACAGCAGCCTTTTGCCAGCGTTGCGCGGTGGAGAGTCTCAGGCAGGAGGCGGTGCTGTCAGTTGGACCGATGCAGCCGCTGCCGCGACAGCAGCATCCTTCACGCATGAGAGGCCTTTCTGCACATCGGGTTCGGTCCCGTCGATGTTTGCGCAGCTTGAAGCATCAGAGGCGGATGGGGATGGGCGGGGCCGTGGTTCAGACCTGAGCCGGCGTGCACCGCAGATGAACCTCAGCAGCGCCATCACGACAAAAGGAGGCAGCCATGTCAACAGCGCAGGCGGTGGCGCGTCGGTGGTTTCGCCGCTGTCGTCGCATGCCGCGTTTGCATCGACACGAAGCCGTGTCTGCCAAGCAGCGGTGGTGTCACCGGGAGACGGTGATGGCGATGTTGGGAAGCAGCGCCACTCTATCGCGTCGTTCCCGCCACAGCCAAGGGCGCAGCGGCGCCCAACGCACACACTTGTCATGAGGGACGGCGCCATCGACGAGGCAGCGAAGCAGCACCGCGCATCTTGCGCAGATGCGGCCGCCGAGGTGGAGCGAATTCTCTACGAGCAGATGAAGGCCCAACTGCTGCTGCGAGCCGTCATTGCTAAGATGAAAGAACTTTGGCACACGAAACAGCAGCACGCCGAGGCTAAAAACCGTGAGCGCCTCGCCAAATACAGACAGCGCTTGATCAAGCGCGGCTTGGCTGCCGCTTGGCCGCTGGAGCGCCAGCGCGTGCTTCATCTCCAGAAGCTGATCCACCTGCTCGATCGCCAGGTCGGTCGCGTGCATGGCTGGCTGCCGCACTATTCCGACTCCAACGTGCTCATGGACGCACCCTCTCTGGCACCGCTGCCTTTCAGCACAGGCGGTGCAATGCTTCCGGCTGCGTCGACCGGCACTCTTGCGCCCCTTGTATTGTGGTATCGGCAACGGGGCCAGAAGACGCTCGACGCCGCGCAGGATGTCGATGGCGTCTCGGAGGCGCACGTGTGTCCGCGGTACCTCCACTACCTTCCGCAGCGCCGCCTGTTCCACTACATGCGCCTGGCAAAGGAGCGGCGCGTGCTTCCTCTCCGGCTCGTGCGCGCTGACATCCACCGGAGCCACAACCGGCATCTCCTCCTCGGCTACGACAGGATCGCCCTGGAGGACGAAGGAGAGGACCAGGGCAGCTCATACGAGGGCAGAGGGTCGGATGGTTGGCCGAAGCGAAAGCTGCCGCGGCGCCGTCGCGGACAGCCACACGATCACGCTATTCCCTTCCAGGAAAGCCGGTACGAGGACATGAAAACACGCGGAGAACGTGAGCGCTACCTACGGCGCCTGCAGCGCACGGCGGCCTTCCAGAGCGTTTCTAAGATGTACTCACCGCGAACGCGGCAGGAGGCCGATTTTCCCTTCCCTTTCCACTGACGATGTGCGATCTGGCCTTCCATCGGCAGCAGACGCGCCAGTGCGTCTTGTTTCTTTCTTCGCTTGCGCGCACTCCTCAGCGCCTGCCGCGTCACGGGTGGTGGTTGACGCTGTGGCGCAGGAGTGCGCTCACATGTGCCTCTATGTATTGATAGGCTGTCTGTCGGTGCGTGTCTCTGTCTCTGGGGGTGTCTGAGGAGAGAATGTGCCTTCGGCATGTGACATTGCGTCTTGTTTTCTTGCTTTTCTGATGGAACGCGCGTGTGCCAGCGGGGACGTAAGTGCTCGACGACGAAGGCGTGTCTTCGATATCACACGTCAGATGCCCTTCCCTTACTCGTTTCTCTGTATCGCTGCCTCGTTGAGATTTCCTTGCATTTTTTTTTTGTAATGTGCCTCTCCCCCTTCCCTCCCTCCATATCACCGGTGAGCCAACTCTCACGCGCGCATCAGCGAAAAGCACATCAAGAAATGGGCAGGAACACCGCTTAATGCCACACACGCACACACACACACACGCACACGCACGCTTACATGTACACTACGTGGGAATCAGCTACCAAACCGAAAAGAAAACACACACGCGCCCACACGCATTCGAGGAAGCGGCAAAGGCAGAGACGATCGAGCAAGGGCGCCGTTGCTGGGCAGCGGCGCACAACCGCTATTGATCTCCTCAGGAGGTTTCACATGCCCCCCCCCCTCCGCCTCCTTGTCTCTCTCTCTTCCTCTCACCTACACACCGCATGTTCAACGGAGTGCATGCAGACGACGGTGTGATTATGCTTCTCTCCTCATACGCGCTCACCGGACTACCCGCTTTCCCTTCTCTTACCATCATTCGTGCTTTCTTCTTTGCGTTTCTTCGGCCTCATCGGCTCGACCAGCGCAGCTCATTGCTTCACCTGATGAGCTCCTCTGCTGGCGCGTCATGCGCCTCCCGATCGTTTTCGGACCTCCCACTCTCCTCCCTCCCCGCGTGCACAGCCGTACACACACGCACCTTGACCAGGTGAAAATCAAGCGAGGAGGGGAGTGCAGCGAGAGACTGACCGGCCTGTGCAGAGGTCACAGCTGTGCTTTGTTGGATGCTATTTTGCCCTGGCGTCTCGTCCTCCTCTCTGTCCCCTGTGCGTGCTCTTGTCTTTGCGACTGCCGTGTGCTGTTCTTATTTTCTTCTCTGAGCGTTGGCCGCCAGAACGGAAGACGGAGGGCTCACCGAAAGGCGACAGAAGCTAATACACGCACGCACACACACCTACACACACACTCCGCACCATTCTGACGTGCATGCAACATGAAGCACTCATCTTTTACCCGCTTTCTTCTGCACATGCCCTCTCTCCCGAAATCAAGCCGTCGTAAGGGTTTGCTTTAACCACGCCCCCGCTCCCTCTTGGGGTGGCAGTCAGGCCTGCCGATACCTGGGTAGCATTACCCGATGAGGCTTGCAGGCAAGATAAGTCTCGTGGATCGCTCTGCCAGCGCCCGGGGGGGGGGGGTATCGAAGGCGCGAATGAAGGTCTGCGAAGTCAGCATGCGCCTCCACGGAAAGGGGCAACGCGCCCCGTGAGGCGGAGTTGGGAACATGTGTTGGAATGCACCATCCTGCTAACCGTTTGACGTCCTCCTCTTTCTCGTATTATTGTGCGTTGTCCATGAGGCGTGCTTCAGCGTTTCCCACGAGGCTGCTGCACGCACTTCTTCCGCTCCTCGCTCCCACCCAGCGAATACTAGAAAGCGTCTTGGGTCTTTCCCGCTTTCTCTTTCTCTCTCTCCATCTGTGCTGGTCTCTCCTTCCCTTCCCCCGTCCCCTTATACTCTCCTCGTAGTACACGAGCACACAAAATGTCGCAGCCGGTGAAACCCGCTCCAATGTCTGTCCCGCCGCCAGCCCCCACGAAGGTCGCCATGCTGCCTTCGCAGCCGCGCCCGTGTCTTACTGGCCTGCCTCCCGGGGCGGCGCTTGTGAAGACCGCGCTCGCAGTGCCTCCGGCAACGATGCCGCGCAGGCATTCCACCACCACAGAGATGTCGCCGCTGCACTCGCTGTCTGCATCCAAGGCAGCCGCGAGCCCAAAGCCGCCTCCGCCGCTGCCATCGGTGCCAGCGAACAGCTGGTATGCTCAGCCGTTCGTCGAGCGGCCTGGTACACCCATGTCCGCCTTCCATCGGGACCACCGCGGCAAGGTCATCTTCTCGCCTCGCCCTGTGCCGGTCGAGGAGGCGGAACTGCTAGCGCTACGTGGACAGGAGCCGCGGACCTTGACCGTCTGCGAGGTGGGCAAAGACCTTCTTTACGGAATGGCCTACCTCTATGCCGTGCCGCTTGCCATCGAGCATCAGTGGCGCGGCCGCGTCGCATACCTCCAGCAAGTGCGGCGGCATCAGGCTCCGATACCGGACATCGTGCTCCGAAGTGCTCAGGGACGCACCGCGCTGCAGCGGCAGCATCAGGCGCAGGAGGGTCGCAAAGCATCAGTACCGCTGTCTCCGTCTTCGCCGACGTCGCCAGCTCCAGCTGCCTCGGCACTGGCGCCGGTGGAGTACAGCAACACCATGCGCTTCGAGCGTGGCGAGACGACTGTGTATGACCGTCCTGCCGACGACTTACTGATTGGCATTAAGCTTTTCGTGAACGAGGAACTTGTGGAGGATCACTACCCCGCCGTGCACGCGCTCCCTCAGTGCACGGCCACCATCACCGCCAAAGAGGCCGCGCAGCACTGGAGCTGCGTTCCCTTCGTCTTGATCGGCTACCTCAACCAGGCGCTCCTGGACCCCATCTCTCTCTTCCACACCCTCTCCTTGAGCTTTGTGGAGCACCTCCTGCGGGTGAAGCTGCCTGGCCGTGGCCCCGCTGCCCCCGCAGAGGACCGCGCCAAGGCAACGTCGACTCTGCCTTCATCCTCTGCGGCCGCCCCCTCGCGGCCCACCAAAGCTGCGCTACTGGAGCTGCCTTTGCGGGTAGAGGTGGTGTACGGTTGCCGCGCGGAGGCGTTCTACTGCACGGACTTCATCTCGCGCGGCCGCTGCCTTTTGCGCATGACAGAGGCCTCCAAACCGTCGTTGAAGAGTTACGAGGAGAAGCTGCGTGCGCTCGTCAAGGCACGCCATACGGCGCCCCAGCTAATCCCCCGTCCCACGAGTGGTCTTCCACCACCGCGCGCGTGTGCCGGATGCGGCTATCCCCTGCAGTTCCGCTGCAGTTTCTGCGGTGCCGAAGTATGCGGGAGCTCGGTATGCGCCTTGAGCGCTGTCATCGGCTACCCACGCGCCTGCACGCGACACGTGCTACAACGCTGAGCAGCAGGGAACGAAACTCGAATTCCGGGTCCGGTGTGTGTGCCCAGAAATATGGCCAGTGCACAACTCGTGAGGTCCGCAACAGTTGTCGGTAGCGTGCACGGCAGCGCGACCTTCGATAAGCGTCGTGCTATCCATGAGCAGAGCTGTGCGGGCGACGGGTGGGGGAGGGGGGGGGGGTGAACGTGGCGCTGCTCGTCTCTGAGGCTACGCGCTTGGGGGAGGGAAAAGAAGGGTGAGGGGCGATGGAACGGAAAGATGCAAGTATCTTCTTTATGCGGCGGCACCGCGGGACCTCACTTCTGATGAAAGTCTACGCGCGTGCACGTATGTATGTGTGTGTGTGTGCGTCGATGACGCAACTCTGTCCTGCTGCTTCTGGCGTCCTTTCTTTGTCTGTTCCAATGCCTGAGTCTCATGCGACCATGCGAAGCGGTTCCTCTGCCTCGCAGATACCGGCCCGCCCTCCTCTATTCAGAGCAGCCCAATTTTTTTTTTTCTTGTGGCGCGTGGTTTTCTCCCTGATGGCGCAGGGATAGGTGGTGGTGGGGAGTGGAGGGGGTGCTGCTGCCGCACACGCCTCTCAGCGCGTGGTATCTCAGGGTCCAGTAATGCCGCTTTCTCTGTCTGGGTGGGTGGGTGGGTGGGGGTTGAGCAGCTTCTCCGTATCCCTGCCAATGTCAAACTCATTTCTGGTGGTGACAGGGTCAAGTGCCTGCGGCTTAGGAGCCCAGGGCGATGTATCCGTACTCATGTCAGCCGCCATCTGCATGGAGCTGCATCGGAGAAACCTGCGACAGTGAGCGCGTTGCTATCATTTCTACGATGAGGCAGCGTGTCAGCGCGACTCGATCGTATCTCACCCTCGGCCCTCGCTGCCTACTGGTGTGGGGCGCGTGCGTGTCACCTCCCCCCCCTCCCCCCTCGAGGGGAGGGGGTGCACCAGGTGACGACCGGCATGGCGGGGAGGCGGCTGTGAGGTGACCTGCGAAGCGGGGGTGGGCGGGTGAGTAGTGCTTGGGACAGGGGTTGCGCTCCGATGACCGAGTCTGCGCAATGCTGCACCACGCGGGTGGGGTCTGTGGCAGGGCCTGGTGGTGGTGATGGGAGAGTGGAGTGGTGTGAGGTGGTGTGGCGTTTGAACGGGTGCGCCATGGCGGGAGGGAGTTCGCGCCGAGGGGAAGACACGGGGGAGAAAAGGGCCTTCTGCCTTTTTGTATGTTGCTGAAGCGCCTACGCACGCCCTTCCCCCCTTCATACAGCGCGAGGTAGCGAATACAGGACACAAAACCAAGTAACGCGACACTGCATGATGCAAGCGTCAACAAGACCCGAAACGGAAAGGAAAAAAAAAACAAGCAAGCAACAACAAAAATTAAAGCAAAAAAGTCGCGACCGCCCTCTCTACTCTTCCCCTTCCCTCACTCGTGGTGAGCATTGCTGAGGGAAGTGGACAGGGAGAAAAGGTAGGAGAGGCCGTTGCTGCAATGCGCTGGACTGTTGCCCGTCTCACCTTCCGCCGTGCACCGCTGCTGATCGCCATATATTTTGCCGTGTAGACGTCGTTGCTTGGCGGACTGCTGCACGTGCGCGAGGCACCTCTGCCGCTATGTCGCTCCTTCCAAACATTGAGAAGATGCCTCTTCTCACCGCTTGGGCATGGCGTGTGCGTGCTTGGTGTTTGGATGAGAACCTGCCCCCCCCCCCCCTCCTTGACTGGCTTGACCATGCCTCAGCACGCTCGCCCTCCCCTTGGCCAACTTCCCTTCTTTCTCTTCTGCTTCTCCTTTTCAGCTGCCTCTGAACGAACAAGGAAGGGGGGGGGGCGCGCACACACACGCACACACACACGCAGAGTGCACGTCGCCCACGCCCCTCAAGCGCAGAGCACAGAACCGGCAACATCGGCAAAGCAGCACCTCATCTCCCCGCCTCTCTCAACATATATATATATATATATATACACCTATATCTGCATGTATAGACACGCTCAGGCTTGTTCCCCCCTCTTCGCCTCCAGTACCGGTGCCGCGTCTCTCATCTCCTTCGTTGTCTTTCTAGCGACTGCGAGTGCTTGCCACCACTCCTTGCCTCCTCTCCTCTCCCCCTTGCGTGCACGGCGCTTAGCATCTTTCTTCATCTCTTGTGCTTGCGTGATTGCTCGTACTGAGCGACACAATATTCTTCTCTGCCTTCGAGTGTCGGTACGCCGTGTTGCTTCTCTTTGTGGGGTGGCGCCTACGTACGCTTGTCTGTCTGCGTGCGCGAGTGCTGGCGTATTTTATTTTTTATTTTTCTCCGGGAGGGAGGGAAGTGGGGTAAGCAACTTGCGAGCTGAGAAGCGAAGCAAAGCAGCCGCGGGAGGGTCTTGATCTTGGCACTTCGTGTGCCCAAACGCCGCACCTCTTGTGCCGCTGCTGTTGGCGCCCACCTTGTGTCTCTCACGACCCGCTCTGTCTTCACCCTCTCCTCCTCTGTGCAGCGCGTGCATGTGTGTCTGAGCCCGTCCCTAGCTCGTTCCGCTTCCGTTCGCTTCTTCTTTCTGAGGTCGCCCGTCACCCCACGACTCGCCGTCGATCCCGCCCCCCTCCCCTACTTCCCTCTCTTTCTCTCTCCTGCACAACTGTGGCTTATGCTGAGCGTGGTGCTCACGCTGACTGACTGCACACGCGCAGAGCCTGAGCGGAGACAGACGCGGGCATTATGCACCGCCTACGCAGCCGCAGAACTACGAAGCACAATTTGAAACAACACAACACACACACACACAGACACGGACACCAACACGTATTTTATCTCCTTCCCTGTTCACCTCGGCGCGCTGTTTTTGCCTCGCTGCAGCAATTTTCAGATTTTTCTCTGGCGTCGTCGTCCACGCAGACTCCTTGTCTGCCTGTTCCTCTCTCTCTCTCTCTCTCTGCGCGTGTGCGCGCCAAGGTTGAGGGGCAGCCGACGCATCGAAGCACCAGTGCAGCGTTTCAGAACGGGACAGGTGAGACGCCACAATGGGTCATTTCACAGCCAGTGCAATTCTCGCCAGGGCCGGTCATGAGCCCCCGGTGAGCGCGGGGGAGGCGTGGAGGACGACCGCGATGACGTACGTCTACCGCTTTGTGCCCGTCTCGCGGTGGTACCGCCTCCTGACCCCAAAGATCATCCTCAGTGACGGCATCGCCGGCCTCATTGTTGGGGTCATGATTGTGCCGACGTGCCTTTCGTGGTCCAGTCTGGCCGGTCTGCCGTTCTCGTGCGGTCTCATCGCGGCCCTCGTCGCCTCCTTCTCGTACGGCACGTTTGGTCAGTGCGCGTCGCTGTCGATTGGGCCGGTGGCGGAGATCACGACGCTGCTCATTTCTATCCCGGGCATCCCGGTCGCGGAGCGCAAGGACACATTCCAGAGCCTCGGCTTGCAGGTGGGCATTTTGAGCATGGTGCTTAGCTTTGTGGACTGCGGCACCGTCATCAAGACGATCTTCGCCAAGGCCGTCGGCGACGGCTACACGTGCGCCGCGGCGCTGCTGGCCATCTCGACCCAGCTGAAGGTGATGTTCAACGTCGTGCCAGAGGACAAGGGCTACGGAAATTTCATCAACACCCTCATCACGCTCGGGACTCAGATGTCCGCGAAAAGCCTCTACTGCTTTGTGATCTTTATGGTGTACTGCGCATACCTGATCCAGATCAAGAAAGTCGCACTGCCCCTCTGGATCCCACACCAGCTCATCGTCGTCGTCGTTTCCACACTTGTGACGTGGGGCTTCCGGTTGGACCAGCTCCTGGACCTGGCGATCGTGCGCGACATCCCGGCCGTCCTGAGCTGGCCGCGCTTTCCACCGATGGACAATCTCATCGGGCTGGGGCCGTACACGCTGACCATCACCGTGATCATCTTCGTGCAGATGTACGTGGTGGCGCAGCGGGTGATGCCGAATATTGACCCCAACACGGAGCTCTTCGCTGGCGGCATCACCAACCTGCTTGTGAACCTCATGTCTGGCATGCCGGTGTCGAACTCGTTTAGCTGCTCCTCTGTGCTGATTGAGCAGAAGGTGCACACGCCGCTGACCGCCTACGCGACCGGCGCGGTCGTGCTAATCACAATTCTGTTCCTCACTAGGCTTGGTGTCTTCTACTACCTACCGAAGCAGGCGCTGGCCGCGATCGTCGTCTCGAGTGTGTGGCGCCTCGTGAACTTCTCGGGGCCGGTGCAGCTGTGGCGCTACAGCCGTAAGGACGCCGGCGTGTGGGTGTTGACGTTTCTGCTGACCCTGATCGGCGGCATTACAATCGGTGTGCTGAGTGGCATTGCGTTCTCTCTCATCTTGGTGGTGCTTCGCATTGCCCGGCCGCGCGCGGTGAGCGTTGGATTCAACATGCAGACGTTCCGCTACGGAGACATCCGCAAGGACCCGGAGCTGCTCGTGTACCCGAACATCCTGATGTGGCGCTTCGACGCCCCTCTGTATTTCATCAACATTGGCTACTTCCAGGAGCGTCTCATCGCTGCCATCGCCGCGGAAGTGCGCCCCATCGACGTTGTTATAGTCACCTGTGGCAAAGTGGTCGACATCGACGCGGCGGCGCTGACGTCACTGCCTTTCATCCTCGACTACACCTCGAAGTCTGACCCGACTCGACCACGGCGCATCATCCTGACGGATATCCACGGACGGCTGGAGAAGGTTCTCCTCGCCTCGGCAGCCCTGCCCATCTACGTGCCGGAGGAGTACGACCGCATCTCGATCGAGCAGATCACGGCCTCTGGTAAGTTTCCTGTCGTCTTCAAGAAGTTGGAGGAGGCGATCGCGTTTGGGCAGCGGTGCATATCGGAGCGCTATGGCAACGTGGACACCGCACCGTACCCGAACGTGTCCTTCTTGACAGACGTCGTGATGGAGGCGGCACGGCTGCCGACAGGAGACGGCTGCGTGCCGTCCTTCCTATCGCTGTTGGAGGCGGAGAACGCCACCCCAGCCGCAGCGGCAGCGCCGTTGAGCTCGAACTCACCGCACATTGTGGTGACGGCGCCCGGCGAGGCATCGCCTGGGTCCAGCCGAGCGGAGGATGGGCGAGGCAAGGCAGCGCGCGCCGAGGCCTCCATTTCCTCACCGCGGCTGCCGCGCAACAGCGCCACGACCTCCGCGGACTTACCGAGGCTGAACGTGGATGATGACGACGACGACGGCGGCGGTGGGGACCCACCACCGCAACAGCAGGACAGCCTTGTGCGTCACCTTGCCACGCTAAAGAAGCTCTCCACATACTCGCCCGATCGCGAGCTTGTCGGCGTGTTGGGTGTCATTCGCCATGGCGAGGTGACGCCGAAGCAGAAGAAGAAGCTGCTCTTCAGCGACCCGACTCTGCTGCGGCTAGCCTTCCAAGGGCGCGACGTGCGCCGGACGAAGCGCAGCGTCGATGAGCTGGCGGAGTTCTTCGCGGTGGTGGAGCGGCTGCTCTTGGAGACGCCAGCCTCAAATATGAGCTCTGCGGGGTCCGCGGACATGCTGGATGCTTCGTTCCTTGGCACTACCAGCCCCTTGACAGGCCGAATCTCCGCATCCACGGCAGAGAGCTGGGCGCGCGTCTTGTCCATTGTCCGAAGCCGCCCGGATGGGCTCAAGATCCAGGTCAAGGCGCGTGTGACGTCCACCTCGGGTACCGTCTCGTTTGCCGAGAGCGAGCGGACCTCCCCTCAGAGGCACGTCCACTACGGCGGTAGTGCATGGTGGAAAGTCGGCGGCAGCGCACCGAGTCGCCATAGCAGCGGAAGCGGTAGCGCTGACGACGACTGGGGCGAGCCGGCGGTGGGCCTTCTCGTGGTGAAGTGGGGCGGTGTACTGACCAAGTCCGGGATCTTGCAGGCGCATGTGATGGGCGAGAAGTTGTTTGCACGCTTCTACGCAGCAGGGGACCTGCCACTGCGTCGCCTCGTTCAGTTCACGCGTCACCCGCTCGTGACGGCGTCCGACGAGAACCGGGTGGTGAACACGGCGCTTGTCGTGGCCAATGCCCTCACGCAGACCTCCGGCGCCACTCTGCACCGCTGCGACATTGTGCTCAATGATGGCCTCACCAAGACGCTGGGGCCAGTTGCGAAGCGTCTGCTCCAGGAGGAGTGCCGATACTTCGAGTCGCTGCTACACATCGAGTCCGCCGCAGCGGCACGGCATTTCTTTCACATCCCAGGCTTCCGCCAGCTACTGTCAATCCCGCCGCGAGATAGCCTTCGTGGCTGGGTGGGCAGCGAGCATGACGACGGCCATGTCGACAGTGACGGGAGCGACAACGGGGCGGCGCACATGTTTAGCCAGACGGTCAGCAAGAACTCTGAGAGCGACAAGGCACCGGGGATGAGCGGTCGTCCTCCGCTGTCTTCGTGCCGCCGCAGCCAACGGAGTGCATGTGAGGGCGATCCGCGCAGCACTCAGTTTCACGGCGCACAGGATGTCACGCACGGCAGCCGTGCCTTTTGGATGCCGGAGCAGCAGCAGCAGCAGCAGCAGCAGCAGCAAAACAACAACTGCCATCGGCAGGACCAGTTCTACACCCCGTATCAGGTGCTGCAGGAGCTGGAAGAGCTCATGACGATCTTGTCCACGCTGGAGTTTCCGGTGCACCTCGCCAAGGTGCCACTGAGCAACCACGAGACGCTGCAGGAGCTGCAGCGTCGCTACGAGGCGATGCTGAAAAACTTTGAGGGTGCGAAGCGCCAGATTCGCAGCAGCTATAAGCACTCCGTGCACATGATGAGCTCTGGTGCATGCCAGACACCCGCCTCGCCGGGGGTGAGGATCTTGAGGCCGGCGGGGCCAGCAGGACTCGATGAGGACCCGGAGCAGCAGATGCTTCTGGAGGCGATGGAGGAGACCGGTGGCTCGTCCGACGAGGACGGGTTCGATGCACAGCTGGTGGGGGACACTGAACTGGATCCCGACTTGCCCCCGCGGCGCGACCCCTCAGCGGCTGGTGGGTCGCTGGCAACAGCGAAGCCGTCGCATCTCACGATGCCCACCTTGAGCAGTGGACGCGCAGCTGAACCCCAGCATGGCCGGGGCAATCACAGCCGCTGCCCTGCGCCTGCGCAACAGCGAACAACGAGCGGCAGCGGCAACGGCGGCCAGACGCAGCCGAGGCTGCTTCATACGGGTTCTGGGTCCTTCCACACTTCTTCTGGGCACGACCGTGGTCGCGGGAGTAATGGCCGCGGCCCATCAGGCGCTGCCACGCGCTTCGATGTGAGCGACGTGTCGAAGCTGCGAGACTATGGCTCCTACGACGTGGCGTACAATCTTCCTCTTGTGCTGCAGCTGCACGCGTCTGTGCAGGAGCCGGCGGCGGCGTTTCAGCTGCGCCGCTTCGCTCGTGCCCTGCAGCGCTTCTCTGAGATCACCGAGTACCTGTCGCGCATCGGCGAGAATGTGCTGGTTGGGATCAACAGCAGCAAGCGCTTTATTATCGGCTCGCTGGTCAGTGATGGGCTGCTGCGGCGGCTGCACAACGACTTCCAGGAATTGGCCATGGCTGATGAGGAGCGCGGTGCGCAAGAGCTGCTGCTCAAGGCGCAGGCGCAGTACATGGCGGAGAACGGCGGCGTCGAGCAAGATGTGCGCTACATGATTGGCCTGTGTTCGCGTCTCCCGTGCTGGCCAAAGAAGAGGAGGAGTAGGGCGGTCGAACACGGCGGGTCTGCCTGGAGAAACGACATCTGGGCGCGAGAGACGCCGCAGGAGCGCGAGTTTCGGCTTCGCGTTCCGTTCATCTCTCTCCCTAGGCAAGAGGCGTGGACGCGTGCCGCGGCAGCCGACTTCGAGAGGTGCACACGTCTGTACTTCACCTCTTATCTCCACGTAGAAGGCGTGCTGCAGTGCCTCTTCGAGAGCGTCACGGTCGAGGGCTTCAGCCGGCCCAGCAAAGAGGAGATGGAGGCGACCCACCAGCTCTACATGCGCCACCTCATCTTCAAGATTTTCCGTCGCCGCAACGTGAGCTACACCGACGCGGAGGTGGCGGCGGCTATGCGTCGTCTGCACTTACTCTTCCGCTCAGATGTGGACTACGACAAGCAGCAGCGCGAGCTGCGCCTCGGACTCGCCGCCATCTACCACGCAATGTACTACGTCTCGATGGAGGTTTATCTCTCTCTCGGAGACGCCGATGAGGCGCAGGCGACCATCGTAGAGGACTTCCCGCTCTTCCACCTTGGCCGCGCTGGCGACAGTGATGAGGACGGTGAAACCCCAAGTGCAGCCGGCACAGCAGCCAACACAGCAGCCGGCGGCGGAAACAGCGAGGACGGGGAAGAGCTGGTGGAGACAATGGCGGCGACTAGCGCGCCGTCGGCGGCTGGCGGCGGCACGGGGCTAACGGCGGCAGACCCTTCGAGCCCACTTATGCTCTCCTTCGCACCGAGCGGGCGCACCAGCTGTGTTAGCAGCGATCCGGCGTCGTACTTCACCGCTGCAGGCGGCAGAAACGCAGCTGCTTTTTCGACTGCATCTGGCGGAAAGTCCGCGGAGACGTTCGCCGGCTTCGCTCGCAGCCCCTTGTACGTGCAGCATCTTGTCCCCGTGCCCAACGACCCGGACACGACGGCGACATCCGTCGCGGGTGGCAGCGGCTTGGCGGCATTGGTGACATCGCCGCTCTCGCCCTCTGACGCACCTGGGCCGGCCGCCGCCGGCAGCGGGGTAGAGTCGGACTCTGGTGAGGACGGAACACGAAACCACATGCACATACGCGTCACCAACGCGCCGACGCTTGCTCTAGCACCGCCGCCGCAGCGCGAGCCAAAGACGCGATCTCGACCCATGACGGCGGTGCCGACAAACACAAAGGACCCGGTCAAGGAGGCAACAGTTCTCATGACGCCAGAGGCCGGGCGTCGGACGGCCATGGTGCAAGAGATGAAGCACCGCGTCTCGAACGTGACACCGATGCGGCGCATTCACGAGGGGTTGAGCCTGAACGACTTTGTGCTCCTCGTGAAGGAGGTGGAGAGCGCCGTACGCTCGCAGACAGCCTCGTCCTCCTCGGCACATTAGACGTGCATGCGTATGCGTGTTGTGGCTGGTCGTTCGCCGACGTGCAAAGGCGAGAACGAGGGCGCAGGTCAGGAGGGAGGGCGACTACGGTCTGTGCCGTGTTCGGGTCATGCCGTTGCGGCGCATGCGCGTCTTCTGCGGGAGAGCTTCTGGCGCTTGTGCTCGATGAGTGTTTGCGTAGGGCGACCGCATCGTCCCCAGTGCGTGGGTGCGTGCGAGTGTGTGTGTGGGGGGAGGGGAGGGGAGGAAGTCGCAGCCTCCGCAGAGAAACGAACGCTGAGCTCTAGCCGACACGCCGCGGCGGCATCCAAGGTGGACGGAGCAGGGCGGACAGAGGCATTTTCGATATCAGTTTGGTACACGACAACGGTACTCGTGTGCTCAAAACCACCTAATACACTCTCGCGCGGCTCTGAGGTGGCTTCCACCGAGTAGACAAACACGCAGCTCAGAGCTCAAGGGCGATGATGATTCTCGTCATCTTCATGGCCGGGCCGACGTTACGCGTTTGGTGCAGGCGCCTACTGGGTGAGCCTTGCACGGGTGCAAGCCACGGGCGCCCGTGGCTTGGGAGATGAGGCGTTGGTGCGCGAACTATCAAAGTCGCGCGGGGGCCGTCTCCACACGAAAACAAACAAACAAAAAAAGACGAATACGAAAAGCAAAAAACAAGGCCGTACGCGTGCGTGATGCTTGACGAGAAGCCGCCACGTGCATGCGCGTGATTGGCTGCTCAGTTTACACCAACACCACCCGCGCCGTTGCCGGCTCCTCTTTGCCGAGCCCCCGCGCGTCTCGCTGTCTCGCAGTTCGTTCTTTTTGGGAGGCTACACTCGCCTTCCCTCCTCTTCGGCGTGCACCACAGCAAAAAAAAAAAAACACGTCGTTTTCTCCCTGCCCCGTTCCCCAAACCCTACGCGCAGAGGAGGGGCTGGCTCACCAGCTGCCATCTGGCCCCGTCGATCCTGCGCCCGCTGTGCTTGTCGGTGCCGTTGAGGTTTTTGTGTGCGGCTGCGGGCAAGCAAGGAAACAAGAGGGCTAGTGCATGTCTTGTTGTCCTTCCTCCTGCGCTTCTTTACATCTGCTCCTGGCACGCGCAGCTACCGTCGTAGTGCTGTGATGCCTCCGACGCGTGCGCAGCCGGGCTCTTGCATTTCTGTAGCTTCGCCTGAGAGGTGGCGCTGGCACACACACACACACACACACACACATAAGCACGAGACACTACGCGCGCGCTGTTTGTGTACGTCTATGGCTCATTCCTTTGCGCCTCATCGATGGTGCGCGCCGCCGCTCGTGTCGAAGCTATCTTGCATCTCCTCTGGCTCTATATTCGTTTTCAGCTCTCATGATGATGGTTTTCGATGTGTGACCGTTTCCTGTGCCGCCACTGCACCCCCCCCCCACCTCCTCTATTTCTGCGGACTGGCGTGTGCTTGCTCGCAGCGGCACATCCTCAGTCGTTCTTCTTATCTGTTGGGTGCCGTTGCTTTCATTCTACTTCTTCTGGTGTCTCTACGCTTGTCGCACAACTGCCCCGCGCGGTGTGTTTGTGCGTGAGGGGGGTGGTGGTGGTGGTGATCCGAGCACTGCGCGTGCTCTTTCTCGCTTTCTCCGCCCGATCGCACTACCACAACCCGCGTTACGCCTCGCGCGTTGTGCTGAGTGTGTGCTTCGTCTCCTCCGTTCCTTCCAGAAAGGCGTGCGCGTACGTGCGCGCGACTCTCCGTGTTGTCCTGTCCGCCGCTGTGTCGCTTCCGCTCTTACTGATCGCACCATTCCGCGTCTTTCTCCAACGCGAAAAGCAGCAGCAACGGCACTGCGCGGCGCTGCACACCATTCACCGCTGACGGAGTGCCCATGCACTCCGTCATCCAACATCTTTCACCCTTGCTTTACCCTCCCGCGTCTTCTCCGTTTTCTTTCTCCCTTGCGGCCTCTTTTCGCTTGCGGTTCCGCTTCGCTGCCGGTCTCGGCGCTGACGGGTCAAGCGCACACCATACATCAACAGGACACGTTGCTGTGAAGGCACCTGCGCGCACCTGCACACAGACCTACATACACATGTATATACGACCATCTGTGCGAGCGGGAGAACACACACACACACACACACACAAAAGAGGCACTCCGGCAGCAGTGGGTATTCGTTGCACACGCCATCACGCACATCCCTTCTCCACCACTGCTCGTGCAGGGCACCTCCTCGCTCCTTCCGGGTTTCTCCTCTGGCAACGCTTCGTCATTTTTCCCTGTTGGCCTTATATAAATACATCTTCCTTTCGTCTGCTGACTTGATCTATCTATCTGCCTCACCGTTTCTGTGCCACCGCTCTGCTGCCGTTGAGGCTGGGCGCCTCGTCTTCTTGGAGCTGCTCTCTCTCTCTCTGCCTGCCTGTTTCTGGCGGCTCGCTAGAAGCACCTGCGTGCGCGATCTTGTGCCGTTTTAAAGGCCGCTTGGCCAGCTTGAAATGTTCTACAGTTTCTTCCGCCGCCCCTACACCGCGCGCAGCGTACCAGCAACGTCAGGTAGTCATGCAAGCGGAGAAAGCGGCACCAAAGCGGCGTCGGTAGGGGCAAACGGCTTGCGCGACGGCAACGCGGGCCCGAGTCCGCTCACCCCGAGTGGGGCAGCAGCAACGACTGCCCTGCCGCACCCGAACGGCAGCGCTGCATCGCCTGTGGCCCACGGTGGTGATCGTCGCGTCTTTGAAGGCGAGGAGCGTCTGCTCGGGCGCCTGCACGTGGCACGGCAGTACCCGCTAGACCCAGAGAAAGATGCCGATGCGCTCGTCCTGCTGGCACAGCAGTACTCCATCACCTCCGTAGTTATCACCCACTACCGCGTCAAGGAGAGTTACGTGGAGTACGTTATCGAGTGCGTTCGCGGCCACGACGCCTGGCGCGTCTATCGGCGATATCAGCAGTTCAAGGCTCTCGATCACGATCTAAAGCAGATCTGCAGCAGCCGGCACGGGTCAAGCCACGGGGCCTACGGTGTCGTGCCGGTACTTCCGGGCAGCCACTGGATGGATGTGACGAACCAGAGCCCGGAGCTGGTCGAGCAGCGGCGCCGCTACCTAGAGATTTACCTCCAGCAGCTGCTCGTGCCGAGGAATCTCTTCTACGTGGCTCGCACCCAGCTCTACGACTTTCTGCACGATGGCGAGGTGCCCACACAGCTGAAGCTCACCGGCATTCAGCCGCTGCTGGGGCTGATCAGCACGCGCACTGACTTTGTGAACGACGAGGGCGACGATGACGCGGTTTTTCGCGAGCTGCAGGAGACGCAGTCCCGTCAACAGAAGCAGTATCTCGGCGCTGCTGAAAGGGCGGCGACGGCTGTGCCAGGAATCGCGGCCGATGCAGCACTTCCGCTTCCCAGGGCGAGCGGCTCTTTCCCTGCGGCCGCAGCTGATTGCGCGAGCCACGCAGGAGCCGCCGCGGTCGCAAGCTCTCCTGAGGCCCTTGGTAACGGAAGAGTGGAGGCGAGAAGTCTGGAGGCCACAGCCGCCACAACCAGGGCAACATCGTCAACGCCCAGCAGCCCCACTACCTCCGCCACGAACAGGGCGTTGTCGAAGACACTCGCCACAAGAGGGGTGTGCACGGGCACTCAGACAGCCGGCGCGGCAGTCGTGGATGGGGCGGGCGATGATGGGGAAGCGAACGGTGCAGAGGGGCGATCCAACTGCGTGGACAGCACGAGCAAGGTGAGGCTGGCGAAGAAGTCTGCGCACAGCCGCGTAGGTGAGGCTGCGTTTACGGCGGCGGATCCCATGCAGTCGGGCTTCTCAGATGAGCGGCTGCCCCCAGCGTCGGCGAACTGCGCGCAGTGCAACGCCGAGTTCACCTCCTTCCTTTACCCGCGCCGGTGCTTTTTCTGCCTGGTCCAGTTCTGCTCTGCTTGCCTGCAGCAGCTGCCGGTGCTTGAAAGCGCGTCGTCGCCTGGGCGCGCGTTGACCACGACCACGGGCTGCAGCGACCCCGTGCGTTTCCTGGTGCAGGAAACAACACCGTTGTCTACACACGCAAAGGCTGCGGGGAGCACGGTTCCCGCCTGCCGTCAGTGTGCGGAGAACTACAGTCGCCGTCTCGACCGCTGTCGCACCGCTCCTGGTGGCGGCGCCTACATGGGCATGCAGTCAACGCTCAGTACACCGGCCCAGCAAGGCCCGCCGGTGCCATCGGGCCGTCCCTCGCAGTCGTCCCCTGTGGCGGGCTTATCGTCGGCCACGAGTACGCGAAGCTGCGTTGGAGAGGAGAGCAGCCCGGTGGTAGTGCACCAGCGCGTGACCAACCCCGCATCACCCGTCCAGCACCCCTCGCTCTCATCGTCTGGGGGCGCCTTACCCGGTCGAAGTGGCACCCCGTCACCTGTCGGCTTCCAAGACTTTCAACTCCTCACCGTCATTGGGCGGGGCACGTTCGGAAAGGTGCTCAAGGTCCAGATGCGCGCAACGCACAAGGTGTACGCCATGAAGATCATGAACAAGGCGACCGTGTACCGGCGGTGCATGACATCCTACATGAAGGAGGAAAAGGCTATCTTGACAAGCTTACACCCAAGCCCGTACATTGTGCGCTGCCACTACGCGTTCCAGACAGAGTACTACCTCGTCTTTCTCCTTGACTACCTTCCTGGTGGCGAGCTGTACGACTACATCTACCCCAAGCTCTGCCTTTCTCCCGAGGCGGCGCGCATCTACGCGGCAGAGCTTGTCCTGGCGCTGGAGTGCTTGCACCGCCAGGATGTGGTGCACCGCGACTTGAAGCCAGAGAATGTTGTGCTGACGGCGGATGGGCACATCTGCTTGACGGACTTTGGCCTTGCCCGCCGCGCATTCTCGCGCAGCCGCCGGCGCAGCTTCGTCGGCAGCCCCGAGTACGTGGCGCCGGAGACGATCCAGGGCCAGGTGCAGACGGCTGCCGTGGACTGGTGGAGCTTTGGGGTGATGCTGTACGAAATGCTAGCTGGCAGCACTCCGTTCCACGCGCGAAACACCAATACCGTCTACAACAACGTTCTTCACAAGGAGCTCGCACTGCCGGTGCTGCGCGCCGACGCCGGCGCCGGCGCCGGCGCTGCTGCGGCTTCGGCGTCGCAGCCCGGGGTAGCCGAGAGGGCGCCCACGTTCAGAGGCTTTTCCCCCGAGGCGGTGTCGCTGTTGACGGGTCTGCTTGCTCGAGATCCGTCGATGCGACTGCAGGATGCGAACGCGATCAAGCGGCACCCCTTCTTCCACGGCCTCAACTGGGAGGACTTGCGGCGCCGCCGCGTGCCGGCCCCCTGCATCCCGGGCGACATGCGTGACAACGACGTGCGGCACTTCAAGCGCGAATTCGTGTCGGAGTGGGCCTCGGTGCCGCCGCTCACCAGCATGACGCGGGCCTCCATAGAGGCACTCACGAAATGCTTCGATAACTTCCCGCTGAGCCGCACTGCCGCGCCTGCCGGGTCCGCAGTGGTGGATAACGCCAATACCATGTCCACTTCCTCTGCAACCGCCACCCTGTTGCTCGCCTCTCAATCACTGCAACAGGCGCATGGAGGCACGCGCACCTCGTCGCTCTCGCTGACATTGCCGCCGTCTGAGCACGCCACTGACGGTCAGAGGCTTCGTGAGCCGGTGCGCTTCTTTCATTCCATGGCCGAGGCGCAGCGGAGCTTCCACGGCACGTGGCACGTCGTCTCTATCGAGGTGCACGCTGTGGATGACGGCCGGGTCATCTTCCCGTGGGGTGGCGATGTGTCAGGGGTTCTCGTGTACACTACTGGCGGTCGCTTCAGTCTGCAGCTGACGTCGAGTGCTCGGCGTCCCGTTGGGCCGGTGCAGCGCGTGACGCAGCTGTCAAAGGAGGACTTGTGTGACACGTACTGCTCCTACGTGGCAAGCTTTGGCCGCTTCCACCTCTTTCCATCCTCGATGGACGACGGCTGCGGCGTCGTGCGGCACTTCTCGGAGGGCAACCTGTGCCCGAACTTGACGCTCGCCAACACCGTTTTCCAGTACCGCATGCATACCGAGCCACTGCATCCGTCGGCCACCAAGGGAGAGTCAGCGTACAAGGACAGCGGAAAGCACGCCGGCACCGCCTCGTCCACCGCCGCCGCGGCGACCTCGGCTCGCAGGTCGAGCACGACAGACGCGCAGGACGGCAGCGGTGGCGGCGCCAGCGGTAACCGCGAACGCGTCAGCAAAGGCGGGTCTCTCGGTGGCTCGAGGACGAGGAGGGTGAGGCGGGGAGGGGCAGCAACAAGACTGCCATCGTCGGGGATGCCGACCACCGGCGTGACAGAGACGCTGCAGGTGCCACAGCGCAGCCGCCACCCTCGCCGCCGTCTCTGGAGCGCCGCATCATGCTACGCCTCTCAACCCGGCCACAGCGCGCCCTGGAGCAGGACTTTCTCGCCTTCACCTCTCTTGTGTTTGAGAAGGTGTCGTAGCGGTGGACATGTGACAGCTAGATGCCGTTGCGTAGGCGAGCGGCGTTGATGGATGTCTGGCAAGTCCCTCCTGCGAGTCCGCTCCGCCCCTTCTCACCGTCCTGCCTCACTTTCCTGCTGTCCGGATGTCTTGTGTTGCTTTTCTCTTTCTCCCCTGCGACCAGAACGTTTTTTTTTTCCTTCCGTCGTGCCGTCTTCTCCAACGCTCGTCCTGTGTGTCTGTGTGTGCTTCTCCCTGCGCGTGTCTCGCCGCTTCTCGTCCGCTGTGGCGATTGGCGGGTGTGCGCGCCGGTGTTGGGGGGGGGGGGCGAGTCGCGCATCAGCAGACCGGGCGTACGGAAAGGGTACCGTAGAGTATCACAACGAGACACGGGCACGGACAGAGCAGCAGCTGTCACCGTCCTCCCCCGCGGCGGCATTCCGCCACGCTTGGCACGTGGAGGAATGCGCTGCGTTCACATCCCTCCTTTGCAGTGGGTGGCCATGCGCACATCCGATGGAATGCCTGCTGCTCTCTCTCTGTGTCGCGGAGGTGGATCACGGGTCACCCCTCCCTCCAAGCCAATGGGCAGTGCGGCTGTTGACAGCGCCCATGAAGCCTTCTAGGCCTCTCACTCTTTCATGTCGACAATGCCGCCATCGCTGCTTTACACGCTGCGCCCCCCCCCCCCGTCTCTCCATGTCTTTTCCTTTTTCTTCTCCGACTGCGCATACGCATACCCTTCCCTCTTCTTGATATATTGCGACCCCAGCACCGCAGGGAGGAGCTTAGTTGCCGTTCAAGTTGACTAGACCGCCGACTATCGAGAAGCCTGCAGGCCGTCTTTGCGCACAACAATGAACACAGGCACGGCCGCAGTCGTGTACAGTGCACACTGCCAGCGAGGCTAGATGAGGAGGAGCTCTGCACAGCTGCCGTGGGCAAGCACAAGACGAAGACGCACACAATACGCGAGCACCTGCAAGGCATGTTGCCTGAGGGACCTCTGATCTTCCTCCTCTTCCGCCTGTTTTGCACTTTTCCCTCTCGCACTCCCGGGGGTGGGTGGAAGAGCTTCCGTCTTACGGGCACACACACACAGAGGCGCGAACGCGCGCTCCGATAGCTTCCTGCGGTGGCCATCCCGCTCAAGCACCCAGGCGCGGCTGCGGCTGCTTTTTGTTGGATGGTGAGGTGGGGTGGGGGAAAAATGTATGATTCCCATGAGGTTTGCTGAGTTGCGCCTCCTTTGTGCCTTCACGCTCCACCGCCATTCCCCCCCCTACGCGCCCTTTTCTCAGTGTCGGTGTCGAGCGCGTTACGGCATGCTCAGCCTTTGAAGGTTTTTTTCTCCGCTTTCCGTCCTTGTCCTTCGATGCGCTGTGCCTCGCCTCCCCCTCTCGCCCGTCTCGCACGCATCCGGTTTTGTTTTTGCAGGCATCACTGCTGAAGAAGAAGGGAGCTACACCTCTGGTCTCCTGAGACGCACGCACAGATAAATGCAGACACGGAAAAAAAGGGGTGAGCTACGCGTCAGTAATGTGTACCCGGTTAGTGCTCGCCGTCGTCGTGGACAGGGTTGCTCTAGTCGGGTAGTCCGTCACCGCCCCACCGTTTCAGTGCGCACGCGGAAACAGACGTGCTGTTTTCTGAGATGCGCGCATGCCAACCTCCTCTTCGATCATCACCGCAGCAGGCGGATGGCTCAGGGCTCTTCCGATAATTTACCATTGAGTCCGACATCCCCCCGGATGCCGCCTCTTTCAGGTGCTTGTGTTTTTGAGGGGAAGGCGACGAGGAGCGGCGGTGGTGGTAGTGGATGGAGGTGGGCGGTGTGCGCCTGAGCAGAGCCACGAAGCTCTCCATTGTGCACGGTAGTACAGAGATGGTTGCGCCGAACACGCTCGCGAAGAAGAATGCTGAGGCGCCTCTTATTGCAGTGACGATTGCGACAACTTTCTCGCCTAACTTTTTTTTCTTCTCTGCTCTCCCTTTCTCGGTACATCTCTGCACACGCGGCACTGCCACCATGGGCAGCGGGGGAAGGAACAGCATACCCACCTCATCAGTCGAATAGAGCCTTGGGCGGTTGTTCGCCATAGAGGGTGCCGTACAGGAACCGAAAAGCAGGAAACGAGAGCGACACAACATCCGGCCCACGCTTGCCGCTCGCCAAACTCTCACTGCGTCTGCCTTTCCCTCTCTCTCTCTCTCGCTAGTTACGATGCATCGACTCTCTGCCGGCGGTCCGGCGCGCGCGTGGTGTGGTGTGCTTATCATCTGGCGCTCGCATGTTGTGACGGCGCCATCCACTGCTGCAGCTCTACTGCCCGCCAGCTTCATCTTACTCACACCACCACCATCGATGAGACCGCCGTCAGCAATGCAATGCGCTCTGCGCCACTGTTCCACGAAGCTGCCGGCGTCGGGGCAGCCGCAACAGTGCCCAACCGCTTCGGCGATCGTGTGCGATAATGATGTGGTCACGTACGCGCCGTGGGAGGTGCGGGCGATGGTGCTGCCGCTCTTACCCACCGAAGTAGTATCCACAGAGCACGGCGCTGCCACGCGAACAGGCACGAGGGAGCTCTGGAATCGGCCAGCCGATGTGCAGCAGCAACTCCCTCGCACTCTGCGGCAGTTTCTCGAACGTGAATACCGCTCGAAAGATCGTGCACATGGCAGTCAGCCTTCAGTGGGGACAACACAGCATGGCAAGCAGTCTGCGTTGACGCAGTACATGCTTTGTCACTTCCCTGAGGAGGTCGTGCTGCTGCCCAGCGGGCACCTGGCCCTGCGCGTGGCGCATGCCCCGGTCACACCTTGCGAAGCGTCGACTTCTGGAGTGGGGGCTGCGCCGACAAGCACCAATATACCGCTTGCTAGCGACGATGCCGCATTGCCCAGCACTGCGAGCACTGCCACACCTCTCGACGGCTCTAAAGCAGCAGGATCCTTTCCAGCGGCCCCGGCACAGCAAGCCTCCGCTTCCACTACAGCGCCACCTCCGCCGCAGCATTCGCTAGGCTCGAGCGCCTCAAAGCCTCATGCGTCGCGGTGCACCGCCGCGACACACGCGGACAGAATTGCGCCACCGCCTCCACCTACGCCACAGGGCAATAGCTGGCGCTACAGCAGCGGTGGTAAAGCAGCAACTGTGGCCGGTGGTGGGCTGCTGGCGCCACGAGTTCGCTTTAGTGGTGCAGGTGCTTCCAATGCGTCCCTAGGTCCCGCGGATGCAGCGCTGGCAGAGGCGAGCGAGCCAGAGGGCGGCACCCCTATACCTCTGCGGTCGATGCTGCAGGTAATGGAGGCTCTTGTGCCGTATATCCCCACCTTTTACGTCTCTATTGAGGCCATTGAGCCCACGTTACCGAGTGAGATACAACGACTGTACACCGAGACCACCTTTCGCTTTTACCTGAAGCGGTTCAGGCACTACATTGACATGCGCCCTTCGCACAACTCACTGGAGATTCGGCTGAGGCCGGATTTTGACCATCCGCAGCGCGGGTATGCCGACGCGCGCTTCGCGGTTGGCGGCTTCAGCGGCGTGGTTGGTATGCAGAGCGGTGCGCAGCCGCTGCGCCGTCCACCGCGGAACTCAGAGGCGAATCTGATTGGCCTGGTGGCGCCGCAGGTGCCAAAGGAGTACACCGCGCTGGCGGACGTCCTGCAGGACATTGCCCCCATCATCTCACGTCACCCCGCTTTCGATCCCCGGCTCGGGGTGACTGGGCTGCTCGGCAAATACCCGGAGTACTTCCAAATATCGCAAGGAAAGCTGCGTGCGCGTCCTTATCGCGTCGCGCCCAACTCGCTCGACGACCGGGACGCCTCGACGTCTCCGCTGCCAAGCATCTTCACTAAGGTGTTGGCGGTCGTGACCGAGGCAGCGGCGGGGAAGGACTACGGCGTCGCGGAGGAGAAGGTGTCGGCGGCTGTGTCGACCGGCCGCCTTTACAGCCTCCTCACGCAGGCGGAGAAGACGCAGGTGAAGACGCAGTGCCGCTCCTTTCCGACGTTTCTGCGCATGCATGGCAAGGAGATCGTCGTATCAACGGATAAGATGAAGGTGTACAGGTTCTTGCCGGAGTATGAGGCGTGCGTGGACACTCTGATGGATGAGCGGCTGCGGATGAACTCGCTACGGCCGGACGATCCGGTACTGAAGATCCCGACGGAGATAGCGCCGGAGTCGAACGCGGACTGGGCCGTGCGGGAGCTGTATGATGCGCTGCCTCTCATGCAGTGCGCAGAGCTGGATGAGGTGCTGAGCTTGGTCCCAACGGCGGTCCGCGATGCCCTGCCGCGCGATTTGGCAGCCGTGCAGGCTGTGTTGGACAGCTACCCCGACTACTTCACAACCTGGCCCTACCCTGACGACCCTTCCGTTATCGTGGTGCAGCGCGCGAAAGTGGAGCAGCCCAACTTGGAGAAGGCCGACATAGTGCGGATGGTGCTGCCGCTGATCCCGCAAGGTGGGACGACGCTGGCGTCGCTGCGCACCCGCGTGCCGCTGGCGCTGCAGCGGCACTTCTCCCGCCACGGCACGGTGGCGACGCTCAGCGCCATGACGGATGTCTTTGCCATCTCTGGCGACCGCATTGTGAGGCTAGTGTAGCGCGACGTGTCGGAGAAGAGGAAGAAGGCCGGCGTGCTGTGCAGTTGGCATGTCCCCCGCTGCGCGTGCGGGCACAGCGGGAGGGGGCTCTCTCATCGTACAGGCGCGCTTCTACAGGGCGATTGAGGGGACGCGCGCGCGCGCACACACACACACACACACACACAGAGACACAGACATCACAGCGACGGCGTGTGTTCAAGTGGCCGAGGAGCGGCTTGGGCCGCGCAATGAGCGCGTCAGTACGTTTTTCTTACCCCTCTTTGCTCACAGAGGCCCTGATGATGCCGGCCACCTTCACCGCTCGCGTAAAAGGGGTGTGTCTCTCCTAAGCTCCGATGTGCGCCGCTTTCCGGTTATTTGATCACGAGAGGCCGTCGACAAGGAACGCGCACGCGCGAGGCAACGAGCAACGCAAAGTCAAACCTATCCATGAGCGCCGATGCGCTTGTGTCTGTGCATGCGTGTGTGGGCACCAGTGGAGGCGATTAGCGTGCCAGGGAAGGGGCCGGAAGGAAGGGCGATGAGTCGATACGGGATCGCGGTGCGCTGCACGTGCTGCTCACCACTCCCAGCGCTGCCACCCCTTGTTGCCCTCCCCTGTTCACGTCTGAGTTCTGTCTTTCTCTCTCTCTCTTGTGCCTTGCCTGCCCATCACTCTGCGCTCTTCTCTTCCTTTCGGCACCGTCTGCCGTGCATCATGGAGCGATGGCATGCACAAGCGTGCGCACTCACTCGCACACATGCGCATCATATCTTCGTCGTCGTTGTCTTTTCCCTGGAACGCACATAGAGCTCAGTCATGATTCGCAAGAAGGTACTTAGCATCGGCAACAACTCCGCGACCCTTCTCGTGCAGGACACGGAGGCGGGCGGGGCGTTACGCGTGCTGCGCCGCATGAATGTGGCCGGGTGGGCCACCGAGGAGGTGGGCGCGGCAGTTCGGATGTACGAGGAGCTGCAGAAGCGCCGCCTGCGGGGCTTCGTGCCGATCCACACCGTCCTCATTCAGAGCTCCTTTCTCAGCGTCGTTGCTTCATACGCCTCGGAGGGCGACGTCACGACCTTGATTGAGGAGGAAGAGCACAACTCGCTCGACGAGGCCAGCGTGCTACGGTGGCTCTGCGCGTGCGCGCTGGCGATTCGGCAGCTGCACTTGCACAATCTCTTCTTCCCAGGACTTACAGGCGATCGTCTTTTGCTGGATCACCACACGGGTGGTACGGCAAACCTCCTCCTCGGCGTGCCGCTGCCCCTCCCGGTCTACTATTCGCAGCTGCAAGAGCGTAAGAAGAGCGGTGTGCGCGTAGAGCTCGACTACCCACCCGAGGTTCTCGTGGCAGCTGCGGCACATTCCAACGGCAGCGGCGAAGCCGCGAACCACAGCGCCAGGAGTGGCAGCGGCTATCACCCCACACTGAGCGACGTCTGGTGTCTGGGTCGACTCGGCGTAGTGCTACTCACGGCAAAGGGCACAAACATGGCGCGACGCTCTGGCACCGCACGCCAGCTTCTCTCTCGCATGATGACAGATGAGCCGGCGACGCGACCGTCGATGGAGAGCGTTGTCCAGTCACTAGTTGCCTTGGCTGGCACCGTCAGCTTGGGCCAGCCTCCATGGCCCTCACACCCGGCCACTGCCCAGTCTACCATCTCTGTGCAAGTCGCGTCCGCAAACTCGGCTCCTGCCATGCCGAGTAGACAGCCGCACATCGCCGCATCTGGAAGCGCTGGCGGGAGTGCTGCGACCGTAGTGCAGTCGGCCGCTGCCGAAAACCGTAGCGCCGGCGGAGGGGCTCCCAAGGCCCAGTGCACGACGAAGGGTGCCTGGCACGGGTGTGCCTCCAGTCCACCACCAAGCTCCACCACGTCCTCGACTCCGCCTGATGTGCCCTCCACTCGCGTACATAATAGCCAGCGCCACTCGGCCGGGACACCTTCCACCGTTGAACACTCGTCACCGCCACCACCGATGTCGGCACCCACCCCGCACCTCGACCACCCCGGGCGTCTCACGCACGCGCCGGACGACAGCTGGCATCGCCGTGCAGGGGAGAAGTTTGAGCTGCTGCAGCGCATGAATGCGAGCCCGCCGAAGCAGCACGCCTTCATCGGAGGTGGCGAGACACCGCAAGGGCCTTCACGCGGTGAGCACGGTCATCACCGCCTTCGCGGGTCGACAAGCAACCTCCTCAACACGAAATCGCCCAGCCCGCGACGCAACAGCCGAGGTGGCCTCATCGACCACAACACGCGCGTGCTGGACAAGATTTTCGCGGAGCAAGGGGAGCTGCTGCAGAAAGCGGGGATATGGAACCTGTCGCCGCAGCGGCGCGTGGACGATACCAAGCAGTTTCAACGAGAAACGCTGCGGCAGCTGAGGCTGGAGACGGCAGCGCGCCAACAAGAGATGCGAAAGCACTTCACTGAGTGGCAGCGGCAGAACAATCAGCGGCTCACCGACGCCGACAACGTGGATGTGATCGACCAGGACGGGATCGTCATCGTCGCTCCTCGCCCCGCCCCACCACACGAGTTTCTCGCAGTCGCCACGGCCGCGCCTGCCGCTGAGAGGGAGGAGATGGACACTGGTGTGGAGCCCCCGAGGTCGAGGACTCAGCTCACGGAGGACGCTCAGAGTGACGCGTCGCCTTGCCAGACACCACTGCCCGCCTCACCGCCACCACCAAACTCGGCTTCACGACCGGCAACACCGCGTGCCAAAACGCCAGCCGGCGGCAGCACCTCGGCGGCCGCGGTCAACGCGTATTCCACTCGGTACAGTGGAAACATGCCGCGACCTTCGCACACATCCCTGTCGGCACAGGAGGCGTATGGTGCACGTGGCGCCGGATTCTCTGCGCTGCCGCTGCGCGGTGCCACTTCCCCACGTCTGCCACCGCCGCCGCCGCCGAACCCCGTGCAGCCGTACCCTCTTCGGACCAGCGACTCCTCTGGACAGGTCACCAGCCCGTCGAACGAAAGCGACGAGTGCCCCACGCACAGCGCCGACGGCGGCGGTCGCTCGGCGCTGAAGAGCTCGACGGATGTAGGCACCCTCTCCGCTGTTGAGTGGACGATTGACGGCATCCGCAGCACCCTGCGTATGCTGCTGCGGAACCGCAACCTCTACGGCGAGACCATGCAGGAGGTGGCGCTGTTTATCAGCCAGCCGGAGGAGGCTCGGCTGGCGGTGCGCGCGAATGAGATTTTCATGAAGCGACTGCGCAAGTTGTTCCGCGATGACGCGCTCTTCTTCGGTGCGGTACCGCTCTGTGCACAACTGGCGGCACTGGAAGGACTCGACCACACCCTGCGCGACTCCTCCAGCGGCCGCCCTTCTCGGCAGAGGTATTAGCCAGTGATGCAGAGATAGGAGAATGGGGGGGGGGGGGTCATATGCGCCCAGCATCCACGGCGCAGACCGCTCTCTCTCTCTCTCTCTCGCTCGCGCGCCTCCCTGTAGTTCTTGGTGTGCCGGAGTCTCATGCTGCCGCACGCAGAGGCGCGCCCTGTACAAGTAACACACCCCATATGCACACACTCCCATGCACTGGCATGCGCGTCAGCCTCTCCACCACGGATTCTTCCACCACAGAAGTTGCCGCATTTCTGCTTGCTTTCCCTTGTCAGTTCTGGGGTTGTTTTTTCGTGGGCCGATTGCAAGGCTGCACGGATTTCCGATTCGTTGCTGCTTGTTATGCACGACGCCACTGCCGGCGGCTGCGCTGCTTCCGCCGGGAGCGTAGTGCGTATATCGGTGCATGTATGCCTGGCTGTCTGGCTGTACCTGCGGAGAAGCTGAGAGCACACCTATTCGTTGTCGAGCACTCTCTACGCTTGCTCGACACCGACGGCTGGACGCGCAGGCGCGTTTCCCTCCTCTCCGTTCCGGTCCCACCGCCCCTCCCCGGAACCAGCCAGCAGCCCTTCCTGCCCGTTTCGCGGTTTCAGCCAAACGAAAGAATGTGTGTTGTGTTGTTTTTCCTTTTTTGTATCTCTCTCTCTCTCTCTCTCTGTGCCCGTCCGTCCGTCTGTCTCCCTGGGCTCTGCCCCTCCTCCTTCCTCCATTTCCCGCTGTATGATGGCTTCTCGCGTCAACCGTCAGCTGTGTAGGGTGTAGGATGTGTGCGTGTGTTGTCCCTTCCTTCATGTGCCACGCCCATACGCCTACATGCGTGCAACCTCCTCCTTCGCTTCGCTTCTCTGTGTTTGCGTGCGTTTCCACGTGTTCCTTTCTTCGTTGTTGCATCTTTTTTTTTTGCTGGTTGGCTGGTTGGCTGGTTGGCTGGTTGGCTGGTTGGCTGGTTGGCTGGCTGGTTGGCTGGTTGGCTGGTTGGTTGGCTGGTTGGCTGGTTGGTTGGCTGGTTGGCTGGTTGGTTGGTTGGTTGGTTGGTTGGCTGGTTGGTTGGCTGGTTGGTTGGTTGGTTGGTTGGCTGGTTGGTTGGCTGGCTGGTTGGTTGGCTGGTTGGTTGGTTGGCTGGTTGGTTGGTTGGTTGGTTGGTGGTGCCGACGCGTCTGTATGCGCACATGTGCGTGTGCGCTTTCCGTGCAGGCGGTGGGATGCATGCTTACCCCTTTATCTCTGCCTCTCTGACTACCTGCGCGCCATCTGTGGTCTCTGGTTGACCTTTCTTCTCTCTTGTGTCAAGTGGCACCGTCACCTCCGTCCCTCTGCCCCGTCTCGCTCCTTTCTCGATGAAGCCTTTCCGTTGTGTCGTTTATTCATTTTCGTCCGTGTCGGCTCCTCTCGTGTCCTGTCTCTCGCTCTCCGTCACACAAAGCAGCGCGTGCTTGCACATGACCTGGACGTACGACACCGCCTCGGAAGAGTGAACGCGCACCGGAAAGGTCCCGAAAAGCAAACCTAAGCGATCACACAACGAGCAGACGAAAAAAAAAGACGCCCTGTCACACTTGCACAGTGACGGTGAACATGCGCAACTACCTAGACACTTTGGGGCTGTGTAGAAGAACGCGCAAGTTGCTCTCTTCCCCCTCCCCCGAGATGCATGTGGGCACTTGGGCTGCGCGTGCGCTGCGACGCCTATCGCGCGCGGGGTCTCATGAGTGAGCGGCATCGTCTCCTCCTTCCTGTCCCCGTTGCAGGCGCTGCGCGAAGCGAACTCACAAAAGCGTCATACGGCGGCCGAGAGGGGAGAGGGACGGATATGCATCGCCACCGGTTATCAATCCTTCTCCCTCCCATGTCTAGCGTTGCCTCCGTTGCCGCCTCTCCCATGTTTTCTTCACGGCTTCTCCTTCGCCATGTTCCCTCGTCGTTGTATGCTTCTCACTGCTGCACCCCCTCCCCTGCTTCTCTCTCATGCACGCTGCACTGCATAACTCTGAATGGGTCGCATCTGCATTCTTCTGTGCCCCACACGCATACACATACGTGCACATGCACATATATATGTGTGTGGGCACCTATATCTACGCATGTACTTCTCCCCCCCCCTCCCGACGGACGAGGTCACTTCAGTTGCCTTCTTGTAACATTAGCCACCAGTCGGTCTGCAGCACGACATCTCTCTCGCTTTCCTCTCTCTCTTGTTGTATCTCGGGGCAGGCTTTGCACACCACTCCTCCGTCTTTCGTTTCTGCTTCTGTCTTTCCCATCGGAGACGCCTCTCTGTGCCTCTCTTGTCTGGCCCCCCTCCTCCACCCCCGACGTGTGTTGGTGCCCTCTAAGAGGGAGAGAGAAAAGAACCACAACAGGCAAACAACAACAATATCAGAAAAGCGCGCGATACGGCGCTGCTGTTGGACTGGGACATACAGCTACGTGGCATCCCCTCTTTCCTTCTCCATAGGAGAGAAAGAGCGGCGAAGGAGGCGGAGCTCGGTGCTCGCCAGTCCACCGGTCACCCACACACCCCGCCCGTCTACTCAACAGTCGAGCGAGCCAACATTTTGGCGCAAGAGGGGTTGTCGCGAGGCCAGCAACGCGCAAAAAAAAAAAGAAAGGCCTCGGAGCCGTTCTCGGAGGAGGGAGGGTGCAGTGCCAGAGTACGTGCAATAGAAACGAGAATGGGAGGGGCACCGAGTAGGGAGACGCTGGTGCGACACATCGTGCGTGACCCTCGCGTCCGGGGGAGCGCCGCACCAATCGTCGGGCACTCCGCGTCTCCTGGCGCTAACAATGCCGGCGCGCCGCCGACCGACGTGCCGACGACGACGTTGCAGCAGCCGGAGATTATTCTGATCCCCCTCATCCCCGATTACTTCCCCAGCTCCGCCTCGCCGCTCTTCCAGCAGCTGCTGCACGTGCGGCGAGAAGCGAACGTAGCTTATTACTACCGGGATGCCCGCAGCATGGCGACGGAGCATACGGTGTTGCGAGACCAGATCGGGTCCGACAAGGATATTTACAACTGGTACATGAGCCTCAGCGAGCAGCGTCTGCTGGAGACGGACAATGAGCTGATCGTTCTGAGCCGCGCAGGACGAGTAGTGTCACCAGTGCCATGCGCCGTTGCCTTTGTGTACGAGGCAAGCGCCACCGCAGCCGTCGCTGCTGCTGTGGCTGCCGCGGGTGGTGCTGCGACGTCCACCACCGACACACCATCGCTCGGTAGCAGCATTGGCGGAGGTAAGAAGAAGAACGACAGAAACGGCAGGCTGCATCGGCATGGCAAGGTCAGCGGCGCCGGTGCGTCGAACGGGTACATGACGATCGAGAACACGGCGCGGTTGCCGCACTACAACCTGCGCGTGCGCATCTTCGGCTTTGTCGGCGATACGCGCTTTTGCCCACCATCGATGCACCACAGCCAGGCCGCCAGGCTGCCCATGTGCCTCACGATTTTTCTGTCGAAGAGCGCGGGTGGCAACCACCGCGCGCAGGTGACTCTTCTCGCGGCGCACACATACATAACACAGATGCAGGCCATCGGTATCCTGCGACCCCACGACGAAGCGTCGCTTGTGAGCGGCGGAGTGGTGCAGCGTGTGGCGGCGGGGCGCGACGCGGACCCTCTCGCGGCGCTGCGCCTCCCTGCTGCTACCGGCGCTGGCAGTGCTGCAGCCGCCTACCGCGACCCGTACGCTGACCCATACGGTGCCGATCTTCCAGCCGCGGCCGATCCGTACGCGATCGCCGACGATGACGACAGTAGTGATGTTGAGGGGAGGCGCCACTTGCCACCGCATATGACCAGCTTAGTCCCACGAGATGGGTTGAAGACGCATCTTGAAGGTCTGGGCACCATGATCACCTCCGCCGCCGCGGACGTCGCCAAGGAGACAGTGCTGCGCCGCCCCATCGAAATCGTCATGCACCGCGCCGATGTGCCGGCTCTGTGCTACCTGCGTGAGCTGCGCGCGCGCATGGACCAGAGCTCCGCGTGCGCAACCCCCGCGGCCAGCGAGAAGAGGAGTAAAGCGCCCACGCTGTTGTCTTGTACGAAGCCGATCGCAACGGCAGCGATGATGACGTCGTCGTCTCGCGGCGCCAGCAACGAGGGGGACTGCGGCGGCGACGTATGCGCGGCACCCGCGAACAGCAACGCGAGCTTACGGCAGTCCTGTTCCCCGAACGAGCCGCGGGTGGCGAAGACGACGGATGCCAGCTCTAGCATCAGCGCCGTTGCGACGCACCCCGGGGGTGATGCTGCTGAAGTCGGCTCTGAGTCGCTGAGGTACCAAATTCGGACGGTGATTCGCGCGGATGAGCTGCGCGGCTCCGTGGCCGCGGATTCGATTGGCCGCGTCCTGTTGTGGGCATCTCGCTTCTACACTGGACACTTCGAGCAGCTTGTGGGTAGCGAGGCGGCGAAGCTGCGGCAGGAGCTCGCGCAGCGGAACCTGACAGAGAGCCCGCTTGATGGCACGCTCTTGCTGACTGAAGAGGAGCCGCGGCCCCCGAGAGTGACCCCGAAGGTCGGCGACGTCTGGATCTCGTCAAGCGAGGCCTATGTCGAGGCGCACGACACCGAACACAAAGGAGACGGGTGGGCCAAGGTGGCAGCGGGAACGGTGCTGCGGTACGTCACGTCTGCGTCCTCGGATTCCTCGAACCCGGCTCCAGACGCCTTCTGGCGCGTCTCGCCCAACGAGTTTGCCGAGGACATTCTCTTGACGCTCTGCCGGCAAGCGTGTCAGGCATCGCGGCTAGCACCACCGACGGACTCGCATTGGCTGCTGAGCGGCAAGACCGGCGTGCCGGAGGGGCTTGGCATGGGCCTCCTAATCTGGCGCGAGCTGTGCGCGGGGCAGGTGGTCTTTTACGGCACCACACCTGAGTTTCTCAAGAAGTGGATCCAGTCAGGGGCAGATGTGGAGCAGGCGTACCGCAACCACATCAAGCGATCGCACTCAAGCAAGGAGGCGACCTCCGCGGCAGAGACGGAGTCTGGCGCCGCGACAGCCGCGAGGGACGGCGACGCCGTAGCGGGAGCGCAGTCGCTGTCGACGACTGTTGCCGCCACCGCTGCCGCCTCCAGTGGGTTACGTAGCTCCTATGAGGGCAACCTCCCATCGAACCCGTCTGGCGCGTCCGATGGGCCCGACAAGAGTGACAGCAGTGATGGCAGACGCGACAAGGGGTCCGACCCATCCTCGATGGAGTTATACAGCGCACACACCGGTTTTGTATCGACTTCGGTGCAGGCGAAAGCGATCTCGTCGCCAACGTCGCCCGCGGAGAGTGGCAGTCACGTAGACGACGGTGCCAAGCCAAAGCGGGGCCGCACAGACGCCCAGCCACGCACACCCTCGACATCCACGCCGGCTGTCGCGGTCGGCCGTCTCGCGCAGCCACACAACGTTTCTGGCACCCCTAGCAACGATGCTCGAGAGGGGAGGGTTGTGCCTGCCCAGCAGCGCTTGCAGGTCGCCCTGCCGGTCGCGTCCAGCACCTCCATGGCCTTGTGGACGCATTCATCGAGCACTGTAGGAACGCCCAACTCGCACACGGGGGTGAGCCTCGCGTCGGCAAGCATGAGCAGTCACACCAGCTCTGCCAGCCTCTCTTACCGCCAGCCGTCGCAGCGTAGGTCTTCGGCTGCTGCCACCACGACGTGCTGGATTGGTGTCCCCGAGGCGGCCCCGGCCGGCAACGCCGATGCGCCCACTGTAAACGTGGTCGTGAGGCAGCGGCGCAGCGTGCGCGCGACGCCAAGCTGTTCTGCCACCGTCGGCACCACGCCTCTCCGAGCCAGCCAAATGAGCGAGAGCCCCCACCACTTCTACACATCGCGCGGCGTACCACGCACGCCATCCGTCAGGGCACAGCCGAGCGTCGTCGGTACGGCTTCTGGGGCGTCTGCTGAGTACAACGCGCAGGCAACGGGCTCTGCGGTGATTCAACCGTGCGGGTCGACACCGGTGCGCATCCCGGGCAGGTGGGACTCCAGCGAGGATGGCTCTCACCGGCAGGGTGGGCACTCGCCGGCGTCTGCCGAGCAAGGCCAATACCTGCGTGCCGAGGGAGAGCTGCTCCCCCACTCTTGCACGTCGAACAACGCGACGGGGCTCGTCGATGCGCGGCGACCGCCGCCGCAGCGCTCCGCTGCTATGGCCATTAGGCCTGGCTACGGTACCGGCAACATTGCCAGCACTCCGCAGCTGGCCGCAACGCCAGCCAAGTGGAGCACGTCCAGCGCGGCACAGCCGTCTTCTATGCGTGGTGCCTCCATTACCTTTGCAAGCGGCTCTGCGTCATCGGCGCACGTCCGTCACGCCTCCCTGCTGCACTCCATCCGGCACACCGAGCCGTGCCAGCCGGTGTCGTCGGCTCGCTCATCGTCGATGTTGACAGCGGGGCTGCTCTGGTCTAGCTTCTGCTCGAACGCCTCGCCGATGTATCGAAAGGGGTCGCTGCGTCCGCCGCAGCCGGATACGGTTGGGGGCGACGTTGGCAGTACGCACGCGTTACAGCACACTCCGGTGCTGCAGTCTAGTGCCGATCCAGTGCGCAGGGGCTGTGGCGCGGTCTCTCCTGCGGGCATGCCGGCTGTGGCGACAGCACTGATGGCCGGCACGCCGCGTCCCGGCGGCGAGGCGACGACAGTGCCGTTCTCGGGCCACAGCAGCGCCGCGCACACGCCTCGTCAAGGCGATCTGGTGAACAGCGCGAAGAACTCCGTGGGCTCCGGCAAGTACCGCTGGGACTGGCGTGGCGTCTCTTGGCCGGCATAGCGACAATGGTGACACATCGAGGTAGAGGAGCGGGACAGCAGGACAGAGAGGCGGTCAAGGAGATGATCAGGGAAAGAGAGGAGGTGGGGCTCGGTGCGTGTAAGGGGCTCAGGTTCACGCCCTCCTTTACCGTGATGCCAGAAATGCCACGACAGTGGCTTGAACTCAGCGTTCCGCTCCTTCTCGCTTCCTTCTCTGTGCCTGACGTGGCACGAGAGCAGCCGAGACAGCAGTGCACCTGATTCTCTGCACGGGCTGCTTCACACCTTGGTGGTGGTGTGGTGGTGATCTCTCGTGTCTCTCTCCGTTGCCGTGGACATGAGAGCGTCACGAGGGACGGAGGAATCGAGATGCCGAGCGTCTTGATGAACGTGCGATGTGCCATCCGCCTCTTTTCGCACTCTCTCGTGTCTACGTCTTGTGGTGTACTCCCTTGGCCGCCCGTCTCCTTCCGTGCCCTCTCTCTCAAAAATTGTTTTGTCTCTTCGTGCTGTCTTGTGTGCTGCTTCAGAAAGGCGAGGCTTGCCGCTGCTGCGGCCGCTATTGGTGTGGTGGTGTTTCATTTTCCTGCGTGCTTGATTTGTAACACGTGGCTGCTCTTTCTCTCTTTCTTTCGCGGATAGTGACAACTCGTCTTTGCCGTCCCGTCTACGTCGGTGCAAGACTGCGCGTGCTGTTGTTTTCTATCGCATTTGCCTCTTCTCTTCATGTTCTCATCCCCTCTTTTCTGTCTGTGTGTGTGTGTGTCTTCGCCTCTTTCCCCACCCCACCCCACCCCACCCCACCCCCCCTCCTCTCTCTCTCCGCTGTTGTGCTTCCTACTTCCTTTCGCTTTTGTTGTTTGTATCGCTTTCTTCGCTTGGGCCCCTCCCTTCCCCCCTTCTGTGCCCGTGTGTGTGTCTCTCTCTCTCTCTCTCTCTGTGCGTGTGTGCGTGTGTGTGTGTGTGTCGACATTATCATTTTTTTTTTTGTTGTTGCTCGATTCTGTTCGTCTCGGTGTTTTCGTCCCCCTCTCTAACGCTACAACGGATGTGTGCGTGTGCATTGCTCTCTTCCTTTCTGGTCTTGTTTCGATGTCTTTACGGGATGCAACGGCTCGCCCTTCCATCACATACACACACACACACACACACACACCTTTTCTCTCCCTCTTTTTTTGTTTCCTTGCCTCTCTGTGTTTCCATATTCTCCGCTCTCTCCTCCTTCACTTGTTCACGTGCGCGCTCGATGTTATTACAGCGCTTCTTCGTTTGCCTTGTTGGCATCGTCGTGGTCTTCGATGCTCCGCTGGTCTTTTGGGATGTCAAGCACGGCACTCTCCCTCCCTCCCTCTCTCTCACACACACAATATATATATATATATATATATACATGTACATACATATATTGTGTGCATGTGTGTGTGACTTGATTTTTACACTTGGGTAATGTGTGCGCGCGTGCATGTTTGCCGGCAGCACGGAGAGGGAAGGGGAGATCGAGGGAGGTGGCATCGGATCGTCTTTGCCTGTCTTGTGTGTCGGTCAGCTGCTGCTTTTTGGATTCTCCTCCCTACTGCTACTGCTGCTGCACATTCGCTTTTGCGAGGACAAACAGCCAAGGAAAACACCAGTTTCGAGTGTCGAGCAGCGACGGCGTGCAGGGGTCAGTGACGTATATCTGTACGCGCGTCTTCCTCTCATCAAGCTGCACCCCTCTTTCCCCCCCCCATCCCCCCATCCCCCCATCCCCCCATCCCCCCTCCCCCCCACTTTCTCCATGCCTGGCGAGCATTTTTTTTTCTCGCTTGACCTGTTTATTTCGTCATTCCGTCTCTGGTTTGCTTTGCCCCCGCACGGCAGCTGACCTGCTCGGTCTCTACTACTACCGTCACCACCCGCTCTCTCCTGCAGCACGGCAAATACACACACGCATGCGTACCTATCTGCAGACCTGTCGAGGGAGAGCAGACGAGGGCAGCAGGTGTAGGCCATGCCTCCTCTTTTTCTCGCCATGGCCGTCGTAACGAGCTTCTTTTACCTCTCTGCACGCTTTCTTTCTTCCCACCCCTTCCCCTCTATTTATCACCTCACACACGCGCACGTGCGCTCGTCGATCGATGTCTCCTGTCACACTTTTCTGATAGGCCACGCAGCTTTAATGCGATATCAACTACCTTCTTCTTTCGTCTCTCCTCCCTTCAAGTTCCTATTTCTGTGTGCGTGTTCGTCGTTTCCTGTACCACTTCTGAATGGCGCTTGCATCTTCAGGACGGCTGCGTGGACGCTCTCGGTCGGCGTCCTCTTCCATTCTCTCACACCCCTCAACGTGCAATACCGTCTCCCTCTCTATCTCCCTCTCTCGTCCGAGTATACGTAGTTTGTTTGTTGGCTTGCCTTTCGTAGATCTCTCGACGGGTTCACGCGTTCCTCATTCTTTCTCTGTCGCTTGCTTTGACTTCCGGCGTTCCTGCGAACGCATGCGCATCTGCGCCGCATACTTACTCTCACGCATGAGCCCCTTCTCTGCCGCTTCTCTTCTCCGGGCTCTGTGGCAACTCACGCCGCTTTCAAAAAGCGCGCGCGCACACACACACACATGGAAAACGAAAAGGGACGCCATACACCAACGCATGGATCCCTCCCACACACGTATGCGCACAAGCACGGACAACCAGAAACAGAAGGAAAAGGGAAACCTCAGCAACAGCCGCCAAGTGGGGCCTTACTCGGCGATGGACGCTCGGCTGCCTCCCTCCAGGGAAGGCAGTGAGTGGGTGGTGTATGTGTGTGTGTGTGTGTGTCTGTCTGTCTGGCGCCGCTTGATGCCGCCACGGCCTATCCTGTTTCACTTTCTCTCCCCTCCCGTCTCCCCTCGCTTTCTTTTGGATCTACGGCGGACCGCTAATAGGCACTCAGATTTCATTCGTGTTCTCCGTCGGTGCACCACGTTGCACTCAAGGGGTGTGGGTGGGGTGAGGGACGGGCGCATTGTCTCATCCGAACTCCGCGGCGTTCATCGTCACTGTCGCACAGGAACACCGACATACGCGTGCACTCACACTAACGCATTAGCAGCACAGCGGGAAAAGCAAAACGAAGAAGCTGACATGTCGTCCAGTGACAGTCCCGCCCAAGCGCGTGCACCGGCGGGCGCGACGGCGGCGGATGAGGCAGCAGCTATCACCGCCAGCTACGCACGAGGGCATTGCACCACTTACTACGTTGACTGCGCGAAGCTGCCAAGCAGTGGGACGGCTAGCAGGAGCGCAGCACCTTGCAGCGCTGCCGCTAACAGAGCAGACCTGCGCGGTGCCCAAACAGGTTCTATTCTAACTCTTGGGGACTTCAGCGTGCTTCCGCATTCCGAGTACGCCGGCCGCAGAGGCAAGACCCTCAACAAGCCGCTGTTCCTCCATCAACTCACGTCTTGAGCGGCACAGCAAGCTCTTTGCTGACGGGACAGTGATGGCTGACTAACTGAGGGAGTGAGAGAAAGAGGTGCCTTCGCACTTACAGCGCCGCGAGCGAGCGAGCGGGCGTAGGGGGGGGGGGCTTTTCATTGCTGTGCGTGCGTGCCTGGTTACTTTTTGACCCTTCTCTTCCTTTTTTTTGTGTGTGTGCGCGCCTCTCTCTTGCCCCTCCTCCTTCCTCTCTCCTCGACCTCGCGCAACGGCATGCAGACCTCATCCTCACCTCACAGAAATGGGCGAAACCAAGAGACTGCGCAGGGGCTGTCTTGCGCTGCCGCAACAGGCATCGTGTGCGCTTGTCCCACACCCCCTCTGCCTCCGCAGCGTGACTGAGGTTAATCTTGTCTGCGGCCTCTGCGACACGGTCACAGGCGCATTCCCGCACGAGCCCCTCCCGCCCACGACCCGCCATCCCCTCCTCTCTTCGCTCTGCTCCACCGATCATGCATGCTTCACCGCTTCCCGTTCGCGATCTCCCTCTTTCTTTCACCACCACGACACTTATGCACCGCCACATGTTAGAGGTTGCACCGTGTGTTCTCGCTGGTGCACAGGCACGCACACAAGTCGATTCCTTTTCCTGCTCACAGTGACGGCAGCAAAGCTGCGCGACGTGAAGAGAGGTGCACCCCGCAACGACGGAGAGGCGTGTTTCCACGGCACCCCTGCAGCCCCCCCCCCCCCCCCCACCCCAATCCATATGCACATCTCCAATACCACGTTGCTGGAAATGACCTCTTCAGCTTCGTCAGCCATGGTCGAGATCACGGTGCAGGACCCCGCGACTCATCATGAGCGCGCGTTTCTCTGCGCCCTGGGCCCACTCCGCACGCACATGCGCTACTTTGAGCCTCTTATCCAACGCCAAATAAACGAGGCCAAGGTGCCGTTGCCGCCCGAATCGTCCTCCTCGCTTGCAGTGGCCTTCACCCTTCGTGCACGGTGCGAACACGCCACGTTTCAGTGGCTGGTGAACTGGATTAGCGGCAAAGCACCGCAAATCACAAACAGCAACGTTGTAAGCATCTGCCTCTCCTCGAGCTTCCTGCAGATGCAGGAGCTGTCGGACAACGCGCTCATGTACCTCAGCGCGCACTTGAAGGAGATTGTGTCGTCCAGCTTCGACCTGACGAAGATGCCAACACACCTGGTTCTGCGGTTGAGCCACATGGTGCGTGACGTCGACCTGGCTGCCGCACTGCTCCGACTGCACGAGGAGCGGAGCGCGAACCACCCGAACCGCGCCTTTGTCGCGTCGCTGCTGCAACACTATGTGTGCCACAAAGTGGGTGTGGCTGATGGTGCTGAAGTGTCTTCGCAAACCGACGCGGCGGCGCAAGCCGGCAGCGACATCAACGGAGGCGCATGGTCCCCAGCTGGGTTGCCAGCGACGCACAGTGGCCAGCTGACTCTTCCTCCCACCTGTGGCTTGCGCTGGTGCCGCCTGTGTGCAACCTTGTTTGATGAAGGCGAACTTGACCGACTCGGCCGCACCTGTCAGCTCTCTGGCCCCGAGTGTCCAGCACAATCGGGACCGACAAGCCACACCGGTGGCAAAGCCCATCACGCATCGATTGCGGGTCGAAGGTGGTGCGTTGGTCCACGTGGTGAGGTCTTCACCACCCACGCTGCAGCACGGCACGCAACGCCGGTCATTCTCGAGGCGCCACCAGCACTCAAGGGTAGTGAAGTCTCTGTGTCGACGTTGGCGGCAGAGGCCGAGTCACCGTTCACAGCAGAGTTGGAGCGGTGGGCGTGGCGCATCATCGGTGCGATCCGGTACGTGGGCTGTCGCCGTTGCTTCCACCTTGTGAGCCTCCTCGACGTATCAAAGCATCGGTGCTCGGAGCTGCCGAAGAAGTTCTCGTTTCCGGCCAACGTGGCTGAAGACGTCAAATGCCTATTCCTCTGGTTCGACTACTGCGCAGAGCACAACGTGTACGAGCGCGAGGGCGGTCTAACGCCCATGCGATACAGCGGGCCGGCTCACGTACTCGCCGAGGAGGTTGTGGAGGTGCCTACCTTTGGCTCAAAGCCAGAGCGTGTCTCACGAGGCGCAGCCGCAACCACGACCAGCGCGGCGGAGAGCCGCAACGGCGTGAGGGCAACAGGGCTGGAAGGCACCGGGGCCGTGGTGGTGGACAGTGCCGGCGGCAACTCCTCCACCGCTCTCGCGTCGCCACACTCGAGCGACATTGGCCTCTGGGCCACCATGCCGTTCTACGTGAAGGAGGTCATGAGCGACAATGTCGTTGACATCGACATTCTCAACTACGTGGAGCGGCAGCACCGCTTCGGGAGCGAGGCGCAGCAGCGCAGGGCTTCTGCGGCGCAGAACTACTCCGCGATGCGTCTGTCTATCTCGCCCGTTGTTGCGGGGACCGCAAGAGGCCACGCTGGCGGTCAGCTGGTCTCGTCGTCCTCGCCGCGTCCGCTGTCGAGTATTGGTGGCACAAGTAGCGGTGGCACTGCGAGCCGTTTCAAGGGCAGCAGCAGCGGCGGTGCTCGTGGCAGTCGACCACGCGCCGACCCACACACATCGCCATACGGCTCGCTGTCGTCGACGCACCGCTGATGGACGTCGCTTCTGCGCTGCTTGCCGTGGCTTACAGTTTTCTTGGCCTTTTCTTTTTGCCTTTTCTGTCGGGGGTGCGGGGGCTTGGCATGGTGACCTTGGTGCTGTGGCCCCCCTCCACTCTGGGCCTTGCGGATTTCCCCCCCTCCCCTTCCCCGCGAAGCGGCGAGTCACACGGCACCGTGGAAACGGCGTATGCTTCCGTTGTCTGAGCATCTGCGTGCGTGCGGGCGGGCGTGCGATTCTCAGCGCACCCCATGTGATGTGCAGCGAAGGTTGTCGTGTGTCTGTGGCTGTGTGTGAGGGTGTGGGTGGGTGGGTGGGTGGGGGGCCACGCGCGATTGGATGCGCGCATCGTGCGGAGGTCCCCAAACGGGCGATTCCGCGTTGACTGAATCGTCGCCGGCTGGCAGGCTTCGCCCTTTTGGCCGTTGTCGTCCTCCTACAAAAGGGCGTGGACGGTGGCGTTGACGTATGGCGGGCATGACCACTCGCCTCCGACGCAGGCCAGCGCACCCTGACTCATCCAGAGATCGATGTGGAGGCTGCGGACCGCGCCATCGACTCTCTTTCTGTGTCTCGCCCAACGACTACTTCACTTACTTGTACGGTGGTTGGTTCACCATGAGTAGAGACCCACTGGGGGCGACAACATGAGCATCAACGAGAGAGAAACAAAGGACAAAGTCGACGACGACGACCACAGCAACCAACGACGCCCCTTTCGTGCGCTGAGGCGCACTCCTTTTATGCGTGCTGTTCGCGTGTTCTTCTAAGGGGAGGTGGAGGCTTTGCAGTGCTACCGCCAGATGCGTTACACTTCCTGTCTTCGACTGCTGTGCCTCCAGGGCCGTGCTCGCCATCGTCCCGTGGATAGAGAACAAGGATGCGGCTTGAGCGAGCGCAGGTATTGACCCTTGCCTCTCCCCGTTCTTTCAGCGTATTCTCTGCTCTCATGTTGTCTGCTCCTGCAGCTGCTGCCTCTCTTACCCCCAACTACTTTCTCTCTTTCTCTCTTCGCTCGGCGTTTCCTTGCGCTGCCCTTGCCCCGCTGCACGTTCGCTTCTGCCTGCCTTCCTACTGCTCATTCCGCGTGTTGCAGTGCATGTATTCGAGTACATGCCGTGCTCTGGCGCATCGGCTCTGCTCTGGACATCTGCATGGCAGTCAGCAACGCGCGTGGCCGGTGCACCTTGAACCCACAAAAACGAACAAGGTCGCTATGTATCTACACCCGCACGAGAGAAGGCGCCGACAGACACCCCCGCACACAACATTGTGGACACAAAGTGCCCAGACGCGACCGCAGAGAGAGAGAGAGAGAGGGACTGAGGGCGGCGACTAAGTATGCGCTTCCTGCGTACCCGCGGACAGCACAGCGGCATCTTCTTACCCGCTCCCGCTACTCGTCGGTATCTGCACAGTGGCGATGCTGCACTGAGCCCAATCGACACCGGAGTGCACTGCACACATGCACCATGTGACGCTCCCGTCTTCAATACCGCACTGACCACTTGCGGCACCGCAGCCACCGCTTCAGGGGCTGAATGGTGGCGGGAGTGGCCCAGTAGCGAGAGGCTGGAGAGGATCGATACGCTAATGTACCTGCTGGGCCGCTATCCACGCACGCCGGCCGGGGCTGCCTCCTCGGCCTCTGTGAAAGCGGCCAGCGCCACCACCTCTTCCCCCACGTCATCCTTGCGGCCAGCACCGAGGACGCCGGGGTTATCATCATCATCCCCAGTTCCGAAGCAGCGGCTGACCAAAGGACAGAAGCTGAGCACCCTCAACATGCACGCTGTTTCGGCACGAGCAGTGCTCGCCACTGCGCCGGCCGCACCGTCTTCTTCGCTTCAACAACAGCACTCTATGAAGCCTGATGGAGCAGGCCACCAGGACGGGTCTGCCGCCGCCGCGCCACTGTCTGCTGCGGCTTCCGTTCAAGCACGCAGCTTCCTGGGCGCGTCGCCAGCGGGCACACCAGCCACCGGCGCTGCGCCCTTCACGCAGCTCGCTGTTGTAGAGGAGCGTGCGCGGCGGTGGCTGCAGCGCGATCGCCATGCCCAGCGTCAACTGCAACGAGTACTGACCGCCGACGACGAGGCATGGCAGGCGCTTCTTCAGCACCCGCCCGCCCTCTACGCGGACGAGGCGGTGGTCGCCAGTCGGTTCGGCATGGGCGGCTTCGTCACTCCACACATGCAGGGCTTTAACGGGCTGTTCCGGCAGCAGTGGCAGGACTTCCACGTGACGGAGATGGTGACGGTAGAGGACGGCTCATCACCGAAGACGTGTGAAGAAGCGGCACTGGTGGTCGCGGACAAGGACGGTGTCCGCCAAGCGGTGGGGCACTGGAGGAGCTGTGGCGGCCGCCCGCTATCTCGCGCTTTTAAGTTCAGCACACCACCGCTGCCGTCGCTGCCCATCAAACAGGAGGGGGGTGCGGGCGTGCCGGGTAGACGCGAAGCCCGGAGGACCGCGGGCTGCCGTCGCGAGGAGGCGCCCGATGCAGCTGCGCAGGCCAGTCCCGAGGAGACGTCATTCTTTCAGGTCGACGTGCGTGCGCGAATCCAGCAGCTGCAGGAAGAGGCTGTGGCGGCGAAGGACCGGCAGGCGGCCGTCGAGGCGCTTCGACGTGAAGAGAGGCGCCATTGGCCACGGCTGCCGCCTGCGGGTGCACATGGGTTCACTGCCGGCGAAGCTGATGCAGACGCTGTGCCAAGTAGCGGCGCGTCGCACGACTCTTCGTCGTGTGGGCGCACGAGTGCATTGTGCGACGACGACGCCAGCACCGGTGCAGCGCCGTACGCGTGTGAGTCAGAGCGGTCGCGGTGCGTCTCCGGCAGATGCGCGAAAAGCGAAAGGGATGTGCTCGACCCCAGCACGGACGGAGGGCGATGTCATTACCTGCAGTGCACCCTTCACAAGCAGCACATGGCCCACGGCAATGCACTGGCTCACATCGCCCAGATCCTGCACATCCACCCGCGCAGCATCAGCGTTGCCGGCATCAAGGACTACATTGGTGACACAGTGCAGCGGGTGCGACTAGAAAATGTTTCGCCTGCGGCCGCCCTCGAGGCGAACCGGCGTTTCCGGCGCAAAGGCCTGCATATGAAGCTGTCCGACTTCTCCTACGAGACGCGGCCGCTGATGCCAGGCGACCTGTTCGGCAACCACTTTCGCATTGTGCTACACGACGTGTCAGTGCCACGCGCTGTATTGGCGGATGCCATCGCGGCCTTTGGCGAGAACGGCTTCCCCAACTACTACGGCTGTCAGCGGTTTTCGTGGTTTGGTGGAAAGCAGGACGCGGCGTTCGCGCTGCTGCGCCACAACTGGCTGGCCTTTGCTTTCCTCTTTCTGAACTACACGGGCAAGGACCGCTCGTTGCGGGAGCTGCTGCAGCGACCAAAGAAGTACCCACACCCGACCCAGGACGAGTATCGCCGCCGCGTCGTGCGCCGCCTGCGCCAGATCGCGGTCGAGCCGACTGACCTCGACGTTGCGCCGTTCCTGTCTTGCCCGCCGCTGAGCGCTGTCCTCACGCACACCGACGGTCAGCCGTTCAACAAGGTGGAGGAGCTGATCTGCGCACAGTTGCGCGACGCCTACTTTGATTTGCATGTGCAGAGCCGCAGGCTGACGGCGCAGCGGCTGTCGAGCTTTCTCTGGAACCAAGCGCTGACCCTCCGCCTGCACCACGTGGGTGGTGCCCGAGTGCTGGACGGCGACATGGTGGCCCCTGCCGCCATTCGGCAGCTGTCCACCACTGTCGAGGATCGCCGAGACTGGTTTCACACCTTTGGTGACCGCGTCACCGCAGAGAACCGGCATCGCTACACTATTGAGGACGTTGTGCACCCGGGCTTCTCCTTCGACGGCATTGCGCGGCCGCAGAACATCGTAGGCGCCTACTACCAGCAAATATGCGACAAGTACGGTCTTGACTGGATGGCGCAGCACTCCAGAAGTGGCCTGAAGGACTTTCGCGAGCCGCCACGACCGATCGTTCGCAAACCGCTGGAGCTGTCGTACGAGTACGACGAAGCCGCGTGCATGCTAACGCTGCGCTTCGCGCTGGAGCGAGGCTGCTACGCGAACGTCGCGCTCTCCGAGCTGATGAAGTCGGCGCGGTGCCTCGGCGCAGAGACGGTGACAGTGCTGCCGCTGCCAGAGGCTCTGTGGAACGGCTTGGGCGAGGTGGACCCTGGCTATGTTACAACGCTGCAGGATATCTACGAGGGCTATGAGGACGGCGTCGGCTTCGTGAGCGACGAGGCGCGGGTGGAAGTCGCCAGCGGGTCAGAGACGAAGGTATGGGACCACCAAGGGCCGCTGTTCATCCCGGAGGCGCAGGACCCCTTCCGCAAGGCGCACCGCTGGGGTAGTCAGCACCTCCTGCGCAACTCCGAGCGCCGCGAGCGGGAGGCGGAGGACATGAAGCGGCTCTTGTTCGACAGTTCACTCGCCACGCAGCTGAAGGAGGGCGAGGTGGACAACTATGCTGGCCACACTGTACCGCTGCCTCCCAACGCATCGGCGAAGCGGGTCTACGCGAAGGTGATGCGGCGCAAGCGGCGCTACACTGGGTCGCCGCGGATGGTGCCGCGCATGCGACGGTCGACAACACCCACGTCGCACCGCACCGGAAGCTCGGGGCCGACCAATTCGCTGCCGTCTTTCCAGTCGCTCAACAAGAACTCGTGGAACTTCACCTGGTAGCCCAGCGTGCGGCGGACAAGTACAGAAGTGACAGACAGGACCACAATCATGCGCCCGGCGTGGCGTCCAAGTCGCGCGCATGCTCAACCTCGCCGTTCTTCGTCGCTTGCCTGCAGCATCCACTTCCGATTTTTTTTTAATTTCGCGACGTCGATCATTCTATTGCTTCCTTCGCTTTTCTCTAACAGACCCATTCACGGAGGTGTGTACTGGTGAAGCGCGTGTGGACTCCGCCCACAACGGTAGCGAATCAAGACGACCAACGAGCGATGCCTTCATCGGCTTTTTCTTCCCGTGGCTGCCTTCTCTCTCGCTTTCCCCACATCCGCATGCGCGTATGTGTGTGTGTGTGTGTGTGCGTCTATCTGTCTTTGAGATCAACAGCCATCACCTACGCGTTTTCACTCTTTCCCGTGTGGCGCACGGACTGCGCCTGCCCCGCTGCACGACTGCACCACTCTACCCTACACTACACTTCTCCCTCTCGTACTCCACACCGCATTCCTTTTCCTGTGGCGCATAGCAGCCCGCTTCCTTACGTCCCCCACCTCCTCTGTGTGCCGCCTCTCCTTTCTCGTCTCGTCTGTGTGTGTGTGCAGAGGGTGCTGTCGCACTTCTTCGCTGCCACCGCTGTTCCTTTCCTTTTTCTTTATTCGCCGGGAGTGCGCGATGCAGGACATGTACGCCCCCAAGTACAGTGGGAAGTCACCGCAGCAGTGGGAGCGTGGCAGCGCGGCGTCGCCCGCACCGATGAGCACGCCTGCGCAGCCGTATCGCACGCCCAAGGATGACGCCCCGGAATACGACCCACTGCTGTGGAGCAACACAGACACCTCCTACATCGCTACATTGGCCACACACGCCATGAAGTACCAGCCTCCCTCCACGTCACAGCAAGGCGGGCTGCAGCAGCGAGGGACAGCGGCGTCTAAGCCGCCACTCGAGGTTTTTCTGTCCTCCTCGTGGAGGGCTACGCCGCAGGAGGGTGCCACGACGCAGCACCCCAAGTTTCACTCTGTGTATCACCGCGGCTCCACCACGTGGCCTGGCCGCCTGCTCCAGTTTTTCGCACCACAGCTCTATGCGCGGTGGCAGGGTAACGTGAGCGCGGCTGATGTGCGCCAGCTTTCTACCAAGGAGCTCATCAGCCTAATGCAGCTCGCCTTGTCTGCTGGTGAGGTGGATCAGTCAGCGATGCTGGCGCGGGAGCTGTCGCGCCGGAAGCTGGCTCTGCAGATGAAATTGTCCCCCCAGCAAGCCTTTGCACCCGGTGCCGAGGCGATGATACACGGAAGCCCGTCTCCGCCCAACCCTGACTCATCTCCGACGTGCCCTACACCGCATCCACTGGCTAGTGCAACTGGGAGCTTCAACGACGGCGGCGCTGGTCTGTCTACCGTGTACCCGAGTGGCACGCATGGTGCGTCGCCTGGCGCTGCCTCGTGGCAGTGTGATCCGAGTACCGCCGACTTCGACTCGGACCGCTTCGCGAATCGAACTGGCCTCAGCAGCCTTAACATGCCGTCTGTCTGGGCGAGCGACCTGCCGCCTGAGCCCTTCGCGTATGCTTCTCCCCCGGCTCTCGCAAACGGAGTTGGGGCGCGGCGAAGCGCCCTTTACGAGCCGGGCAGCAGCGGCTCCTGGACACAAAACACGCAGTGGCGCTAGTGCTTTCCTCGTGCAGCGGGGTCTGCAGGTGCCCTCCGAAGAGTTGAGCAGGCAAAACAGATGCGTCAGCGGTGTCAGCTTCCTTCCCTCCGAGGGGAGGACACGGCCTGAAGGAGCGACACTTCTGCGTGCGCGCACATCGGAGAAGTAACGTTGATGTGCACACTCTCTTGTAAGTGTACACGGAGGTAGACATGCGGAGAGAGGGACACACACACACACACACACACACACACAGAGGGAGAGGGAGCTGAGAAGGGCACGTGTCTGGAGGCGGCGCAGCAAGTCGCGTGCTGCTGCCCCTTACACTTTTGTCTCCCTCGGTGCTCTCGCTCTTTACTTTCTCTCGTCTAGCACTGGTTGTGTGCTGTGTTTCACTGCATAGACGCACCTAAAAGCGCCACCTTCGCTCTCTCTCTCTGTCTCTCTCTTTCTCTCGTCGTCCTCGCCTCTTCGTGGGCGTGTGCAGGCGTGCCTGTGGGCCTGTCGCAATCAGCCTTCATCTCATTGTGCATGTGCCACACTCTCGCATGCGTGGGCGCGTGTTGGTCGCTGCGACTGTATCCCGTCGTCTCTTGTGCCTTCAAGTGCGCCTTCTCCAAAGCCTCTCCTCTTCTCCTCCTCCTACCCGTATGAATCCTTCTTCATCGGCTTCTTTTTCGTTGTGTGTGCCTCACGCTGTTCCGGCGGCTCCTCTATTCGCCGCCGCTGCCGCTGCCATCTTTTCACCATCCGGCGCGCGCGGCTCACCATTGCAGAGCCCGGACCACAGAGGGTGAAGCGCGCGTGCAGCGAGAGAGAGAGAGAGGAGGGGGAGGGAGCGTTGTGTCGCGACGCCTGTTATTCGTCTCGTTTGCACGTGCGCGCTTCTCCCGTTGCCGTGAGCGTCCTCGGCGTGGGGCTTTTCTCCATCTCCTCCGTGTGTTTGCACAGACATAGATACGCTTGCCTGCACCCGCTCCATCGGGTCCACCTCTATCCGTCTCTCCCCGCCGCACCGAGAGCAGAGCAGCGAAGCGGTGAGAAGGGGGTGAGGTGCTGGTGGTGGTGGGAACGGCGGAGCGAGGAAGAAAAGGGAGAGGGCATGGGCAGATCGGCCTCGTGACTACTCACTGTGGTGCTTGAGCTCATTACAGACAGTCACACACACACACACACACACACATGCACAGACACAGACACAGACACGCGCTCGCGTACACATGTCAGATCTCCTCAAGGGCATTCTCCTGCATCGAAAGTGCGACGATGAGCTGGAGCGTCAGCAGGCACGCCAGCATTCTTCCGGCGCTTCAATGCACAGTGCAGTGCTGCTTGCAACGGCGGTCGAAGAGTGTAGCGACACCGTCCAAGTCGCCGCAGACGATTCGCTATCACCTGCGGTTGTGCTCGCCGCGGGAGCCTCCAGGAGCTCTGCCAGCACCACCAACATTAGGCAGAGCACGAGCGCTTTAACTTACTCAGAGGCTACGTCACTGAATCAGGCCCGCTTGGGCCACCTGACTCATGCTGGCAGTAACGCGGTGCACACCTGCTCTAGTAAGCACCACTATCGAACACGACTGCCAAGGCTGCAATCGACGGCGGCAGTGAGTATAAACGCCGAATCATCACTCTCAAAGACAGCTGCGGCGGTTTCGGCAGATGCACAGCGGTCCAACCCACCGGCTACCCCGGCGCCGACCATGCCCGAGGGGACCAGCGCATCGCCCCTGGCAGCATCTCCCTTGGGCTCCTCTTCCGCTGCCGCCGCTGCCTTGCCGCCGCCGTCGTCGCCGCCTCTCGCGGATTCCGCGACGCTGGCGCTGCCGTTCACGCCGTACCCCGTGCAACAGGAGATGATCCGCACGATCGCCGACGTTCTCCACTCCGCTAGCCCGCACGTCGTGCCGGTGGCTGTCGTGGAGGTACCGACAGGGTGTGGTAAGACTATGGCGCTGCTATCCAGCGTTCTGCGGTACCAGCAGGAGCTGAAGCGCAAGAGCCCCAAAGAACTTGACGCATATCTGCGTCAGCGGCGGCCGCTGTGGCACCAACGACAGCCGTCAGGGGAGAAGCGAAAGGCGCCCCCGAAAGGACGTGGGGGTCAGCGAGGTCCACAGCAGCGCGGTCCCGCACGTCTTGCGCCAGTCGCGGGCGGCGGCATCGATGCCGATGAGGGGGACACGGATGACGAGTGCGCGGACGGCTGGTCGGTCCCACCATCGTTCTTCAAACATTTTCGGGTCAACTCACAGCGGAAAATCCGCGCAGAGCTGGACGTGGCCGGCTCGCAAAAGCTGCGCCGTTGCTTCCTGCCGCCGCCCTGCACAGTTTACTATGTCACGCGCACGCACGCGCAGCTTCGGCAGGCGGTGCGTGAGTTGCGCCGGCTACATGGCGCGACAAGTGCTATTCGCATGAACATCCTCGGCAGCCGGGAGCGCTACTGCATCCATCCCAAGGTGATAGCGTCCAAGGCGAACCACACGTTGCCTGTACAGGGCAACAACCTGGGGGAGGTTTGTGACAAGCTCGTGTCGGTGGGACTCTGCGAGATGGTGGACAAGTACGACGAGCTCTCGTGTAGCGCCATCGCGGGGCCGGTCGGACATCAGCGTGGCCAGATATGGGACATGGAGGATCTCGTGCTGGAGGGGACCTCGCGCCACATGTGCCCCTACTACGCCGCTCGCGACCTGGTCTTCTATGCCGATGTCAACTTCTGCACCTACCCGTACCTGCTGGACCCGCTCATTCGCCACGAGACGAAGATGGAGGCAGCCCTGAAAAACAACGCCGTTGTCGTCTTCGACGAGGCGCACAATGTCGCGGCGGTGTGCCAGGACGCGCTTTCACTGGAATGTTCACGAGACGTGCTGGCGCTCATCCTGTCAGAGCTCGAGCCCCTGGGGTCGAACCAAGTGCCCCTCGCACGCCAACCAGTGAGTGCGGCCTCTTCCACCGCGGGCGTGGCGCAAGATGACTTTGCCGCCATGCAATATCCACGAGAGCTGCACCTCGGTGCCTTCACCTTGGTGGAGATCTTCTCCTTTCTGTGCGCCCTCTTCCAGTCTCTCAGCGTCTTCTGCGACGTCGCGATGGAGGCGGCGCACGATCGTGAGCGGCGAGGTGAAAAGCGCCACCGCGGCGACGAGAAGGGCGAGGGCGACGAACACAACGGCAGAGACTGCGGGGCCGCCTACATGCAGGGCGCTCAGCTCGAGCACCACCTGCGGCGCGATATGGAGGCCCACGTCGCGGCATACCGGCAGCGCACGGCGGCGCAGCGGCATTTTGCAGCGCCGGCCCCGGTGCTTGCGTCGCTGGATCTCTTCCAGCGCGCCTACGGCGTCATCATGGCTCTCGGCGTCACATTCAATCCGTTTCTCTTCTCTGTTTTCGGCCTCTCGATGCTGAAGCGGTGGCTCCTGCTGCTCCGTTTTCTGCTTCAGAAGCCGCAGTCCTTCGCTGTTGCGCTGCGGCCGGCGCCGTCTTGGGATGGACCTGCCCCGAGCGGCAGCGACACTGAGCGGTCGCTCTTTGGCGCGTGCTCTGCTGCCGCAGTCGTTGCCGAAACGCGTCCGGCGGCGGGTGGTGACGGTGGTGCGGTTCGTACCCATGCGGTCGTTGCGCAGTGGACGATCGACCTGCGGTGCCTCGACGGAAGCCTTGCCTTCTCGCACCTCCTCAAGACGGTGCACCGTGTCGTGCTGGCCTCCGGCACGCTCTCCCCCTTCCCCCAGCTGGCTCGTGACTTGGGCGTGGAGGCCTCCCTGTGGCGCACGGTGGAGGGCCTGCACGTGGTGCCTCCAACTCAATACAGCCTGACTGCGCTGACCGCCCTGCCTGTGTCGTCGTCATCGACACATAATGGGACGACGACGCAGCCGCCGCTTCTGCCACTGCGTTGCACGTACGCCTCTCTCTCGAACCCAGTCTTCCTCAAGACGGTGGCGCGCGCCGTGGTTCAGCTAACGCAGACATTGCGCGAGAGCAGCGGCGGCGGGGTGCTGCTCTTTGTGCCTAACTACGCCGTTCTAACGGCATTGGCGAAGCTGACGCGCGAGGTACTGCTTGTGGCGCAGCGGGAGCAGCAGCATCAATCGCCGCACGTCGCAGCGCCGACTCAACTCTTTCTGGAGCCGCGCAAGGCCGAGGCGCTGACGGAGGTTCTATGCCAGTTCCAGAACTGCACGCAGGCGCCTCGCTGCGGCACTGCGCTCTTGTTCTCCGTGTACCGCGGCAAGGTGAGCGAAGGACTCGACTTCACGGACGACATGGCGCGCCTGGTGCTCTGCCTCGGGCTGCCGCTGCAGCCATTGAAGTCGTGGAAGGTCATCGCGCAGCGCGCCTACAGCGGCTCGGATTGGTATACAACGGATGCTGTGCGCGCCGTAAACCAAGCTCTGGGTCGTTGCCTGCGCCACGTGAGGGACTACGGCGCTGTAGTGCTGCTCGACGAGCGGTACGCGCAGCCAGAATACCAGGAACGGCTGTCGAAATGGTGCCGCGCAACACTGCAGACAGAGTCGTCGTTGCCGCAACTCTGCGCGGGGCTGCGGACGTCGTTTACACAATGGCGTCGGGCGTTCGGTGCACTTGCCATGAGCCCCTCCCCGTTGGCGACTCCCTCGGCGGCAGCGGATCGTGCGGTGCGCCGGGACGACATGGAAGGGGTGGCCCACCAGGATGCGGCGAGTTTAGCACGAATTCGGCTGGGCACGGAGCAGCTTCCGTTTACACGGGTGCTGCGTGCGCCATCAGCGGCGCGGCGGCCTCATCGCACTGTTGGCCCCGCATCGGACGCCACCGCGAGTGATTCGTCGCCTCAGAGGAGTGGTGCGGCTCGACTGGCTCGTATGGCTCCCGGCGCTGGCGCTTGTGCTTGGCAAAGTGCCACCGCCAGCTCTGGCCTGCCTCACTCGCCTCTCGCCTGCACCGCTGTGAAGTTGCTGTACGAAACCGCCGCCGCCACTGGCGATGTCTCGCGGCAGGCCTTGCAGGATGCCATTCAATCTCTGGCGAAGAACTTCTTTGACAGCAGCGGCAGTGGGGAGGAGGAGGAGGAGGATGCTTTTGAATGAGGAGTACGACCAGGACTTGGCCTGTCGCTCTCCACGCACTTCCCCCCTCCTCCCCCAACCCCATCCCCAGCCCCCAACGAGGTCGGGAAAAGAAAGCATATGACCATCGGTGTTGTTGTCTGAGGTGTTGCCTCTGCTTCAACCTTGCTTCCTGATCCGCCAACCCCCCGCGTCCCTCTCCCCCTCCCGCCGTACGCCTTTTTTGCCAGATCAGCCGCGGAGGAACGCGCGCAAAGGAGCCGGGTGACGTGGATGCGGACCAAGACCGTTTGGCGTCTTGGCGTGCCGTCGAAACGCTCCGTGGACGCGCCGCCAACCGTGTGCGCGGCCCTCGTGGGCAGCACACGGCAGGGGATCCCCTCTGCGCTGCATTGCTTTGGGCTGCCGTTTTTTGTTGTTTTGTTTGTGCTCTACGCCTCCCCTCTTTTCTCTCTCGCTGTTCCGCCTTTCACATGATTTTCTGTGGTGTTGGTGCGCGCGGTGTCTGTGCTTCCTGATGCGCGCGCGGACCCTTGGCCATTGGCTGTTGTCAATTTGTTTTCTTCAACGCCTAAAAGAGTGTCTGCCACGTCACGCGCTTGCCCTCGGACAGACACACCCACACAGTGAGTCTGCACTGTCCAGATGGAGTCACTACAGATGCGGTGGGTGGAGTGCCCTCTGCTGGACGCTGCTAATCTCGTTCTTCACCCGCCATCCAGCAGCGAAGACGATGACGATGATGACCCTATCGACCTTCTGAACCGGCGCGAGGGGCACTGCTCCGCAGTCGTCTACCCGGCAACATCCATCGACGTGTCCGCGGCATCGTCGCGCGATTCGTGGGTGCTCGTGTGCGGTGGCTACTCCAATGGGAGCGTCTCTGCGACCCCGCTGGTGGCACGCACCACCCTCCTGCCTGCGCTTCAGTGGGTGCGACTGCCGCCGGTGGACGCGCTCGAGTGTGACGGTGCCACGCTGACCACGGTGGTGTCGGCGGTTGGCGTTGACGCGATGTCAGCCACAGCAACCGCTGCTTCAGCATCGTCCTGCGTCTGCGCTACTGCAGCCCCTGTCGCCTACCTGTTTGGCGGGCTTGGCGCTGACATGAATCGACGCAACACACTGTACGCCGTCGCCTTGCACGTCGACGCAGACGCGACGCCTGTGATGGTGCAGGTGGACGAGGTGCACTGCACTGGCACCCCGCCCGAGGCACGTGTGCGGCACGGTGCTGGCGGACACGCTGGCCGCCTCTACATCTTTGGAGGCGAAACGGACACCCAGGAGCAGTCCAGCGACCTGTACGTGTGCGACGTGCAAGCGGGAGTGTGGCGAGTCCTCGCCTCACCGTCGTCGCTGCCGTCTCCGGCGCCGCGGCTGCTGTCGCTGAGTCTGCTGTTTGTCGCACCGACGGCGTTTGTACTCTACGGCGGCGCGCATTTCGTGAGTGGTGACCTGCGCAGCTTTTCCGACGTGTGGAGGTTTGACCTCGCCACGGAGGCGTGGTCGGTGGTGGTGCCTCCACAACCGGATGATGGTACACCCGGGGAGGAGGAGGGGCGCGCTGATGTCCCGCAACGCGTCTTGCCACGGTCGAACGGCCATGCCGGCGGTGTGTTCGCGCTGCGGCTCTCTGACAGCGCCACGTACGTGTGCGCTGCTTTTTTGGGTGGCAAGAACATATCCGAGGGCGATGACGCCGTCAAGCTCGTCTGCTTCCACCTTCAGGCCAACACAATGAAGGCTCGCGCGCGCTATGCGACGCCGGCAGTGGTGAGTGGGAAGCTACCTCACTGGCGCTACACGCCGACTGTGGTGAACACAGAGAAGGGCCTGCTGCTGCTGGCTGGCCAGTGCCGTCATCCACAGACACCGTCCGCGTTTCTCCTCACCGTGTCTATCGGCAGCGCTGGAGGGGGGTGAGTGATCCCTCTTTTTCTCCCGAGTCAAGGCGAAAGGCGCCCCCCTAATAACGCGGGGACCACCCCGGCGTGGCATGCGTCAGGGCCCCGTGCACCCCGCACTCTCTCTGGAGAAGCCGCGCCGCCGCCGTCCCCCCTCCCCCTATCCCTGCCAATGCCGAGCCACCGCTCCTGGCGCCGACAGCGTCCAGCGCCTGCGACACGGGGAAGCCAGTGTGATGTATCGCTACGGACGCCGGCGGTCAGGTCCTGGATGGCGCTGCGTGGGAGCCACCGGCAACAGTGACGATGCTTGCACCATGGGTATGCTCGGCAGAGTGTCAGCGTGGCTCGAGCGTGTGCCACCCGGCACAACGGGAGCGGCTGTGAGGCTGCCTGCGGAGCGGGGGTGGGTGGGGGTGGAGACAGGAGCCGTGCTCAGATGACCGGGTCGGCGCATCGCTGTAACGCGCGTCTACCGCTGCTTCGCATCACGCGATGGGGCCTGTGACGGGCCTGGGGTGTAGAGTGGCGTTCAGCTCACGTGGTGCGGCAGAGAAGGGACGCGTCGAACTGAAAAGGCACACGCGTACGAGTCGGCCTCTGCGACGGCTGTTGGTGTGGTCGTCATCGGCATGTGCGTGCCTCTCCCCTGCGCTTTCGCTTTTCGACGTTGTTTTCACGTGGGTTCGCCTGCCCTCCAGTGAAAGGAGCGAGGTGTGTCTGCGAGAGGGCGAGAGGCTGCCGATCAAACAAGAAGAAAAGCAAAACTGTGCGCTCCCACGCACTCTTTCTCACTGATATTCCACTGAGTTGATACGCCACTCACGTGCCTTGGGCCGAGATGGAGGGCAAAGCGGTCACCCGGCCGTCGACAGTGTGGACCAGCGTGTGGGGCGGCGCGAATGGGGGGAGGGGGGGGGGTTCGCTGCTCCATAGAGGGCGCGTGCTGCTTCGTCTGCATTGGCCCACCCCCACGCCTCTTTGCTCTTTTTCTGCCATCGCGTTCTCTTGATTTTCCCACTCCCACTCCCACTCCCCGAACTGCTCTCCATCTCGTTTCTGCCTTCTGTCGCTCCTCGCATGCTCCGCCGCGTCTCGTCAACCTGGCGTTGCAGCGACAGAGACGCCGTGCCCTTCACCGGGTGGATTCTCCCGCGGGAGGACCGTCTAGTGAAGAGTCCGTCCCGCCTCTGGCGAACATGACGAAGACGGTCGCGCGCCCGAAACCTTCCACCATATTGCACGCCACCGCAGAGCCCCTTGCGTTGGCTGCGCTACCTGCTCGCTTCTTTTCCTTTGCGTTGTGCATCGGGCGTGCCCGCTCTTCTTTGGCCTTGTACTGCCTCAGCGTCTCCGTATCACGCGGTGACCGGTGTGCATGGATGTCCCAAGTTTCCTGCTCGCTGTACCTCGAAGCTCCTCGTTGCCTTTTCCTTTTCCTCCGCGACTTCAGCCTTCTCGTCGTTGTCCCCCACGCACTTTGCCCGGCGTGGGCTTTTCGACCCACGCATCCTCATCACCTTTCTTTTCCCTCTGTCTCCTTCCCATGCTGCGCTGCTGCCGCTGCGCTCTGGAGGGCAACAAACAGCTCTCGCCGGAGTACCTGGTCCGGTCCCTCAAGGAACACGGCACCAGCGCCTTCTTTGGGATGCCCGACTACTACTTGTGCCCCCTCACCTCGTACCTGACTGATAAGACGGCAGCGGGCGAGTACGTGATGGCGACCAACTGCGGCAACGCCATGGCGATGGCGGCCGGCTACTACCTGTCCACCCTGCGCACCCCATGCGTGTTCATGCAGAACAGCGGGATCGGGGACTCCATGAACCCCTTGCTGACCCTTTTCAATCAGGATGCCTACCGCATGCCGTGCTTGATGCTCATCAGCTGGCGCGGCAAGCTCGACACCGCGGACGAGCAGGCGAAGCCGGGGCTGGTTGCACAGGGACGGCTGACGGAAAACTGCTTGGCCGCCATCGGCATCCCGTACGCGATCATGGGCAACAGCCTCGATGTTGCAATGAACTGGGACGTGACAATGGACAAGGCGTACCACCACTTGGCCTCCGAGAAGACACCGTTCGCGGTGCTGCTGGAGCCCGGAACGCTGGCGCCGTACATGCAGCGACGTCCAGACGCGGACGCGCTTCCCACGGCGCCACTTGACCATGACGCGGTCGCCAGTCAAGTGTGTCGCCAGTTCAATGCAACGGACGCGTTTGTGTGCAGCTGCGGGAGCGTGCAGGAGTCTCTGCGCCGCGCGCGGGCGACGGTTTCCGGCGACACAGCCGCGCAGGATCTTCTGCTGGCAGACTCGCCGGGTCACGCGGCAGGCGTGGCAACGGGTATTGCCTTGTCGCGACCGTCGCTGCAGGTCGTCTGCATCGAGGGCGACGGGGCGGCCCTTGTACACCTTAACGCAATGGCGACGAGCGGTGGCCTGAAAGCGATGAAGAACGTCACCACCGGTGCTGGACTGCTGCAGAACTTCAAGCATATTGTGGTAAACGACGGCTGTTACTCGATGGAGGGCGGCCAGATCACGGCGGCCTTTGATGCCTCGCTGACGGGTGTGGCCAAGGCCTGCGGGTACTTTGTCGTACGCGAGGAACCCGTGATTGAGCTTGGCGATCTTGTCGCTTCTTTGGCTGAGCTTCGTCAGTGCGACGGTCCAGCCTTTGTGGAGGTGGTGGTGAGCAAGACGAAGACCTCGTCTGCTGACGGGAGGGTGCGTCGAAATCTGCAGGCGGAGAAGCTTCGCTTTTCCGAATTCTTGAATCGGCCCAATGCGTAAGTGTGTGCGTGTGTCTGTCCTTGCGGATTGCACAAGAAGGCAAAGGCAGCGAAGGGAGGGGGGAGGGGAAGCGAGGACTGGCAGGCGGATACATCATCGCACTCGGTGACACGGCAGGCTGTGCGGAAGAAGATCGGTACGTGACCCCTCCCCCCTAGCTGGAGGTTATTGACCGGACCGCAAGGAAGGCGAAGAAGCAACCAAAGCGAAACGACGGTGCCGAGCATGCCACCACACCATGAAAGGGTGTCAGGCCTGCCTCTCGTTACTCTCGCGACTCCTGCCCCATTTCGCATCACTGCGCTGCACGTGGCAACGCGCATCCCGCCTCCTCCCCCTTCCGGCATTGCGGATGTGTTTTGATTTGTCTGCCGTACTGCGCCTCGAGGATGTGTGCGGGTCACTCTACACATGCCACATGCATTCCAATTTCTCTCTCGCTTGCCACCAACAGCAAGCGGGAGAGAGAGGTGCCACACATCTAACCATGCACACCTGCGTTACAAGCTATGACACGCCCTTTATGCTCTAGTCCTCTCTCACGTCTGATGCCGCGCGTCTATCACAGGCGCACAAGAGACTTTCATCTTAATCTGTGCTACCTTATTATCGTTTTTCTTTTCGAGGAGGAATGGCCGACCGTTGGCTGTGATACGCCCTTCCCTTCCTCCACCCCTTCGTCCGGACGACGCCGTGATCAAGTGAGAAACAACACAAACCAAAATGAAGATGTGGGGTGGGGTGGGGTGGGGGGGGGAAGTAATGTGAAGAGGAGACACAAGTACTAACATCAACGAGCGCGTGTCCGTGTGTGCGCGTCTGTGCAACACATCTCGCTTCGCACAGTGGTGGTGATGGAAGCATCCTCACCAATAGGGAGACAACTCCCCGCCGCTCACGTGATGCCCCCTCCCCGTCCCACTCTCTCGCCCACGTCAGCGCAGAGGATGTGTGTGTGTGGTGGGTGGGTGGGTTGGGAAGCCAAAGAAAAAGTGGAATGACGAGTCGGATCTGCCTCTGCCCGCACAACACATTCCCATGCGGGCGTACACAGGGCACATAAACCCGCAAAGACGCAAGCAACCACAGCATATTACGTTCTGAGATGCTCAACAACCGTTAAGCTACACGCCGCAAACAGCAACTCGAGTACAACACCCAGCGTGTCCTGATGCGAGCGGACACTTCAGGGCTTCCCTGCTGCGTGAACGGAAACACTTGGCTGCCCGCAACCAAGGGAGGGCTTGCACGACTTCGCATGACACACACACACACACACATGATTGCAACAAGTAGCCGTGGTGTTTGGCTCCAATAGCAGCGAGAGCAAGCAGGGATTCTGTATTTGAGGAAAGTGTACGTGCCCACGCAGAGAAACGGGAGCGCCCACGACCAAACGAGAAGTGGATCATAGTACGAAAAAAACGATACAAGACGACGAAGACAGGTTCACATGGACTTGCCGTGGTAACGGAGACACGGGAGGAAATGGGTGGTGGCGGTGGCGGTGGGTGACGGCGCGCTTTGGCCTGCGTGACTGCCACTGCGCGCTTCAGGAGCCTTTCCCCCGAGCCGGGTGTGGGTGCTGGCGCCGCTGCAACGTTGGGGAGTCTCTTTGCGGCGGCGCTGTCGTGGTTGTCCCACGTGGTGAACCCTTTCGGTACTCGCACGCCGAGTCGTCGTTGCTGGGGCGGCCAGATGACGCGGCCCGAGGCGAGGACGGCGCCCACGGCGATGACGAAGACGGATCCTCCACGTCGTCCACCTTCAAGGCTCGTTGCACCCAGCGCTTGACACTCGTGTCCGTCGCCTCCGTCCACTGAACTCCCCAGGATTGCGTGCTGAGCACAACGCTGCGGAATGAGCGAAAAGTTGCTCGCATATCGTGATCGTGTGTCCTCGGCGGCGGCGGCTGCGCCGTGTTGCACGGATCATAGTCCTCCCTACGCGGCACGCCGCCGTAGGGGTCGCACACGAATGGTTGCGCAGACACCGCGTTTGGGTCAGCGTCGGGGAAAAGCCACTGCGGCTGCTCCTCCGACGCGGGGCTGTCGGCGCTGGATTGAGGCTGCGTAGGCTCCATCCGCCGCGCGCGCCTTGGCGACGTCTGTCAAGGGATAGCTAACAATGATGCCCCCAACGGACGAAGCGCACGCGCGAGAGACTTGCGGAGGCGTGACGAGGGGGCACGACACGCGTCACTGCGGCACGCGATCACACACCGAAGGAAGGAGAGACGGGAGGGGGGAGAGAAGAAAAGAGGGTCGAGCTTCTCCAGCGACCACACAAGTGACTCGAAGTTGAGCGAAGACACGGTTGAAGACGCTGGAAGAGGGAAGGCGCACGGGGGGGGGGGGGGGCAGAGGGGAGAGAGAGAGAGCTGCGTGAGCTAAAGGCTGGCGAAACAACAACAGAGGAGAAACACAAGGAGAGGACAGAAAGAAAGAGATACAGAAGTGTGTGTGTCTGGAGTGCGGGGGGGGGGGACACAATGGAAGCGAGGGGGAAAGCAACGCGAACACAACAAAACACCTGTGACGAGGGCAGCACGCGCATGCAGGGGGAGGGGGGAGGGGAGAGACCAACGAACAAGAGTAAGAAACAAGGAAGAAGAGGGAAAGCGGAGAAGACACACGCACGCACAGAGAGAGAGAGAGAGAAAGAGCCGGAGGGGGCGGAAAAACGGAGGAGCGCGCGAGATGAGAAACAAGAGCGGCAGAGAGAGGGAAGGACTCACAAACGTGAGGGGAAGGGGGGGGGGGTGGCAACAACGAGAGGAAACTACGGAGAACAATGTGACGCAAGCGAAAGGAAAACAAAGGAAGAGAACAGGGCGTGCGAGTGAGTCTGTGATGAGAAGGTGCTTTTCTTCGTTTCCTTCTGCTTCCGGCAGCGGGGATGAGACAGGAATCGAGGGGAAAAACGGAGTGTGACGGAGAACAGAACAGATTAGAGAAGCAAGAATGGGAGGAGAGGAAAGTCGAAAGTTCTGTCAGGGCAATGCGGGCTTACGCACACCACGTCCGAGGAGTACGAGGCACACACACACACGTAGAAAGGGGTCAGCAAAAACGGGGCCCAACTAGCCGTTTTCCCACGAGGATCAACGAAAGAGCTGCTGCTTCGCGCTTTTTTTGTGTGTGTGAGTGGGCACGGTAAGCATGCGCGACAGAGACAACGCTGCTCTCGCTTTTCTTCCGCTCCGCTGTATGTTTTTCTTTTCTCCGAGTGTGCTAGGCAGTGAGAGCAGCGTCCTCACCCCTTGCGTTGCTGTTAGGTGAGGTGTGCGTCAGTGAAGTGGGAGAGGAGAGAGAGATGGAGGGAAACAGCGAGGGGGGATGAGGGTATGTGGATGAAGACATTAGAGGAGGCGTAAGTCGGCAGGTCCACAGCGAACGCTAGTCGGCCGGATCCACCATTTTCCATCCATTGCCTCAGGAGTCGCTGAATTCGTTCACGACATTCCGCAGCTACCGTCCAACAACGTCCACTCCAGCTCTTTCAGAGCCAATTTCACGTGGGGGTTGTGCGCCTCCTACCAGTCGGCTCCTTTTTTGGGGAGGTGAGTTGTTGTGGCTTCCAACACAAGCGATCCTTTCTGCTGCCTCAGTCACCTGCCATACTATAGTGCTCTGGTGGCTAGGTGCCAGTCCACGCGCTGCAAGCTAGTGCCTGATCCGGACCTAGCCCGTAGTCCAGTACCCGGCGTTGCTCCCCACTCCTAGGCTTGTCATCCGCGTGCCTTGAAGCAAGGAAAAGATGCACTTCGCTTAAAACCATATGCAGTTGCCTAGTGCTTAGTAGCGCCAAAATGGTCGCTCCGGTGCGCCTCAACGCCATGCAGCTTTCCCAGGCTCCACGAAAGTGCCCTTTACAGCACGCCTCTGTCGTAGCGCGTTGGGATCGCCCGTAGTTCTCCGCTCTCGCGTCCGCCCGCTCCCTCTCCGCACACACACACACACACACACAGCTTGCGGCGTTATCTTCGGCTTTCGGGCGTTCTTCTGCCTCGCGGTGGCCTCGTCTGCCCGCCAGGTGGGGCGGGCTCTCCTCGGCTCCCCCGTTGCGTTGCCGCGCCCCTCGCTGGCTTGCTGGGGCTCCTCTGCACTGCCGGCGCTCTTTTGCCTTGCCGGCGCTCTTTTGCCTTGCCGGGACTCGTCTGCCTTACCGAGACTCGTCTGCCTTGCCGAGACTCGTCTGCCTAGCCGAGACTCGTCTGCCTAGCCGAGACTCGTCTGCCTTGCCGGGACTCGTCTGCCCGCCAGGTGGGGCGGGCTCTCCTCGGCTCCCCCGTCGCGTTGCCGCGCCCCTCGCTGGCTTGCTGGGGCTCCTCTGCACTGCCGGCGCTCTTTTGCCTAGCCGAGACTCGTCTGCCTTGCCGAGACTCGTCTGCCTTACCGAGTCTCGTCTGCCTTACCGAGACTCGTCTGCCTAGCCGAGACTCGTCTGCCCGCCAGGTGGGGCGGGCTCTCCTCGGCTCCCCCGTTGCGTTGCCGCGCCCCTCGCTGGCTTGCTGGGGCTCCTCTGCACTGCCGGCGCTCTTTTGCCTTGCCGAGACTCGTCTGCCTAGCCGAGACTCGTCTGCCCGCCAGGTGGGGCGGGCTCTCCTCGGCTCCCCCGTTGCGTTGCCGCGCCCCTCGCTGGCTTGCTGGGGCTCCTCTGCACTGCCGGCGCTCTTTTGCCTTGCCGAGACTCGTCTGCCTAGCCGAGACTCGTCTGCCCGCCAGGTGGGGCGGGCTCTCCTCGGCTCCCCCGTCGCGTTGCCGCGCCCCTCGCTGGCTTGCTGGGGCTCCTCTGCACTGCCGGCGCTCTTTTGCCTTGCCGAGACTCGTCTGCCTAGCCGAGACTCGTCTGCCTAGCCGAGACTCGTCTGCCCGCCAGGTGGGGCGGGCTCTCCTCGGCTCCCCCGTTGCGTTGCCGCGCCCCTCGCTGGCTTGCTGGGGCTCCTCTGCACTGCCGGCGCTCTTTTGCCTTGCCGAGACTCGTCTGCCTAGCCGAGACTCGTCTGCCTAGCCGAGACTCGTCTGCCTAGCCGAGACTCGTCTGCCCGCCAGGTGGGGCGGGCTCTCCTCGGCTCCCCCGTTGCGTTGCCGCGCCCCTCGCTGGCTTGCTGGGGCTCCTCTGCACTGCCGGCGCTCTTTTGCCTTGCCGAGACTCGTCTGCCTAGCCGAGACTCGTCTGCCTTGCCGAGACTCGTCTGCCTTACCGAGACTCGTCTGCCTAGCCGAGACTCGTCTGCCTAGCCGAGACTCGTCTGCCTAGCCGAGACTCGTCTGCCCGCCAGGTGGGGCGGGCTCTCCTCGGCTCCCCCGTCGCGTTGCCGCGCCCCTCGCTGGCTTGCTGGGGCTCCTCTGCACTGCCGGCGCTCTTTTGCCTTGCCGAGACGCGCCTGCCTTGCCGGGGCTCGTCTGCCCGCCAGGTGGGGCGGGCTCTCCTCGGCTCCTCCGTTGCGTTGGCGAGTCCTCCTCTGCGTTGTCGAAGGCGAGTGGGCACCCTGGTGGCTGTGCGGCCGGCGCCCGTTGAATGGAGAACAGGCCATGTAGCTCAGAGCTTCGAAACTACCCACGGGCGGTGCGTGGTGGTTAGCATTCTGTTGTACCGTTGCCATCGCTTCGTTACGGGTACACATGGTCGGCTAGGCGCCAGCGGATAAAAGGTTGCGAACACCACCGCGAGGGAGGCATCCTAGCAGAAGAGTGAGTGCGCAGATCATGGATGAAGGTAGGGAAGAGCGTCGACGACCGGTTGCGCAGCGATTTTATGAAGGCAAAAAGGCGCACGATGCGAGAATCATCGGCAGCAGCGGCGGCGCCGCTACCAACAGACCGACACGCAAACTTGGGGCTTTAGGTCTGGTATGCGGCATGGCACACCTGCACCACTTTGTCCGCTGTTTGAAGTTGGGGAGGAGGGCGGGACGCAAGTAACAAGCACACTTACACACACACACGCTCAGCAGAAACGGTTCGATGCAGAGGGGAGGGGAGGGGAGGACGTAACCATGGTGTCTTTTGGGAGTGGGAGAGAGGGGGACGAGGAGATGTGGCACTTGCCGTGGCCGGAAGCTGCTCTTTGTTTTTATAGCTGCCATCGCGGAAAGGCGCCCCTAGTAACGCGGGGACCACCCCGGCGTGGCATGCGTCAGGGCCCCGTGCACCCCGCACTCTCTCTGGAGAAGCCGCGCCGCCGCCGTCCCCCCTCCCCCTATCCCTGCCAATGCCGAGCCACCGCTCCTGGCGCCGACAGCGTCCAGCGCCTGCGACACGGGGAAGCCAGTGTGATGTATCGCTACGGACGCCGGCGGTCAGGTCCTGGATGGCGCTGCGTGGGAGCCACCGGCAACAGTGACGATGTTTGCACCATGGGTATGCTCGGCAGAGTGTCAGCGTGGCTCGAGCGTGTGCCACCCGGCACAACGGGAGCGGCTGTGAGGCTGCCTGCGGAGCGGGGGTGGGTGGGGGTGGAGACAGGAGCCGTGCTCAGATGACCGGGTCGGCGCATCGCTGTAACGCGCGTCTACCGCTGCTTCGCACCACGCGATGGGGCCTGTGACGGGCCTGGGGTGTAGAGTGGCGTTCAGCTCACGTGGTGCGGCAGAGAAGGGACGCGTTAAACTGGAAAAAAAAAATGAGAGCAAACGCTCTCGTAGCCTTGCGACGGTGTTGTGAGTTGCATGCCCACTGCAACGGCGGTGTCGCGAGGAAAGGGCCGGGGAGCTGAGGCCATCTGCGGCCACGTGGCATCGCACGGGGGAGTCGATCTGGGTTTTCTCACCACATGCGGCTCCCCCCTCTCTGTACCTTTCTCGTCTTGCCGCCTCGTCGGCCCTTTTCCAGGGTTGGGCCAACGAAGGCGATTGAGCGAGAGGGGTGACTGACGGACGGAGGACGGCTGCCTAGAAGGCACATCGTGCAAGGCTGCGCTTCCACTGCTGCTTCAAACTCATGCCGGTGCACACGCACACGCCAGCACGAAGAGGCGTTCACTCACCGTCGGAAACTGAAAATTAAAACGAGGAGGAAAGAGGCAAGAGATAACAATGGTGGCTCGAGAAAGCGAAAGAAGAACAAACAAAAGGGAATCGGAATAAACGCGAGAACGGAAGTACACGTGCTCATGAAGAATAGTCAAGTAACGTTCGTGTATGCCGGGTTATTGTGTAGTGATGCTCATGCGTGCCTTTCTATCACTCAGCGCCCGTGACTGCGAACATTCCTTGAAGTACTAGCAGTCCAGCACACCAGCAGACACGCACGCAGTCCCAGACGGGCAAGAAGGTGCCGTAGCTGCCAAACACAGCGCGCGCGCGAGAGAGAGAGAGCGCTGAGAGGTGAGTAGGAAAGTAGACTGGTGAACGCACAAGGGCGAGCGAGTCGGAAAACGACGGCAACACCAAATAAGAGTGGCAAAGAAAAACAAACAAAGAAAGCGAGCATAGAAAAGAGGTCAGGGAGAAGCTGGGGAAATCACCGGCACATCGACGCAAAGGCAAGCAGGGAAAAACGCAGTTCCCCCACCCGCGTTACTCAGGTCGGCTTCACGAGGCTCATGTTCAACAGGACTTCATCTGCGATCGGCTTCATCAGCTCCACCGGCAAGTCGTGGCCAAGCCGAGGAAAGATCACCAGCTTCGCGTTCGGCACCAGGTCGGCAAGTCGGTAGCCGTTTGCCACCGGTATCAGCGGGTCCTTGGTACCGTGAAGGATCAAAGTTGGGCAGGTCACCTTGCGCAGGCCCTTGGCGCGACTCGGTGCACGCATTACTGCAGCCGCCTGCCGCTGCATTCCGCGGTCGTCTCCCACGCCGTTGCGCTCGTACGTGCTTAAGACGTACTTTTTCACGTTCTCCAGGTTGTTCTTGTACGCGCCCTGGCTCAGGTAATCAATAAACCATGCCATGTGCGTGGCACGGTCCTCGGCGCTGTTGCTGCGCGGCTTCACGAGAAAGCGGGCATAGTGCAGCAAGCTCGGGTTCACAACGTCCGCGCCGCCGACGTGGGAGAAGAGAACGTTCAGGCTCAGCACGCGCTCGGGGTGGCGGATCGCCATGAGCTGCACAATCATGCCGCCCATGCTCATCCCGAAAACGTGGGCCTGGCGGATGTTGAGCGCTGTCAGCAGCCCGATCCCGTCTTCCATAATGTCATTTAGGACGTACGGTTGGCGTTCACGGATGGACAACCACTGCGGCAGAGTCAGCCGGATGAGCGCCGGGGGGCTGAAATCGTCGAATTGTGTGGAAAGACCTGCGTCGCGGTTGTCGTAGCGAATGACGTAGTAGCCCTGATCGACAAAGAGCCGCACGAAGCGCAGGGAGTAGGCCAGGAGAGAGCTGCCGAGACCCTGCACGAGCAGCAGGCACGGGTTCGAGGGGTCACCGAAGGTGTTGTAGCAAATGGTGACACGCTTGCCAGTGCTGGCGCAGGTGCCCACCTCAATGAATTTGTCCTCGAAGTCGCCAAGTATATCTCGCGCTTGGGATGAGAGAGCCGGGGAGGTGTTGCTCTTCCTGGTTGGCGGCACACTCGTCTCGACAAACTCCGAGGACAAGGGAAGCGTGGTGCTCATGATGCTTCCGTGGATGCTTCTGGCAGCTGGTCACAAGCGCAGAGGGACCACAATGTTGAGTTGAAGCGGGGGTGGAGAGAGAGAGAGAGAGAGAGAGAGGCGTGGCGCGATAAGCGCGGGTTTCGGACTCGTGAGGCGTATGTGGGTATGTAAATGTGTGCCCTCTCGTCTGTGCTGATGAGCAAAAAGAGAGTGGGGGAGGGGGAGGGGGAGGGGAGGGGGAGGGGGTGCTTGGCTGTGGGGTTCGATGAATTAATACGTGACATAAACGGCGAAGCTGCGCGATTCCTCGTTTTGCGACGAGGGAGAGGGCGGGGCGAGGGGACGGAGGGAGGAAAAAGAGGGTAGAGCCGAGTCCCCGCAGATCGCATCCGAGCCTTGAGAGCGAGAGGCGAAAAGGAATCGGCGTACTTGTGCGGACCTCGCGCTGGGCAGCGCCGTAGGGTAGCACGTGCCACGCTGCGTGAGGAAGGCTTAACTACGATCACGCGGCAGAAGAGCCCCCTCCCGCCCCCCCCCCCCCCCCAAAAAAAAAAAACGAACGAAAACAGGCAGAGAGGGAGAGAAGGCGCCTGCGTCTGCGTGTTCGTTTTTTTTTTTTGTTTGCTCCGGCAAAATGCTTGCTGGAGGCTCCGTCTACCCGGAAGGGAAACACGCGGGACGACAAGTGCGAAGGACGGATGCGCTGGCGGGATGTGATCGGGGCGCGAACGCCGCACAACCGTCAAAGACGTGGCGTAAACAGAAAGAACGACCAAAAAACAGCAGCGAAGGGGGTGGAGGAAGTAGCGAGGCCCAGGACAGCGGAGACATGAAAGGGGATGGAGAGCACCAAGGGGTGGTGGCGCAGTTACACACACACACACACACACACACACACACACACACACATACATACATCGCTGGACAGATATTGGCAACAGTGAAAATTGGGCTGGGCTTTCACATGCTTGTCGCGGAGCTGCTTCGCTCACACTGACTGTCGTGTCTCACACAGCGGCAGCGGGTCGGAGAGATTTCCGCTGCATGAAGCGACACTTACCTCGTAGTTCGCATGGGCCATCCAACAGGTCCGCGTAAGACCCGATATTCTGCAGATGTGGCCCCGCCGCGTTCACGTACCTGGGCTTGTGCACCAGCTGCACCGCAGTCAGCCCGTAGACAACCACAAGCGCAACAATGGCGGCCACGAGGCCGCCAATCCATGCCTGCTGCCATTGTTGCCAGCCCCGATCAACTGGGCCATGAGCGTCGCTTCTGTCGTAACGGAAAGGAAGCTGTGGAGGAAGGTTACTCTCACCGCGCTGGGGCGGCTTCCCAGGACGGGATCTCAGTAGCCGGACCCCTCCGTCACCTCATGGTCATCCAGCACGCGCGTCACATTCGCCGTGCCGCCGTGGATGCTGCACCTTATCGTGATTGCAGTGACGGAGTCATTCAAGGTACTGGCGTTCTATACCGCAGCCAGCAACACCGTCACTGGCATGACCAACGACGGTGTTGTTGAGGTTGTCAGCGCTCTGGACGTCGTCACGCCGGAGGAGTCGTTGTCGTCTCCCCCTGAAACACCACAACTGAAGGTCCTGTGGGAGGACGTGTTCAAAGCAGCGGCCATGGCGCGCGGCAAGACGCACATAAGCCGCCACCACAGAAACGCCGTCGATGCAAAGAAACGGTCGGAGGAGGACAGGAGGAAAGAGAGCGAGGAGAGTTGAGCGGCGACGCGGGAGGGGGGGGGGTGCTGATGCGATTAGCGCCGGGTCGAGCATTATCTGGCTTACCATTGCGGGCGAGAACCATCTCTCTTCACGCGCGCGTGCGTGTATGTGTACCCGGCTTTTGCCCCTTGGCAGCGTTCTCTCTCCACGCTGTGGCCGGCGTGTCTCCGGTGGCGGGGATGGGAGGGAAAGAAAGAGGTGGCGGGGCGCATGCAAACGGTTGCCGCTCTCTCCTCATCTCTACTTTCAAGCACGAAGGAGCGCCTCATCGCGGGCAGAGACGCCTTGGTTTTTCGTCGCTCTTTCTTCTTGTGAGCGTAAGGGGGCAGCATCCAAGAAGACGAGAAAAAGGAAAGGAGCAGCACGATCAACCAGCGCAACCGCTTCACTAGCCGCTGTCCGAGTCGTTGTCTGTCGAAGTTGTGGTTGTGGTGGTGAGTGTGGAGGTGCTGCTTGTGTCCGTCAAAGAACTAGAGTAGTCAGTGCTGCTGTCGCTTAGGCGATTGCGCGACGAAGACGCCGCGTTCGCTGCGGCGCTGCGTGCTCCTGCTTGTTGGTTCCGTGCGCTCAGCGCAGCGGCCTGCCGTTGTCGGAAAAGCTCCTCGGTGCTGCTGGCACTGCTGCCGCTTCCGTCATCGCCACGCGCACCATCGCTTGCTCGCCCGTCGTCGGTGCTCACCACAGTCAGCGCAGCCGAGGTGACCTCCGTGAAGTCGTCAGAGGCGTAGCTCTCGTCACCAGCGGCATCCTCTTCCATTCCGCCCGCGCTGCGACCCGGCCCGCCGCGCCGTGCGGCAGAGAAATCGGCTTCCCTCCAAGGCCCCTTGCGGTACGGCACGGGGTCATCCTCGTACGCTTTCACAATCTGGACTCGAAGAGGCGGCGGCAAACGTCCTTGTCGCTGCCTCTGGGCTGCTTGCAGCGCGTTCACGTGACGGTAGTGGGTCGACTCGTGTGCCTCTAGCTGGTCACGCAGCTGTTGCACTTGGCGGCTCAGGGCGTAAAGGTGCAGCGCTATTTCCTTCTTCGCGTCATCGGAGAGAGAGGCGTCCGTCCGGTTCGCCGAAAGCCAAGGAAGAGGTGCCGCGACCTTAGCGGCGGCAGCCCTCGCCGCAGGTGCCTCGGTGGGCGCATCCGCCAATTCGCTACTGGCTGCATCTTGCTCTGTCGCCATGCATGTGGAGGCATCGGCGCGTGCGGGTGCTGCTTGCTTCGTCAGCTGGGCACGGGGTGGTGCTGCGGCACTTGCGCGAAAAGTCGCCGCGGCCAGCGGCGTCGAAGACGAAGGATGAGGAGGACGAGACGAAGATGCAGGAGATGTGGACGCCGGAAGCTGGAAGGCGCAGGTAAGCTGCTGCTGTGCGCCGTCGAGTGTGACTGCTTTCCACACGCACTCGCGCAGGCGCCGCTCGAGCGCGGCTGTGACGTCGGCAAGCAACGCCTCGTGCGTTCCGGCCAGTTCCTCGCTGACACGCACCTCGCGCGCGCGTACTGCGGCGTCGGCTTCCATCCCAACCGCTACGCTTGCCTGCACCGCGGATTCCACCCTTGTCGCTTTCGGCGCGTGAGGCTCGAGAGCGTTGGCAGGGGGCGATGAGGCAGTCCTGCTGAAGGAGGCGGATGGCGTGTGCGGCGATTCTGGCTGCGTCTCGTCGACTAACTGTTCTGTATGCGGGAGCTGAGGACCTTCACCGATATCGTCACACGGCTGCAGAGACGGGGCCGCTGACGGGTCGGCGGCTTCCCTCTTCTCCGAGACGCATTGCGGCTGCGGATCTGCGGTGGGCAACGATGGCGGTGTTCTCGTTTCCATGACTGCTGTGACGACACGTGGGGAGAGGAACGTGGCGTTGGCCTCTGGGTCGGCATGCAACAAGGCTTCCCCGGACTGGTTCGACCCGACCGACGCCACCAGCGAGCTCAGCCAGTGCCGCCCGTCGCGCTCAGCGCCTTTGCCGGTGTACGGCGAGCCGCGCAAGGGAGGTTGGGCGTCGCATCTCACAGGTTTCCTGTCGCAGTAGACCTCACCGAGGTAGTTGGCGTAGGCCAGTCGAAGGCGCAGCGGAATGTCCATCTCAGACGCGTAGTCGCCGTTCACATGAAGGCGGCCGCTGTTTATGCGCTGGTGACGCGCGCGTGCGTGTGACGCGTGACAGCAGTCTGTGTCACAACGTGAATGTATGTACACGCAGATGTATGCGCGTGCCTCTCTAGCCGAGTGCCGGATTGGAGCAGAAGGGGGTGGAAGGGGGATAGAGAAGGAGAGATGCGACGACATCGCGATCGAGTGACCACCACTCGCTTACCTCCTGCATGCGCGCTGGTGTGTCCAGGCATGAGCTTTCGATTCCGTCTGTGGACGGAAGGGAAGGGAGCTGGGGAGAATGAGGAATCCATCTGCCAGGCACATTCCATGAAGGGGAGGAGAGCGATGTTGCGGCTCCTCGCACAGTAGCGCTGACCCTTCTTGTCGGATATCGGCACCGCGGAAGCTGCAGCCGTCCTCTTGCCACCTTTCTCTAGTGCAGGAGCACCGCCGCTTCACTATCCGCATACGCACACCTATGGAGAAGAGTTGATACACAGAACCCCTCCTCCCATAAAAAAAAAGGAAGAAGAACGAAAGTAAGCGAGCGAGAGAGGAGAGTAGGCGGGGAGAAATAGTTTCCCACCAGACACGCACGCACGCACCGGCACACAGACCAACACATGAGCGACAGTGACACAAGATGGAGGGGCGAGAGCAAAAACAAAATGCGATTGTGAGGCAGGGGGGGGGGGGGCGGGGGCGGGCGAGCCGGCGCGCGTACGCATCACACAAACGGAAAGACACACGCAAGCGCCGAAAAGGAAGCCACCAAGAACCACCACAGTATCTGTGAGACAAAACAAAGATAAGAGCCGTCGTGCCACCACACACGAACAAGCGCAGGCCACCGAGGCGTGTCCGTCCACAAGGAGGCGAGGTGGAGAGAAGGAAAAGGGGGAGGGGGAGGACGGTGCGGGGCTAGAGGGCGGCAAGAACGAGCCGACGAGGACAGAGCCACCACTGGCACGAATCAAACCAACAGTAAACAAAAAACGAAGAGGAGAAAAGACGCACCAACTTGCACAGACGTGGATGGCAGCGACGCCGTTGCTGCTGGGTACGCACTCCCCCGTTCTCCAGCGGCGAGACCGCAGAGCGAGCGATATCAGGGGAGAGAGATGAGCCGCGCGTGCGCGCGTGAGGAAATGAGCTTGTCGGCTGTTCCATTCCGTCTTCAGTAGCTGATCGCCGTAACTCGTGGGTGCAGACACTGACCACATCGCCACCGTGATGCCGTCTCCAGTTCACTCCCCCACACCCTGAACCCGAACACGCGGGGCCACACATGGAGAGAGGGAGGAGGCACACAACCCCCCCTTCCTCCCTCCCTCCCCTAACAGGCAACACACCCACCTTGGCTCGACTTCTCGTTGCCTTGTTAACACCTACCCACCATCCCTATCCCACTTCTCTTTTTCACCCGCGCACGCACATCTTCATATCGCTCCATTGACGCGCCGCACGCACGTGCTCCACCTCAGCGCAGGATAAATGAGCGGTACACGACATCCTCTGGCTTGCCGATCAGGATGATCGTCTCCGGCTCTGTCTTCTTGTTCTCCGAATAGAGCGTGATGGAGAGCGACTTGTACACATTCGTGGAGGTCAAGAATCCGGTGCTCTCCTTGCGCACGTCGCACGAGACCAGGCCTTCGTTGCCGCTGGAGGGGTTCTTCAGCGTGAGGAGCATCTGCAGTCGGCGCTGCTTCAGCCCTAGGAGGTCCGACAACTCGTACGAGCCACTGCGGATGCGGCGCATTAACGGCAGCTTGAAGCCGCCGGTCGCATTGTACGTGCGGAAGTCGCCTGTGCGTGGGTGCGTGCCGAGGTGCTGCACCACCTTCTCATTGTGCATGACAAGCGCGATGGATTGGTTGTACACCGTCTCTGCGTTGATGCGGTAGCGCCGGACAAGGGACAGGGCGACGGTGTAGCAGATAAGACAGCACGCGAAGCCGCTCATAAAACCCAGCCGGGCGACCGTCTGCAGGCTAAAGCGAGAGAGAAGAACGTAGCCCTTGAAGAAAACGTACACGACAGCCAACATCGCGAACGTGCTGGCAGCCACCTTCGAGTAGAAGATGACGTTGTCCGCTGGCATCCCAAAGATCTTGCCGCTGTAGCGCGGCGCGGACTTGTCGTAGGCGACGTCGTCCAGCTTCACCTTCGCCTGCGAGCGACCAAAGAGAGAGTCCATGAAGCCTCGCCGCGGCACGCACAGGGGGTGCCGCAGCGAGGGGGGTTGCGACGACGATGCGGCAGCCGCGGCTTGTGAGCGTAGCCGGGCCAGCTGACGCGCCGCCAGTGCCGTTCCGGCCGTCGCGTGTGCCACGTGGAGCCGACGCAACATATTTGTTCGCGATGTTTTCCTTGCAGTCCCGCGCGGACTCGATACGTTTTGGTTTCCTATTGTATTCCTCAACGTCGCCAGGCAACGCAACCAAGAATAAAACTAAAAAGGGCGGGAGGGGCGTCGTGATATGGTGAAGACGACGAGGGAGGTGGTGGTCGTGGTCGTGGTGGTGGTGGTGGTGGTGGTGCGCGCGCCGACGAGGCCGTAGGTTCTCGTTCTTTGCAGCGAAAGAGCACCGCCCACAGAGAGGAAGTAGAGAGAAGAACAAAGTCAGTGATGTGCGGGAGAAGTAGGCGTGTCGACACGCGACGACGGACACGAGCAAGCCCACCCAAGCTGTCACGTACCTGAGTACACTTGCCGGGGAAGCGCATACGCGAGTTGGCGTTTGGTGGAAGTACAGCACTGAAAAACTACGTCACTCTTCTGCGCGCCAACGGCGTGAGAAGAGGGTTGGCTGTGAAGGGCATCCACGGCCGCATGCTGACCCGCGCTATCCCAGTTTGGTGAGCGCATTGCGGGGCTTTTCATTTGATTTCCGTTGGCGCTGCCTGGCGTCGGACACGTGGTGGGCGCAACGGCATGTCTGAACAACAACAAAAGAGATGAGGTCGCGGGTGGCTGTGCACGGAGAGAGCGCGCGCGGAGGGGAGGGGAGGCGACAGGCCACAAGGCAAATGGGTCGGCTCGGCATTGCGGTACACCGCGCCTCTTCGGAAATTCAGGTGCGCGAGCTACCTGCCCCCACACTCCCTCCCTTCCTCCTTTTCCTTTCCTTCCGAGACCCGTGGCCACTGCGATGCTTGAAAGCAGGCCGACGACGCGAGAGAGCGCAACGAAGAACGAAAAAGGAAGACACCAAAGAGGCGCGCGCGTCAGAGAGAACAAGGCACAGGAGGGAAGCGAGACAAGAAAGCCATGACGCACGCACGCACGCACACACACACACACACACATGCACACACATGCATGCATGCACGCCCGACGCCACATCTAGTGCCCCTTCCCCGTTCCACGACTTCGACTGCTCATACGTAGCGGCAACACGCACTCCGCGCTCTCGGGTGCACTCATCAACCACGCGCACCCATGCCTTCTGCCACGTTCGCTCCAGGGATCGAACTCGGTGACGGAGAGTCAAGGAGCGCGTGGCGCGTGAAGTAACAAGAGGAGGAAGAGGCACAATGGCGACACTTCGAGAGGGCAGAGTCAAGGATGACGACAAGCACGGCGCGTCAAACATGAGCGGCAGGTGCGGAGGCGACAGAAACTAACAATTTTACGAGGGGATGACAGCATGCGAAAAAACAAAACAACGGAAGTGTGTGCGTGGGGGGGGGGTTGGGGAGGAGGGAGAGAGCAACAACAATAAAAACACCTATGACGACGAGCCATATGAGATGGGGACAAGAAGTAATAACAATCGATGAAGAAGCGGCACGCGCGCAGTGCACATCATTGTACATGCTTGCACAAGATACGTGGATCGAGGCACGGCCCAGGGGCACGAACGACGAGGAGAGATGTCGGCATGTGGCCAGTGCGCATGCCATGATCGCAACGGCCACGCAGAACGAGAAACGTGGAAAAGAAGAGGGGAGGGAGGAGTTCAGTAGGGTGAGGGAGACCCTAAACATGCGACAGGAATACAGACCAAAAACGAAACAAAACAACAAGAAAACAGAACAACGACAACACCGGCACAACGCAAGGGGTAACAAGCAGAAGCACACACGCGACAACAGCACCGGTCACGAGGCGCGGGAAGACGGTGGAGAACACACTGGCAGAGGCAAGAACGACACACAAAGCAGGAAGAAAACGTGAGTGTGATGACAAGCGTCGCCGTTTTCCCCTGTCGCAGCTGACGGCACCGACACCCATGCGACCATAGAAGACACGCGGAGAAACAAGACGAAAAACCCACTATTTTTTATTGCTTGGCAGGCACAGAGATAGAGCACCAACGCAGAGGATATCAATTCAGCGCTTCTTCCTTCTCAACGCGTCCCTTCTCTGCCGCACCACGTGAGCTGAACGCCACTCTACACCCCAGGCCCGTCACAGGCCCCATCGCGTGGTGCGAAGCAGCGGTAGACGCGCGTTACAGCGATGCGCCGACCCGGTCATCTGAGCACGGCTCCTGTCTCCACCCCCACCCACCCCCGCTCCGCAGGCAGCCTCACAGCCGCTCCCGTTGTGCCGGGTGGCACACGCTCGAGCCACGCTGACACTCTGCCGAGCATACCCATGGTGTAAGCATCGTCACTGTTGCCGGTGGCTCCCACGCAGCGCCATCCAGGACCTGACCGCCGGCGTCCGTAGCGATACATCACACTGGCTTCCCCGTGTCGCAGGCGCTGGACGCTGTCGGCGCCAGGAGCGGTGGCTCGGCATTGGCAGGGATAGGGGGAGGGGGGACGGCGGCGGCGCGGCTTCTCCAGAGAGAGTGCGGGGTGCACGGGGCCCTGACGCATGCCACGCCGGGGTGGTCCCCGCGTTATTAGGGGCGCCTTTCCGCGATGGCAGCTATAAAAACAAAGAGCAGCTTCCGGCCACGGCTGCGGGCTCTTGACGTCGGCGGGCAGGTCTGGGCTGGCGCTGGGCCGACGATGCGACACTCAGATAAATAAGGGCGCATCGGACCGTAATAACACATACAAGGGCTCTGAGTGAAAAGAAACGATGGAGAGGGACCAAAGAGACGCGGCTTGCGGTCACGGCACGCTTCTGTAATGCGCAGTGGGACTGGGGTGTGGAGAGCCAGAAGTGAAAAAGGCTAATGTACACTGTAAGCGAGAACGGCGCACCCGCCTGCACTCAAGGACATGGCCAGTCTCGCGTGCCGCACCGATGCACGCCTCCTTTTTTAGTTGCACCCATACATGTACGCCAGGGTCTTTAGCTCCCTGTTCATTTTCAATTCGTCCTGACCCGCCTGCACGCGTCTCTGCCATGCGTGACGATGGAAGGAGTAGTAGGAGGAGGGGAATCAGGTGAGAGAGATCGAGGGCGATCGTGCGCCACATCACCCTCCTTCCCACATCCACACACACACAGACACACAGACACGCAACGCACAGAGGCACACACAGCTACAGACAAAACGTGGCGTGCAGGTGCGTCGACCCCCTCCTCCCTCTCCCACCTCGTCCCCTTCAAGACCAGGGATGGGGAGCAAGGTACGCGAATCAAAACAACAGAACATCACCTCCTCCACTGCACGCATCTGCTTCTTCCATCCGACACAGAAACCCAGCACAAGCTTGGCGCCGTCCCTTGCGGCGTTCTGTGGGGTGTGCTGCAAACGCTGCGCATTTCCACAGCTCACATAGCGGAGCACGTCGTACACGCCTTCGGCTTCACCTTGCTGTATCGACTGCTTTTCTCTTTCGTCATCAACGTTGATGTGGTGGCCGATGGAAACGACTCCGGTGACGGCACCGTGGCTTTATCGCGTGAGTGGCACACGGCGCCGTCGCTGCTGGAGGTGGTAATCGTGCACGGCTGCGGCGTGACGCTTGGCGTGAGGGTCGGCGCTTCGCCTGTTATGGCCCCATCCCACTGCTCGCGCAGCTGCGCCAGCTGACCACGACGCTCTTCCAGAGCACTCTGCAGCAGTGACAACGCATTCCACGGCGACTGCTTGTCCAGACAAATCTGCTCTAGCAGCTCTACGGTGCGGCTGTGGGCGCTGAAGCGAGGGCGCGCGTCAAGCACCTCCGGCTCCAGCGCGAACGTACATGGCGCTCGCTGCGTTGTCGCGTTTGCGAGTTGGTGGCCGGCGTCGAGGAGCCGATGTAGGACGGCGCGATGCGGCTGCTGGAGCTGTCACCCCCGCACTCTTCATGGTCGAGCGCGACGGAGCGGATGACGTACTTCAGCCGTTTTGGCATGACGGGCGAGGCGTCGGCGCCGCACGGGGAGGGGGGCGTGGGGTAGTGGCCGCTGTGTGAGCTTCCATTGCTTCCGCTGCCGTACGCACCCGTAGCTCTGCTGTGTGCGCTTGCCGCGTTGGCGACGTTGTCATCACCGTCGCCGCCACTCGACATGAAGGAGAAGTTCTGAGCCGTCAGCAGCATCGGCGTCTCTGTGCTTCCGAGGCTGTCCGGAGAGTGCACAGAGGTGTGCGAGAGGACGCTGTGGAGGCCGCAGACCGATGTCCGCGGTGGTAGTGAAGCGATAAAGTGCTCGACATCCATGCCTGCCGTGGCGAAGGTGTCGTGTGGCACGCGCACTTCGCACTGCTCGAAGTGGCGCAGACCCTCTCGCAGCACAGCGTTCGCCTTCCAGCACGCCTCCATATGCTCACCAAGCTTCGTCAGATGCTGCTCCTGCACTGCAATCACCTGCAGCGAGGAAAGAAATGTGCGGCGGGCTTGCATGACGCCTGTCGTGGCGCCAGGCTTTGCAGCGGCGCTTGCCGGCGAGCGTCTGAGTTGTTGTGCCTTCTCCGCTTTCGGATCGACGAGCTGCAGTTCTTGCTGGAAGGACTTCAGCACACTCAGATACCGCGACTCAAAGAGACGCAAAATACTCACTTTCTGGCGCCAGAAGTGGATCGTGTTGGCAGCCTCGATGGTGCGTGTCCAACTCAGATGCTGACCTTTGCCCTTGAAGCGCAGACGTGCCCGCCGCTCCTGCGCGTAGAGTGCGCGCAGGCTCGCCGTCTGCTGCTCCAGGTTGTGCAGCCGACGTTGTAGGTCGACGACGCTGCTAAAAAATACCTGGTACGAGTCGCCGCTAGCTGCCGCATCGCTGCCCGCCTGCGCACCCTCGTGGATGCCCGATGGTAAACGAGCGCAGTCTACCTTGAGGCCTTGTCGGTCTGACGGTCCGGCGGCGACATTGCTCACAGCCTCCACATCGTTGGTGTTGTCTCTGCCAAAATCAACCGCGCTCGGCGAGCCACAGTGGCCCTCCATGCTGCCGTCCTTGCCGAGCGAGAAGGCAGACTCGGCCTCGTAGGTAGTCCCCAAAACGGCCGCAGCCCTGTCAACCCTACCGCCGGACGCCGCGCACATCACAGAGCTAGCGGAGCTGCCGTTGCGGGCACTGCCAAACGCGTCGTCCCCCGGAACCATAAATGCGAGGCCCCGCAGCACGTACTGGCACGAAGGCGGCGCGTATGGGTCGGGTGTTACCTCTGGTAACGCGGCAGGCTGCACCTGCTCCACCTCACCGCTCTCGGGCGTGCGCCTGCATAGTTTCGTGCAGCTTGCTGCACCACGTGTACGGTGCGTGGGGCTGCTGCCGCCGTGGCTCATCATCGCGCTTTTCAGAGAGGAGGAGCGCCGCATCGAGCTGCGCAAGCTGGTCGTGCAGAGCAGGTCTTCGCTGTCTTCGCCGATGCACGTGGAGCCAGAGGAGAGACTACGCAGGCTCGGCGATGCACCGTAAATGCAGCTAACACGAGGCGTGACGTTGCTGTTGCGCCCATGACGCAAGTTCTTGTGCATCCAGCGGATCTCCCGTGCCATCTGAGTGAGCAGTTTCGGATACTTTCGCTTTGGCAAGGCCCGGGCGGGAGGGACGGGGGGTCGCTCCGCCACATGGGACCCGCCCATCTTTGACTGAGAAGGCGAGAGGTCGCCTTGGTCACGCGCTGAGGATGCGAGCGCGGCCACGAGGCCATCGGGCTCCACATCATGCGGCGCGCCCACACTGTCCAAACCGGCTGCGTAGGGGAAGAAATACGGTGAGCAGCTGCGGGCCGATGCACCAGTGGCGACGGTGATGGCGGCTCCTGACGACACGCTGATTGCGTCTGTCACCTCCATTGTGCTGTTGCTATTCACATTCTGGAGTGAGGTGAGGGTTGACTGCGGCGCCGTCGACTTGAGTGTCAGCTTCGAGAGCGTCGGAGAGGAGGGCTTCTTCGGTCCTGTAGAGACCATGGCCCGGATTAAGTGTTAGTTGGAAGACGAAGGCCACAAATACAGGGGTGTTGCACAACGAGTCGGTTGCACAATAGGAGAACCCACGGCTTTGCGGGGAGAAGGGCGTGCTAGCAAGAATCAACGTCAAGCTGAGCGGCGCAACCGCCAGGCGGCACAGGCCACGAGAGGGGAGGGGGAGAGGCGCTGCGGCAAGCCTGTGTCGGTATGCTGCTCTTGGGTAGCACGCACGGCAACGAAATAGAAGTCGGCAGACGCACAGCGGCACACAGGCGTGGAACGCACACGGACACGCGCACACGACACACAGGCAGAGAAATGGAGCTGGTAACACCCCCCCCCTCTCTCTCTCCCCGACCAGAACAAGAAAGAAAGACTGCTACTAATAGACTTATGTATATTTAGGCGTGTATGCATACATGCATGTGTGTGTGTGTGTGTTCTAATCTTGCCCGTTGAGAGCGTTACGCGGAGGAAACGACTCGATGTCTTGTCGGAAGGTGGCACCGTCGTCCGTGGAGCTGGTCGTTCCTTTTTATTTTCAGATTTTTGTTTGCTTCCTTTGCCGCCTCCTGGCGTCGTCTTACTCGAAACGGGCCGCCACCCTGCTGCGTCCCATCCACAACGCGCCTATTCGTGTGCGACTGCAAGCGAATAGGCGATCGGCAAGGCGTACCCCCAGCCACAGCCACGGGCGCGCCGAATTTGCACTTGCGCACGTACGTGAGCGTGTGTACACGTCTTGGTCCGTTGCGCACACCTACGGGAGAGAGGGGGAGAGGGAGAGGGAGAGTGGGAGCTTTAAAAGAGCCGAAAGGCACATGCGAGTCAAGAGAGTCGAAGACGAGAAGCAGCAGCAGAAGAAAAAACAAGAGAGAGCAGATGGTGCTGATGCCGCCCTATCTACCCTGGCGAAGGCCAGAGAGACTTCCTCACAAGCACAGCGAACACACCCACGCACCTACACAGGCAGTTTCACGGAGCAGCGACTAGAGTTGACGCTCTGTCTGCGTTTGTTTTTCCTTTTCGATCCAGCGGTGGGGCGGGGGTGGGAGAGCGCTCGGCGTGACTGTGGGCCAGGTAGACGAGCAGGCAAAGTAGAGAAGAAGACGAGAGAAAAACGAAAGCAGCAACAGCATCATAGAAAACGAAAAGGCGTCCGTCTCTCTCTGTCCTCTTTCCTCGTGCGAACGTGTGCGCAAATGATAACCGCGCGAGCACAGATACCCGAGACCGCCACACACGAAATCAAGGAGGAAGTGTAAAGGCGGCAGAGGGAGGGAAGGAGGGAGGAGGGGGGGGGGAGAGACGTCACAAGTCGACAATTCGCGTGACGGTTTCTGTAAAGCGCAATAACGGGGAGCGTAGAAATGAAAGACAAAAACAAAACGCGCACACACTCGCACAGCTCGAGAGACAGAGTCCGCGCGCGTGCCTGCGGAAGGATGTGCCAGGGGAGCGGGAGCGAAAACGAGGTCTCTCACCGAGGCGCAAAACAGAAAAACAAAGAAGGAAGCGACAAATTCACTTTGACACACACACACACACCTGCACCTCGCTGAGCAGCACGCACTCCAGTAGTGGTGCCTTTCCGAGGTCGATTCAAGAAAGGAAGAAAGTGAGTGAGCGGTACTAGGAAGGGACGGCGTGCGCACAACAACAACGAAAAGAGGGAATGGGTTGGAGGGAGGGAGGAGTGACCACGTCTACTTTAACGCATCGAAGGGAGATGAGGGTTGCGGAAAGAGTGGTGAGTCGGTGGCGTGAACGGTGCAACAGAGCTTTCGTTTTTTTTTGTGTGTGCCTTCCTTTTTTGATAGTGTTGCTCGTGTTGGCCCCCCTCTCCGCCCGCCCACCACCTTGTGCGCGCTCCTATAATGATGTTCAAGCGAGAAGCGATCCCGGATCAGACAAGCGACAGGGAAAGCGTCCTATGGAGAGCAACGAGAATGCATTCGCCGAACAACGGACAACGAACAACAACGAAATCTGAAGGCGGCTGTGGGCGTGCAGACCCACTCGTGGGGTGGAGCGTGTGGGATGTCGCGTGCACCAGTGCGAGATGTCAGCAGAGGCGACGGTGAGGGAGAGAGATGGTGAAAGGGCCACAGAAAAGACGGTGCACGATCGCAAGGAAAATGCGCTGCGTACGACATTCCCATTGCAAGCCATGCTGCCGGTGGTATGGGAGAGGGCAGAGGACACAGTGCGCCTTCTGCGGGCGGTGGCGTCCGTGCGCCTTTGTTGCTCAAGGGCCATGCAGACGCGCGTACACACTCTCGGCGAGACGGGCGGCGTCGTGGAAGCAATAAGCAGCTCCGTGCCACAGCCTCTTCGAGAGAGGGAGACATATTTTGCCCCGTTTTCTCTTGTTCGCCTTTCCTTAAAGAGGTAGTCGTTAGCACAACAAAGAAAAAGCATACACGCACCGACACCCGGCCATCGCCACACCCACAGCTCACGCAACCGACATCACGACCGTGACTCGCCACCATGCTTCGCAGCGCTCATATTAGAGCCCTCCCTAAGTGCCGCATCGGGAGTTGCATTCAGGAGAAGAAATGCGCTGCAGGTCGGCAGCGCCTCTTGCTGAGGTAGCGCATAGTAACATGCTCGATCGTACGCGTATCACCTTGGGTCGAGCTACGCATGCCTGCACCGGCGCCGTTGTAGCCGTCGTGGTTAGCTCGGAGAAGCAAAAGGGGGAGAGCCGAGAAGCGCCCCCCCCTCCCTCCTCCCCACATACACGCCTGCAGAGCACGCTCGAAACGCGCGGACGTGCCGCCTCTCTGCGGTTCCCTCTTCTACATTTGCTCGCCGATGTTGGCGGGGAGTTCCTCAATTTGCGTCGCGTAGAACTGCTCAATGTCGCGCAACAAGCGCAGCTCGTCGTGGCGCACGAAGGTGATGGCCAGTCCAGTGCGGCCCATGCGACCAGTGCGGCCGATGCGGTGAATGTACTGCTCACGCGCGAGCGGCAAATCGTAGCTGAGGACGAGCGAGACGCGCTCCACATCAATGCCACGCGCCCACAGGTCCGTTGTAATGAGCACGCGGCTGTGCCCATTGCGGAACTGCCGCATAATCTCGTCGCGCTCCGCCTGGGGCATGTCGCCGTGCATGGCGGTCACAGCGAACTTCTCGCGCGTCATCTTCTTGGCGAGCTGCTCCACCTTTTTGCGGGTGTTGCAGAAGACCACGGCGTGGGCGATCGTGAGACTGTCGTACAACTCCATCAAGACATCGAATTTGTTCTTCTCCTCGTCGACCGAGACAAAGTACTGTTTAACGCTATCCACGGTGATCTCATCCCGCTTCACGAGAATGCTCGCGGGCTCCGTCATGAACTTCTCCGTCATCTCCAGCACGTCGGCCGGCAGCGTCGCCGACACGAGGATGATCTGCAGCGGCGGGACCATGCGGTAGATGTCGTGAATCTGAGCCTTGAAGCCTTTGCCCAGCATCTCATCAGCCTCGTCCAGCACGAGGGTTTTCAGTCCATTTACGCGAAGGCTCTTGCGGCGGATCATATCAAAGACCCGGCCGGGCGTGCCGGAGACGATGTGCACACCGCTCTCCAGACGGCGGATGTCCTCCTCCGTGCTCTTGCCACCGATGCACGCGTACGCTGTCAGCCCCATGTGGTGGCCAATGTTGTTGCACAAATCCTGCGTCTGCACCGCCAGCTCGCGAGTCGGCGAGAGGATGAGGGCCTGCGTCTCACGCGTGTGCGGGTCGCACGCTTGCAGGAGACAGACGCAGAAGGCGGACGTCTTGCCCGTACCCGAAGACGCCTGCGCAATCACGTCGCGTCCCTTTAGGAAAGGCATAATGAAGCGTTTCTGAATGGCGGTGGGCTGCTTGTAACCGAAGCTGTACATGCCCTTGAGCAGGTCCTCCTTCAACCCCATCGCCTCAAAGGTTGGGATGGCCAGCACGTTGGCCTGAATATTATCCACTTGCTCCGTCTCCATGGTTGCCGGGGAGATGGTTAGCGAGAGAGTGAGAGAGTATACCGGGATGTATGTATATGTAATGTGTGGGTGTGTGTGCGCGCCTAGGAAGAAGGGGTCTGCGCGTGCATACTTGTATTATCGACGAGGCTATTCTTCTGTCGCTGCATATGCGCGGTCGCGTCGGCGTGCGCAGTGTGCCATGTTATAGCGAGGGAAGCGGAAGCGGATGGACAGAGAAAGACCGAGAGGGAGAGGAGGAGAGAAGAGGGTGCAGAGCGAGTGTGTGAGAGAGCGGGATGCGGCTGAGACGGCAGCACCTCTTGCGAGCGCATGCAGATCACTGCCGTTGCCAGATGCGCTGGCAATGCATAGCGCCACAAAGGAAAAAAAAAGAACACGAAAAGTCTGGTCGTTCTCCTGGACTCGCCTGATTCGTCCGTGCTCATCAGCGTCGGCCAGGCAAACGACGACGACGAAAGGAGGTTCGGAGCAGTGCGGGGGATCGATGGAGCGACACGCGCACCTGCCACCCATCGATTGCGAGACTGATCTCATCAGAGCGGCTTGTACGGCGTCAAGGAGAACGCAGTGAGAGAGATGAGCAAGAAGGTAAGAGATGAGGATGGCCGGTGTAGGACCCAGGGACAGGGTCAGCGACCGAGTGACGGCAGTACTGGGACCTGACCGGCTAGAGGCATGTATGTGTCTTTGTGAGTGTGTGTGTGTGTGTGTGTGTGTGCGCCATGCGCTAAGCAGACAGGGAGTCGTCTTTCAGCCGCAGCGTGCGTGACGTCATCTGCTCACGGTACAGTGCTTCCCGTAATTGTGCAATGACACCCGCACTGCGCCGGCACGCTTCTTCCAGAAGGCGGTTGCGCTGCTGGACACTTTTCAGGCGCCCCTGCAGCTCCGCCACCTGCAGGCCCCGCCGCGTATCATCGAAGCTAAGCTCCACCATGCTGCGCACAACGCTCGTCTCGCTGCGGTTCTGCTGCTCGAGTACTTCTCTCGCGGTCTTCTCTGCCTCAGCACGCTGGAGGCCTCTGGCAAGCTCCGATTTCAAAGTGTCCACCTCCGCCGTCCACGCTTGCAGCTCTCGCTGCAGTGCTTCCTTTTCACGCATAGCAGTTTCTTGTGCCCGCTGCATGCGTTCCTCTGCCTCTACAGCGCGCGCACGAGCCTCTGCAGCCTGGCTCTGAAGCGCATCCTCGCTGGCCTCGGCGAGCGCGACCATCTCTGCCGCGTGACGGTCGCGTTCGGCCTGCAGCTGCGCCTGGTGCTCAGCCTTTAACACTTCCAATGCTTCCCGAAAGTTGAAAGCGTGCTTTTCCGTCTCGCGCAGCTGCTGTTGCGTGGCTTTCAACACCGCATCCGTCGCGTGATGCTGCTCCACTTGCCGCCGCAGAGCCGCAATGTCTTTCTGCGCCACCCGGGCTTCTTGCGTGGTACGGAGACGCTCTTCCAGCACAGCGGCGCGCCGCTCGGCCGCCTGGAGAGACTCCTCCACACTCAGCAGCTTCGCGGCGGCATTTTCCGTGGAGGTGCTCAGCTGGTATCGCAGGTTGCGCTCCTTGTCTGCGATGGCCACGTACTTGTCCCGAAGGGCCTGCAGCTCTTCTTGCTGCGAACTGCAGCGCTGCTGCAGCGCCTCCATTTCCGACTGCTGTTCCCTGAGCTGCTCCACTTTCTTCGCCAGTTTCGAGACACGTAAGCGGTTCTGCTCCTGCTCCACAAGGGTCTGCTCGTGCACCTCGGACAGGCCACTCAACTCCTCCATGGTCCTTTGTAGGCGGTGCGTGACGGTGCGCACCTCCAGCACAGCGTCGCACCACTTCTCTTCCGCGGCGGTGCATCGGCGGACGAGCAGGTCGACTAAGCCCACTTGCGTCTTTGCCTCCAGAGCTCTCCGCTCGTGAGCGACTCGCTCCTCCTGCTCATGAGCTGCCAGCCGCTGTACCATTTCTTCCGCTTCTCATGTGCGGCTTCGGCACGGCGGGCGTGATGAAGCACCTCGAGCTCTGCTCGATGCAGCGCCTGCGCGTGCTTCTCTGCCGCGCTCTCGCGCTCTTGCTGCGTCGTCGCGTGCCAGGCTTCCCAGCGCGCGATCGTGGACCCCGTCGCCGCTTCCCGGGCAGCAGCCCGCATCCGCACACTGCGAACCTCAGCGGCGGCCTCGCACAGCGCTTGAAGCGAGTGAGCGGCTGAGCTTTCGAGCGCGCGGCGCTCGCGGGCCTCTGAAGCAACAAGTGACTCCATCAAGTACCCTTCCCATTCGTTGCAGCACCACTGTGCGTACTGCATGCCTTGCCGAAGGCTGCGCAGCTCCGCCGACATGCGTCGCACGTCGTCGACGACGTCGCTCAGCCCATGATCTGCCTCGGAGGGACGTTCAAGCGTGCTTCTCAGTTCCGCAATGCCGTCACGCCAGACGGCGCTTGCCTTGTCTTGGGCTTCTATGATGTGCTGCTTCTCGCGGAGGTCGTTCTGCAGCGATGTGACGAGTAGCTGCGTTGTGCAGTGCTGCGCCTCAAGCTCTTCGCGGGCCTTCAGTGTCTGCTCGACAAGGCGGCGCATGCGCTTGTTGTCCTCGTACAACTTGAGCGCATCGGAGTCTTTCTCCGCGATAGCGGCAAAGTAGTTCTGGAGAATGACATCCACTTCGTTATCGGCCATGGCGCATGAGACGTAGTTGAGTGATAAGAAGGAGAGAGGGGAAAGACGCCCTGCGATGGTGTGTATGTCCTTCGCGCTTCTTCGCTCGACTCTATGGATGCGTTTTGCTTTCTATGACAGCGATGATGGTGGGCGATGGCCGTAGGTGGGTCTCTGTGCGCCTGTGTGTGTGTGTGTGTGTGTGTGTGTGTGTGTACGTCTCACAGAGAAGCGATGCCGAAACAGCAGGAAAAGGGAAGGTGCATGCACACGTGCACGACCGCACGCAACACCAACACCAATAGAATGGAACGAACAAGGAGATCAAGAAGAAAGGGAAGAGGAGGGAGAGGCGGTGGAGCGGCGAGAAGAGAGCGATGCTGTGCGGGCAGCAGAGATCCTGCCAGCGGGAGGAGAAACACTCCCCACGTGTGCGTGTGTGTATGTATGTGTGTGTGAGCGTGAGTGCAGGGCGGGGAGTTCGCGCCGCGAGGTTGCGAAGGATAAAACGAGAAAAAAAAACAGAGAAAACGCGGGCAGAGGCGCCCGCACCATTATCCATGAAGAACACTTTCGTGGGTCACACAATGACCACTCATCGCACGTACACGTAAATCTGCAGGTGTCTGTGCAGGCGTTTGGGGCTACTCTTTCTTCCGAATCGACGTTCCGTCTCGTTCCCACTTAAGCTGCCACACTTGCGCTGGCCGCGCCTGCGCGAGCGCCACCGGGGCAGACAAAACAGTGGGAATAGAAAGCCACGCTCCGCCTCACGGCGCAGAAGCCGCGAGGGGGCCAATGAGCGGGGACAGATATGTACATTTTGTGTGGCGCGAGAAGATAGAGGTATATGTGTGGGGTGCCGGCGTTGTCAGCACCAAGACAACACCGCGCATGTCCAGAACTCCTTTCGCTTTCCCAACCACTGTGTCCCTCCTCCTCCGCCTTCCCCCTGGCCACAGCGCCAGCCTGGCACCGTCTCAGTCAACTGGCAGAGAGGGAAAAGATGCAAAACGCTGTGGAGCACACCGCCGCACGGTGCGGAGCGCTCTTCTCTTCGCCTTTTCGTCTCTTCATTTGCCGCCTCACAACCCCATCTTGCGCCGGCGTGCAACCGTCTCCTCATCGCTATCGTCGTCATCGCCACCGCGGAAGCGGTCCTCGAGACGGCGCACATCCTCGATGTCCTCGCCACGCTGTGTCTGCGCTGCGTGCTCCTCCTCTGACGCGCCACGGTCGGCGGTGCGGTGCGAGGCGGCATACGATGCGCCGGCGGCCGCCGACCGGGCGGCACTCGAGGACGGATGCGGCCGATGGGCACTATTGGTCACCGGTGCTGACGAGCGTCGCGGGGCACCTGACGTGGGGGCCCTCGATATGTTCCGTGCCGCTGCAGAGTTGCCCCGGTCATGCTGCTGCTGCTGATGCTGAAGACGCGCCTCAAAGGCAGCGATTTCCTCTGTCGACGCCTCCAAGTCGTTTGACTCGTCTTGCTCATAGGCGCCCTGCAACATGGGGTCTGTGGTGCTTTTCGAGGAAGAAGAGGGGCCTCCCGCCATTCGATCCGGCCTAGCCTTGGGTGCCATCGCGACAGCTATACCTTCTCGTGCTCTGTTCGCGTCGCTCCAGCGATGGCAAAGGCGGATCGCCCAGCGAGACGGGTTGGCGCTCTGCACGACGCCCACGACGTTTGCGCGGAGCGTCAGCGATCAGGGAGGAGCGTCGCAGGAGAGGCGCGTAGGTGTGAGCTGCATCGAAGCACCGAAAAGCCTTTGTCAGCGACTGCGCCGTGTCTCGAGGCGTGAGCGCGTGGGACAGGGTGTGGGAGTAGCGGACAGCAGAAGAAACGGCGAGGAAAGAGGGATAAAAGAAGGCACCTTCTGCAGGAGGTGATGATAGTGGAGCGGGTGAGGTGGGTGATGACGAGGCGAGAAACCATAGCGGATATCCCGATGACCTAGGGCCGCTGGAGGGCGTGCGCGGTTGCGCGCGCGCGTGTTGGCGGCACTCGATTGCACGACAAGAAGAGTGCAGCGACCCCACCCCCTGGCATGTGCTCTGACCACTTTCACCGTTCGTCGGATAGTGATCTGCACATATGCATGGTTTTTTTATATCTCTCTTCTGCGCTCTCACAGTGCGACGGCGGCAGCAATGAGGCAGGCCCAGCCACCCATCAAGATGTAGCCACCCGTCGGGGCCAGCTGGCCCATAGAATTGGGGGCGCCGAACACGCGCGCGTACAAGGTGCCCGAGAAGAGCGTTGTCCCGAGCAGGAACATCCATGTGGCAATTTGAAGCCGCTTCGCCGCGACCGGATTCCAGCTTCGCACTGCCTGGCTTAATCCGATGGCGCCGAGGGCTGCTATGCTGTGCATCAGCTGGTACTGAGAGCCAATGACGAAGGTGTTGCGCTCTTCCGCGGTTTTTGCCTTTAGCGCGTGCGAGCCGACGGCACCGGCGACGACACCGGTGAAGCCGAGCACGCCAGTGTACAACAGCGGAATGGACACCATTTTTCGGGAGCTCGCTGGCTTGCGGTTGCTGCGAATGCCGACTGTGAGGGGGCGTGGGCGGTGTTTTTCGTGAGGGGCTCAGAGTCTTTTCAAAGAGCGAGCATGCGCGTACAGGAGAGCGAGACAGAGGAGATGGGCACGTGGGAGGTGGCGTGAGAGGACATCAGATGAAAGCAGGTGAACAATGCGTCCAAGTGTGGTGCGGAGCACAGATCCACCCACGCTTGTGCGCCCTCACACAAGCAGGCGGTGCCGCTACAGTCGTGTCTGCCGCTAGGAGCAAGGCACCGCTGTCTCCCTGCGTCGGAGGAGACACCTGTAACCCCGCCCCCCGCCCTCGCGGAGGACCCCCCCCCCTCCCCCCACCCCCGCAGAGAGAAGGTCTTGTGTAGAGGCCCATTGTATCTACTTGCGCTAACGTGGCGTCAAGACACCTGCTTCTTTGAAGCACTGCGAAGTCTTCACAGCGAAAGTGCTCGTGCAGTGGACGGGCAGGGCTATTTCTGCCGTCGAAAACAGGAGCACACGAAGAGAAATACGCCCCACAGAAAGAAAGTCAAACGCGGCGCAGTGACGCGAGCGGCCTATAGCTCTGCGCACTCTCGGTCCGACTCGTGGATGTTTCCTCTTTTTTTTTTAAATGAAGTTTTCCATCAGATGTTGTTGCATGGCTATTGCTGTCTTCCTACGCTTTTTGTGCATTCTATGTGTGTGTGCGTGGGCTGTGTCACCTCTGCGGAGTGCGCAGGAGGAGGGGCGGGAGGTTGGCCGCCCACCCCCCGAAACACATCCATCGACCCACCCACCCATCCACCCACACCCACACCCACACCCACACACACGCCTCCCACACGCGGAGCGTCTATCCGCACGCATGCCAGAACAGAAGAAATAAAAAGCGTGACGGAAGAACGCGGTCAAGCAAAACGGGAGCGCTGCTGTGCCGCCGTTCGCGAGACTCGGAGGGAGGGAGGGGCCGCATCGTTTTCGTTTCCCTTTCCGATGAGGTTTGCTGGCTCATGGTCGCTACCGTTCCGCAACGCCCTTTATCTTCTCGCCCGGAGAGAGGGAGGGAGGACGCGAGCGGGAGGAGCGAAAGCACGAAACAATCGCACACAAACGTGCAGGTTGGTGGAGGATGCGTCAGTGCCCCCCTCCCCCTCTGTCCTCCCTCCGCCCACCTCCACCTCACCGCCTGCCACGCCTCCCTTTAAGTCTGCCTCCACGAAACACCTGCCCCTGCTTCGTTTGCCCTTTATTCCTGAACTTGATGAGTTCGAACAGGGGGTGGGGTGGGGGAGGCGGGCATCCCCCACTTGCCCCTCATCCGCAAAACAACAGCAACACAAAAAAAGCTTGTGAAGAGGCAGCGGCAGAGAGGGTCCGGGGTGCGGGCGAGAGAGTCCGACACAACAAATCCAAGCAGCGAAGGAAGGGCCAAGCGTAAACGAAAAAGAGGGGAGGAGCAACGCGGAGGCCATTGCGAATAATGACCGGCACACCATTGACACCATCAACTTAACCACGCCCTTGACCAAGAGCGACACGAACGCGAGCTCACGAGCGATAACAAGGGTGAAGCTTTTTTTTCCGACAAAGGCCCATACAACCACGCAAAACACTTGACGGCAGGCGCTTCGCCTTTCTCTCTCTCAGGCTCTGATGGACGGCTGCGTAAAGAGGAGGACACACACACACACATATATATATATATATGTATATCTGCGCAAGCCTTGAAAATATGTCCGACAGGAGCCATTCCTCCAACCGCAAGAACAGAGGCACCGATGCACTTGCGGAGGAGTACAATGCGCAGCGGGAACAGCTATGGAAAGACAAGCGCATGCGTGCACCGGAAAAAGAAAAGTCCAACCAGTGAGCCAGACTATGAGCCACGGACACCACCTCAGGCCCTTCCCCAGATCCACTTCTACCCGAGTCCCCTCCTCCGAGCGCTGTACCTCAGCGAGCGTGATCAGATGCAGGGGATATGGTGAAGAGGGGCGCAGCAACAGCAGTTCCGATACTCAACGGAGCCGACTCCTCGCAAACGACGAACAGAGCAACACGAATAATAACCCTTCCCTCACGACGCTCGAAAGCGGCGTCTTCACAGCACCGCCCTCCGTAAATGTTAGCGTTGCTCTCGTCCTTCGGTGCTCTCCTCACTGTGCCTTCTCTCGTCACCAGTACAGGCCCGCCAGTGCCACGTTTGCCCACCCGAGCACCAGCACAAGCCCGCTGGTCGGGGTGAGCGGACCCATAAACTTGGGGCAGATGCGCAGACACAGCGAGTAGATGGAGCCGGCAAATCCAAGGGCACCGGCTAGTACCAGGTAGAAGCCCTTGTTCAGCCGCGAGGACGCCTCGGGCGACTCCTTCGCCAGCGTCATCATCCACGCAATAGCCGCCAGAGCCACTGTGTGGACCATGTGGTATTGATTCGCCGTCAGCCAAGAGCGGCGCTGGCGCATGCTCATCTTCGTCTGAAGGCGCGTGCCAAGGGCATCCATCGCAAAACTGGAGAGACCAACGCAGCCCACAAGGATTGTGGGCACATGAGCGGTCTTCAGAGACATCATCTTCACAGGCGCCTGACCAATGCCGACGTTGCACTGTGTGTAGTGGTGTGTGGCGCTGCTGGTAGTGGGGAGGCTGTCTCGGTGTGAGGTGCGCTTTTTTTTAGAGCGTGTCTGCGTGTGACTGCTTTCGTGGAGAGAACCTTCACGTCATGTTGATTGCGCAAGAGAGAGAGAGAGGAGTGTGTGTGTGTGTGTGTGTGTGCCGGCAGCAAGGAGGCGGGTTGACCGGGGAGGGCAGGGACAGGTGAGAGGGAGGAGGCCATACATTGTGGCATGAAAACCCGATCCAAAACGGCACGCGTGAGAGCTAGCTAGCCGATCTCGCCCCTCTGTAGAGGAAAGCCCGTGCACTCGAGCCAAGACGGGTGCTCCGAGGGGTCGAAGGTACAGAGCGGGGTAGCGGAATGTGCGCCTGGGCGTCTATGTTGGCGAGTGCAAGTGAGCGCCAACAAGATATCGTCGCGATGTCGCCTTCTTACATTTTGCTTGTCCTTGTTTCAGTGCGCCTACGCGCGGCATTATGAGCTCCAACCACAACCATCCATCACAGGGAGGGAAAAAATCAGAGAGGGAGGTGTGCGCATGCGGAACACAACGGGCGAGATAAAAGCGAAGAAACAAGCAGCCCCAAAGGCAAAGACACGAACACAGACACGTCCTTCACGAGCTTCCATGCGATCTCAACATCTGCCGAGTACTCACTTCCTCATTTTCCTTTATATTGCTTTGCCATGGGCGATGCCAGGCGCATGTGAGCAAGTGACCAACGAAATCGCGCATTCCTCCTACCCGCTCGCCTCCGGTTGCTGACCGCATTTTTCTACGTTGGCGTTCGCCGATCACTGCACGTTGTGCTCCCTCCCTCTTTTTCTTTTAGAAATGTTTTTTTTTTTTTTTACGTCGCGCGCGCTATCCTATGTTCGTCCACGGCGTGTCGGAGCACCTCTTGTGCCCTGGATTCTTTCGCTCTTGTTTATATATATATATATATATATACGTGTATATGTGTATTGTCTTTTTTTTTTTTGCAGGAGCGTCGCTTTTCCCGCTATGTTTCGGAGGGCAATCATCGAGGCTCGAGTTTTCAAGGATGGGACACTGAATGTCCACGTATGGGTTTCGGGTTGGGAGGGGGTGCGCGATGCCACGTGCGCCACGGCTGCAACTGCCCACCCTCGCAAAAAGGTGGCCTCAGCCGCACAAGCGAACGCGTCGGTACCACACAACAGCCTTCTCCCCCTTCTCCCAGGCGTTCTACGCTCACTCTCCCCGCCACCGCGGTACTCTCCCTTTCGCTTTCGTCATCGCTCACAGCCAAGCCGCTCATGACAAGGAAAATACAACAAGAGCGACGACAGTTAATCAGCGCCCCATCATCATCATTGAACAACAACAACGCACACACACACGCAAGCAAAATAAGATTGCCGCCGTCACACTCGCACATATCGGAAATAGAAGGAGGCACACGAAACAAAACACACCAAAATGTACGAAATAGGCCGACGCACGGCGCCAAGCGAAGATGTCGCACCTCTTCCCCTCCGTTTTCCGAAAGGGGAGGGGGCAGGAGGGGAGCTTCGGCAACGTTCCCGCGAAGTGTCGGTGTTGTTGGACACACTCCAACATCAGCACGAGGAAAAGACACAGGCGACAGCAAAGGGGATGAGGACAGAAAGGGAACGTCAGGAAGACACACACACACACACACACAAACACGAAAAACGCCAGTATCTGCCCTTTTTGGACTTGTGTGTGTGCTCGTTGTAGCGAGCGACGCGCAAACCCCATGTGCACGCGTACACGCTAAGCAGCGCACAAGGTGAGAAAAAGGGGGTGAGGTGAGGGGTGGGTGGGGGAATGAGCGGTTGCAGCAACAGAAAGACGAAAAAAAAGAGGTCTGCTGCCGCCTGTTTTGCAGCGGCGCACAGCATCGCTTCTCACTCGAGTGCCACTTCCTCCACATCTTCTACCCCATCTTCTCTCTCTCCCAACTTGTTTCCTCCGCTTGCTTCGGCATCCTCATCACCGTCCCTCCCTGTTGCGCCCATCCCGGCCCACGTGCGCGTCCCTCTACCCTTGACAGGAGTCGAGGCAGGGGGAGGGTGCAGAGCAACCAACGCTGCCACACTTTAGAAGTGCGAACAATGCACGCTTGCCTTTCTGCGCTCTCTCTCCTTGCTTGCCATGCGCAGGGCACCGCTTCTCTTTCTTCCTAGTGCTTCGTGACGGAGCCGCCAAGAGCGACGCACACCCATCCGGCCGCGAGCATCGCACCACCCACTATGGGGAGCTTGCTCAGGAAGTGCGGCTTGTGTACCGTGCTGTAAATGTAGCGCGAGCTCGCCATCACCACTGTGCCACAGGCGAAGAGGGCATAGGCGCGACGGAAGTGGGTAGCGGCCGGCTCTGCGACGCGGGGCGCTATCGCCGCCACCACAAGCATCGCCACGGAATGGACGAGGTGGTACTGGTTCGCTATGTTGTAGGCCTTAAACTGGTTTGTGTCCATAAGCTCGAGAAACGCGTGCGAGCCGAGGGCACCGAGCACCACACCGAGGCCGCCAGAGAGCCCCGCGGCCATCATCGGCACGTTGGTGCCGGAGAGAGCAGTACGGATGTTGGCTGGCATGAGGACGTGAAGTATGCGATAAGGAGGAGTGACCGGGCGGCAGAGAGAGGGGTGGGTGGGGGTGTGGGTGGGGGGGGGGGGGGCTGTGGGCTACAATAACGGGACGAAGGGACAAAACAAAGAAACGTGCACAAACACACGCAATCAAGGAGAAAGGCAAGGGCTGGCGTAGGGGGCGGGGGAGGGAAGGGGGGGGGGGAACAGACGGCGTGAGTCTTGTACGCGTGGGTTAGCGCGCGGGCGTGTGTGTGAGTAGTCGACTATGAAAGAGGGATGAAAGCGGTAGCAGGTACGGAGAGGGGGGATCCAGAAAAGACGAGTAACGGATGATGCGTGCTCAACACGGCGCTTAAAAGCACATTGATGAGAGAAGCCATTTGGATGTGAGGAGGGGATGCGTTGGTGTGCCGCCTCCGAGAGAAAGGAGACATGGGCAACAGCAATCACATCGTTTTTCAGTTCTTTGTGAGGAGGAAGAGCGTGCGGCACCGCTGCGGTACCGTGGAGCCAACCCCACATCGATACACTAATAGGTTCGTTAGTCGGCAACGTCGATAGCAGCGAAAAGCAGCTTTTTCGGCGGTGAGGACTGCGAGAACAGCACCATCGGATACTCGGGCCCCGGGCACATGCCCCCGCCCCACCACCACTCCGTAAGGGAGCATATTAGTCACAAGTAAAATCACAACAGTAACACAAGAAACGCGCGCGCACACACAGGCGCAACAAACAAAGCCAACCACATCCCATGACGGAGGCAACGAGCAGCAGCAGCGGAGATGTTCACGAGCACAACAGAGGCGAAGCAGCTACAACGAAAAGTCTCCCCCCCCCAAAAAAAAAAAAAGAAAAAACAAGGATGACAACACAAACCGAAAACGACCATATGTGAGCCCTGGCCCGAAGAAGATGCCTACGATGGTGCGGTAGAAATTCAGTCTTCTCAGGCCGCCCACTTTTCTCCTGCCGGACAACAGCGCCGGTGCACCTGGACAGGGGCTTCCTTCCAAGGAGAGTAATCCACCGCCGTCTTTTCGACATACTTCTTGCGAAACACCGAGCGTAGCAGCTTCTTGCGGCTCTTCTTTTGATACCGACGCGCCTTCTTCAGCGCCGCACGACCCTTTTCCACATACCGGGTGCTCTGCTGCACATTGGCGAGAATCACGTCCATGAGCTCACCCTGCTCGTTCACCAAGAAGGCTAGGTCGTTGAAGAGCTGGTTCAGGTCACGCATGGACTGCTCGATGCGGTAGATGTCGTTGCGCGTCTCGATGATGGAGGCGAGTACCTCCTTGCTCTGCTGGAAGATGTAGCTAGACGTGTCGTTCTCCATCACCTGCTCTGCCAGCTGCGCCGCTGTCGAGTCGTCGATGGCGCTGCCGTCGGGGTTGGTGTACTTGATCTTGATCTGCCGCTGCGTCTGCGCCTTGTAGTAGGCCTCGTTGGCGGACTGCTGACGCTGGTACTCGGCCATGGCCATCGTCAGCTTCAGCACGAGGTGCGTGTACTGGTTCTCCTCGATGCGGATGATGGCGCTGTTGGCCTGCACGCTGTCCGGCACGCTCTTCAGCTTAGCCGTGTTCTTGGACATCGCGTCGAGCTTCTCCTTCGCCGCCTTGGCCGCGTTGCCGGTCTCGCGCGACAGCTCGTCGATCTCGCCGCGCAGTGCCTTGGAGCGCGCCTCGTCGACCGTCTGCATGTTCTCCGTGTGCTTCTGCTGCAGCTCGTCCATGGCGGCACGGATCGTCTTGACGCTGCCCAGAACCTCAGCCACGTCGCCGTAGAAAGGGTCAAGGGCGCTTGAAGCTCTCGACTGGGCTGGGTAAGCCGCCCGGAAATCATCGGCGGTAGACATGCCTACTCTGGTTGCCTTTCCTCTGTAAAGCGCGTAGCGGCTTTCAGGAGGCTTGGGAGACGACCCATGGCGTATCTCAAGTGCAAGAGTCGAATGTGCGACCCGCAGAGTAGGCGGGTGAAGGCTTAGAACACCGCGGCAGGATCGCCGCAAATCGGCGCACTAGCGGTGGTTGCGTGTGATGGCTTCGGGCCTGTCCACGGCAGGCACACACCCACTCACAAGCGATAGATGAGCGTTGTGTGTGTGTGTGTGGGGGGGGGGGCGTAAGGATGCCAGAGTATCGTGGAGGGAGAGCATCAAGTTCAGAAACGTAAGGGTCATCGGCAAAATACATCACATGCTCGTCGGCATGCCAGTGCCCAAACGTGCTCGCCATGCGAATGCGATCACATTGCACGCGTAACGCCGTGTCTTCGGAGGAGCTGCAAGGCCACGCATCACGGAAGAAGAAAGGGCTCGGTCACGGGGTACACGCATCGCCACCTCCCCCCTTTGTTCCACCTCTTCATGGTACCCCCTTCAGTCGAACACCCAACAGCGCAGAGGCGAGCAAAAACAAAACAACCAAAAAGCATGCTCGAGTGCGGGCGCCGCTTCTCCTCCATTTTTGTTTTCGGTTTCGTTCTGTTTGGGCGCCGGCTACGCACGCAGCCGAGCACACGCGACACAACAACAACAACAACAACAAAAAAAAAGATGCTGCCTTCCTTGTAAGTACGAGCACGGACCCTTCCCCACGCCCTCTTCTTCGCCGACAATGGATACGGCAGGTGTTGGTCGTGTGGTGTGGTGTGTGTGTGTGTGTATGCGGGTGGTGTGTGTGTGTGTGGGGGGGGGGGGCGGACCATGCTGGCGTTGTCTCTGCACAGACGAGGCCTCCCTCTCCACGTGTCCTCGCACCGTTTCCGTGAAGACGTTGTGCGCGCCTTCAAAATGACGTTGCAGGCGCGAGGGTTATTCCAAAGCACGGCACGCAAAATCAGTGGAGCTAGAGCCGTTGGCGTGTGTGCCTCTCTCTCTCTCTCGGCGTCGAGCGGGGCATCGGTGGAAGAAGAGCAACGTCGTGAGCTAAACGCGATGGCAGAATCAGAAACTGGCAACGAAATGAAAAAGCGCGTGTGTCTTCGTGTGTGTGGAGGGGAAGAAGGCCGAGGAGGGCACGCAGGAGTGGAGGTCTACGGAGAGACGCAAAGGAGGAGACGCACGAGACCGCCTCTTACACGCCGACAGGGACAGATGAACGTAGCGAGACCCTTCTGACAGGCACACGTGATACAACACAGCAACGACACAGTCCAACTGGGGAAAAGAGTCACCGAAAAACGTTGTGTGTGGGGGACGAGATAATGAGATGAGCTATGCTATGGGACAATGGAGGTGGTGGTGGTGGTGGTGAAGGGGGAGGAGGAAGGTGTGCGGAGGGAGGCCAGATGGTACATAGAAGCTCGACAACACACGGAGAGGGCACATCGACACACACATACACACATGCAAGAACACACACAAAAAAAACGAAAAGGAACAACAAGGAAAGAAACATAACACGAAACAAAAAACGCGAGAAAGGGGGGGGGGGCGTGTGCGACAGGAATGGAGTGAGGTGTATCGCTGCACATGTGCGGGCGCCAGTCGAGAATACCGAAAACGTACTCGAAGGGAGTCTACATGTAGACAGAGTGATGAAAGACGCAGAGGGGAGGAAGAATGAGGGAGGGCTGGAGGGAGGGAGGAGGCTGAGGCGAATAAAACGAACAGAGCGCCAGAACCGTAGAATTCAAAACCTCGCGCGTGAGAGGGACTTGTCGACGTCCCTACGCCTCATCGGAGCCGAGACCCACCAAGGCTACACAGGCGCGTACCGGCCTCCACCGCCGACTGCTCCACGCGGCAAAAGAGAATCAGAGATTCGCCTCCAGCTCTTCGAAAAAGCAACAAAAAACGAGATGTAGCCTTGACAGCATCAACAGACGCATTCCTTCGCACAGGCACACAAGGAACCAATAAGCAGAAAACCACACACACACACACAGGCGCGCACACACACACACACACACAGGCGCAACACATGACATTCTGTTCTCCCGTGCCGCTACAGAACCGTAAACTGCCGCACCGGCGCTGCTTTTGCATCTCCCGCGTGCGAGTCGCTTACCGGTCCACGCCCTTGACCTCTCACCCCGGCGGGGGGGACGGCGTCGTTCGTGGAATCTTGATGGTGGCAGCGAGCACACCAACGACAACAAACAGAGCGACTATGGTCACGCCGCACACCAGGACGCAAATCAGCTTCTTGCGGCTCTTCTTTTGATACCGACGCGCCTTCTTCAGCGCCGCACGACCCTTTTCCACATACCGGGTGCTCTGCTGCACATTGGCGAGAATCACGTCCATGAGCTCACCCTGCTCGTTCACCAAGAAGGCTAGGTCGTTGAAGAGCTGGTTCAGGTCACGCATGGACTGCTCGATGCGGTAGATGTCGTTGCGCGTCTCGATGATGGAGGCGAGTACCTCCTTGCTCTGCTGGAAGATGTAGCTAGACGTGTCGTTCTCCATCACCTGCTCTGCCAGCTGCGCCGCTGTCGAGTCGTCGATGGCGCTGCCGTCGGGGTTGGTGTACTTGATCTTGATCTGCCGCTGCGTCTGCGCCTTGTAGTAGGCCTCGTTGGCGGACTGCTGACGCTGGTACTCGGCCATGGCCATCGTCAGCTTCAGCACGAGGTGCGTGTACTGGTTCTCCTCGATGCGGATGATGGCGCTGTTGGCCTGCACGCTGTCCGGCACGCTCTTCAGCTTAGCCGTGTTCTTGGACATCGCGTCGAGCTTCTCCTTCGCCGCCTTGGCCGCGTTGCCGGTCTCGCGCGACAGCTCGTCGATCTCGCCGCGCAGTGCCTTGGAGCGCGCCTCGTCGACCGTCTGCATGTTCTCCGTGTGCTTCTGCTGCAGCTCGTCCATGGCGGCACGGATCGTCTTGACGCTGCCCAGAACCTCAGCCACGTCGCCGTAGAATGCGTCTAGGGTGTCTATTGTGTCTTGATCGATTTCGCTCGGCGGTGTAGCGAAGGTTACTTTGACTGGTGCGCCGCCCTCCGGCAGGCTGTAGTTCTGCGGCGACGGGTGTGGGGAGAGGGAGATGGTGGCCGGCGCCAGCGAAGGCTCGAGGCCGGCCGCTGCCCTCAGCTGCGGAAGACGATCCATTCACATATGGGGGCTGCAAAGACGCAGAAGGGGGTGGGGGGGGGGTGGGCGGGGGTGCACAAAGCGACGCAGGATGAAGGCGCGAAGGCAGCGTGTTCAGACAGACAGACAGACAGACAGACAGACAGAGAGGGGGGGGGGGGAGGCTCCTTGCCTCGGCGCGGTGCCTTCCTCTCCCCTCATTGCTACACCTCCTGTGCATGGCAGTTTCGTGAGTTCGCACGCGCTAACACACACACACACACACACACACACACAGAGAGAGAGGAAGCCACCGCGCCATGGAGGCGGCGGCGGCGGCGAGGAGGGGGTAGCCATGCAGGAATTTCGTTTATCTTGCCGTGCGCACAGCCTCTTCAAGGCCTGAGAAGTGTTGCAGCGGCTCTTCTCTACATCTTCGCGTGGCCCGAAAGACGGTGCTTCATTAAGTGTGAACAGTGGAGCTGCAAGGGAGGGTGCGTTAGAAGAAGAGGGTCAGCTGACCTTACGCGGGTAATGGGTGGTAGGGGTGTGGGTGTGTTCTATGAAGCCTGCACTTACAAAGCAGAAGAGAGAAAACACCCCACCATGATCGCGAGGGGGTGCGCGGCAGGGCTAGCGAGCCTTTCAGGTTGTGTGATGATTGGTACCTGCACATGGCACTGCTGGGCAATGCAGGAAGCACACCACTCACACAACAACAAACGGAGGGGGGGGGAGAGAACAAAAGTGGCCGTTGGTGAGTGCGGCCTTTGAGAGCTGTGCACGCGATGCCGGCCGGTGATAGACTGACGTGAGGCACCGTCAGTCCGCAACAGAGATCCATGACGCCGGCATCCCACTCTGACAACACGGCAGCCTACACGGCGCACTTCTTGTGAGCGTCATCCAGCAGCGCCAGTGCATCACAGCTGAGCCCCGCTTCGGTTTCTCCGCTTGTGGCAAGGAAGGCGGTGATGGCACGGCGCAGACACAACTGCCCTTTGCGCTGCTCCGTCCGCGGGCCGTGGGTGGTCGCGGTGCAGTCCAGCGCCTCGTCAACCACCGCGTCTTGCGTTTCCACCAGGTTGCGGCTTACGGCACGTGCGAGCTGGAGACCAAACACCGACGTGAAGTTGCGCACCTCGGCGCCGCTGAAGCCGTCAGAACGGCGCACAAACGCCTCCACGAGGGCCGCGCGCAGATTTTCCAGCTGCGTTGCGTCGATCGGCGCCGCGGCGGCAACGGAGCCGCCATCGGCGCTCACCAAGGAGGTATCACTTTCTCGCTCGCAAAGCCAATGGGCCCATTCGCCGTACACGACGCGTCGCACGAGGCTCTTGCGAGCCGCGGCGTCCGGAGGCGGCACCTCCAAGAGCGTGTCCAGTCGACCGGCACGTAGAAGGAGCGGGTCCAGCAAGTGAACGACGTTCGTGGCGCCGACGAAGAGGACGAAGTGCTCCTCATCCTGCTGCGCGGCGTCCAGCAGGCGAAGAAGGTGAGACACAAGGCGGGCATCGTGCGCAGTGGCAGTGGAAGCAGTAGAGGCGCCCTCGTCTCGACCACCGCCGTCAGCCGCGGAGGACCTTGGTCGACGCCGATGCACATCCGCAGTGTTTGCGTAGCGAAGCCCAAAGGCAGCTTGTACCTCGTCCATGAACACAAGCGAGGGGCTGCGCTCGCGCGCGACATCGAAGTACTCCTGCAGCCGCCTCTCCGACTCGCCTACCTCCGCCTGTACCAGCTTGGGTAGGTCCATGTACACGAAGGCGGCGTTCAGCTCGGTCGCCATGGCCTTGGCCAGCATCGTCTTGCCGGTGCCGGGAGGGCCGTGGAGCAACACGCCGGTCGAGGGGCGCACGCGGAAGCGCCGGTACGTGTCACGATGCCGAATCGGATCGGTAATCAACCGCTTCAACGTCTCCTTCACGTGCGCCATTCCAGCGATATCGTCCCACCGTGTTGCCTGCACGTCGACAAAGCCGGCGCTGCGGCGATACTCCAAGGCCGTGACGGAGCCGCTAGATATGTAGGCTTGATGAATCGCCTGAGCCGCGGCACCGGCCACCTGCTCATCACACTCAACAGCGCCTGAGGCGGAGGAGGGAGAGAGAGAAAGACGGGACGGCGAGGCGGCGCAGTAGTCGAGCGCGAGGCAGAGCACCTCCTGCAGTCCTCCGTACGACACGCCGCCGGTGCGAAGGGCCAAGGCATCCACCATCGGCAGCGACAACGGCGGCGGCGCCTGACCAGCAGTACACGTGGTGGCGTATGGGAGAAAGAACGCGCGCCGCACCGCCTCTGTTGGAGTAGGCAGGGCGACGGCGTAGTCGACGTAGCGGTGCCGAACAACAGGAGGAACCTCGTTCAGCCCTCCCGTGAAGAGGGCGACGGAAACGAGACGCGACAGGTGCAGCGTGGCGCACTCGTGCTGCGAGAAGAGAGGCGGGCTGCTGCGCAACACCGTGTAAAGATCGGCGAGGAGGGCTGGGTAGAGCGTGTTCATGCTCTGCACGCTGGTGCCGTCCCGGGACGGTTCACCGACACCGCAGCTTTGCCGCGTCGTCGAATCTGCGGTTCCGCTGCTGCTGCTGTCGTGAATGTACGCGTCCGCTCTCTGCAGGTAGCACTCCATGTGGTCCAAGACAAGCAAGACGGCGATTTCCGTCGGCGGTGTGGTGGTGGTGGGCTTGCCATTGGCTGAACGTGAGTTGGTGGCGCTTTCGCGACGGTACTCGACACACGCATCATAGACGGTGCGACGGAGCAGCCGACGCAGCCCTGTGGTGCCGTCGTAAGCGTTGTGGACTGCCACAGCCTTGGCGAGAGGAGGAATAACCGTCACGACATGAGTGCGATGTTGCTCGTGAAGCGAGGCCGAGGTTGGCGTAGGTGCCGCAGTGCCGCCCGCTGACACTCCACGAGGTACTGCTTGGCCCTGCTCTTTTTCTGAAACGCAGAACACCTCATCCATCGCGGTATCTGTGCACGCATTGGCAGCGTCTGCGACACCATGAACGAGATGGCTCTTCCCATTTGAGGTGGGGCCACAAAGCAGAATCGACGGGATTCGCTCATGCGGCGCGTACGGCCACCAGCGCAGGAGCGAGACGAGCAGAAGGTGCACCTGCTCTAGGACCGAGCGGGTTGGCGCGGATGACGCTGCGGCGTCAGTGCTGTGACTCTTACTCGCCATTCGCGAAGCTTCCAGCAATGCTGCGGCGAGGAAAGATGACCGTGGAGAAGGTGCACGCCCACAAGCCCACCCCCCCACACACACACCAAAACAAAAAATATAGACACGCACATCAAGGCAGAGAGGGTGGGTGGGGTTGGGTGGGGGAAGACGGCGGAAAGGGAGGGATGAAAGCGGTAGAGCTGTGAAGGGGGGCGTAATGGGCGAAGCGTGCGTCTTTCCATTTCTCTCTGTGTATGCACGGCTGATGAGTGCGCCATGCCGCCTCGCGTTTTACGGCCAGTACGAAGCTATTGAGTGGCGTTTGCGTTGGTAGGGCTCCCACGCGTAGGTGGCGTGCGGCCCTTTCCCCCTCCCCTCTCCTCGCAAGGTTGACGGGTGCCAGAGACGCCCAATCATGCAACCGGTGCCTTCTCGCAGTACGTCCGCGATACGCGCAGCGAGCGGCAGCCGCGGAGCGCTGCATGGGTGAAGCTTCAGCGGTTTTCTTTTCCCTTTGCTATTTTTTTTTTCCGTTGATGATGCGCGCACAGGCCGTCGTTTCACCGCCAACGGTAGCCGCGTCGCCTGCGGGGTGTGCGCACACGCACTGGTTCTTCTGTTTCTTTTTCAGCGCTGACGTCTGGGAGGGGGGGGGGAGGGCGGCCCGCGACAGAGGCAGCGAATCGTCTTACTCACGCGATCGGCATCGCGAGCGTGTGCCCGTCTCCGGTGTCGAAGCACAGGAGCCCGTCCACACACGAAACGGCGATGAGGGGCGACGGCGTCAGCGCTGCCTGCCCGCTCGCTGTGCTTGGCGCAAACTGCACATGTGTCGCAGAGATGCCGGGGGGAGGAGAAAAGGACGGGCCGCCGCCCAAGGCACCAGATCGCGCACCTGCACACCGCAGGGTGGCGGTGAGGGCACTTTTCGTGGCTATGTGCGCAAAGTGACGACCGTCGTCGCTGAAGGCGCAGCGTGGTCGCGGGTGCGCCGCGAAGGGGGTGCGAAACGACCCACCTTGTGCGCTGACAGTGTAAATAACAGGGCGCTGGGGGTCACCACGGATGCTGTGCAAGATGGTCGTCAAGACCGCCGACCGAGACGCAGTCGGCGACAGGCTCCCCAGGCGCTCCAAGACCGACCACGGCGACGGCGGCAGTGGAAGACGCGGCCGCGCAGCGGCGGTGGGGCCGAGATACGAAGGCACGCCAGCCCTGTCCTTCGTGCGACAGCGCTTTGACGGGACCGCTGCAGAGCCGCCGGAGCTGACCTCCAACGCAGCCACAGTGGTCAAGGCGGCCCTGCCCGTCACATCAACGAGCCCGATACGGCCAAAGCACGAGGGGTCGCGTTGAATGTCCGTCACAGCGCGCCCCGTAGGGCTCTGTCCACCGGCTTCGGCGAAGAGGTGCTGCGCAGCCTGCTGCTCCGCGTGCGTGCGACGACGTCCGAGACGGGTTCCGCTTTCGGGGCGGCGAAGGTCGGCCATCACGACGGCACCCGAGGCATCTCCCAGTCCACAGACCACGCGGAAGCTGTCCTCGAAGGCGCAACACGACAACACACCCGCCACTGATGCAGCGGCGGCCGCCAAGCGACCACCATGCCTCATCCACGACGGCTGCGGCACATGCGTGCAGAGCGCAACGTGCGTTTCTTCATTGTCGGCAGCAGCGTCGCCTGCGTGTAGGGAGGAGCCTCGTGCGGGCATGCGCCAGTCCACCACGCGCAGCGTCCCATCCGAGAAACCGACGACTGTGCTGTGCGGGCCCCAGTCATCCATGCAAATCGCGTTTGCGCTCATTTCGCACGCGAAGGCGGTGTGGTGAACCGCAGCGAGGTCGGCGCCGTACTCGCGCGACTGGACCAATGACAAAGAGTTCATGGAGAGAGCCACGAAGTCTGCCTGGCAACGGCCGCAGGCGTTGCTAGAGCCGAGCGGGCGTTGCTGGGCCGGTGACGGGATGCTCACCGTAGCACTGAAGGTGCCGCAGCGGGGACGCACCCGGTGCAGAGTGCCGCGCGCGTGCTCGAGCAACACGCTGGACTCTTGCTTCCAGCGGGCCGAGGAGACGGTTGTCGGTATCGCAGAGGAGAGGCGCGCAGGGGGTACGTCCGACAATGATCTAGCACAGTCATCCCACACAAAAAACTGGTCGCCACCGCGTGATTGGCACGTGGACGCTCTGCTCTCCCCCTGCTGCACCTCTTCGTCATCGTCATCGTTGCAGCCGCGCCACATGTGCACAGCCGAGACGTCTGACGTGCGTGGCTCTGTGGTCAGCCCGCTGCGGCGGAGGAGCACACGGCTGTCTTCCGTGACCACGGACAAAAGCTCATCTACGGGCGACGGCGGTGCGCCGTGCCCACAAGACGCGGCCACCGTGCGGTGGTGCATCACGTAGTCATCACTGGCGCCACGATACGAAAGAACGACGGCGTCGCGAAGGGGCAGGTGACCAACACGCGGCGTGTGCGCTGGCACAACGGCGACACGACCCACGTCTTCCTCCCCGTCCGCATTGGTGCTATTGAACGTGTCCACATCGACAACGTCGGCGCCGCCAGGCGCTGCCGCACCGGGTGCAGCGATGGAGGCCTCGTCTCGGCGGTCCTCCGACAGCTCCGAGCGAACGAAGAGGACTGAAAGCCGGCGCACTTGCGCTGCGTTCGTCGTCGAGTCGCCTTGTGGGTGTGCCAACGCGCACCGGCGGGCGTCGCCCAGGTATGTGATTCGCATACCCTTACAAGCGGCGTTACCACGCATACGCCCTTTATGGATGCCTTCTTGTGCTGGTGCCGCAGCGCCGCTTGTCTGCGCCTCCGCAGCGCTTACACGTACCTCCGTAGGCGCTGTGTCTATGAGAGGAGAAGGAGAGGGAGAAGGATAGGGCGGTGACCGTTTGCGGTCACGGCCCAGCATGGAGGAGAGGCAAGCGTAACTGGGAGAAGCGGAAGGGCGTCAAGACGACGAGGCCCTTCCCACCGGGTGACGTGTAGGCACCCGCCTTTGCTAGTGAAAGGGGCGCTGCATCGGCAAAGGTGCTCGTCCGAAGGAAGACAGAATGGGGACCGCGGAAGAGGGAAGGGACCTTGCTGCACAGAGACACATGGGGACGTGCAACAATATGGAAAGACACTGGGCCGATGAAGTAGCGGATGCACGGCTCGCACGAGAGAAGGGCAAGCTTGCGTAGTCGCGAATGCGTGTGTGTGTGTGTGTGTGGCTTTCCATCCCTCCTCTGCACTACCCGTTCCGTGCACCGCGTCCCCTCTCCTTCTTGAGTGCATCTCCCTTGAACCTCTCCGTGGCGGGATGGACAGTGACGTGTACCACGAGAGAAGTGAGAGCTTGAAACTGAAGGAGGGGTTGGGGTGGTGAACAGGGCGACGTTGCCGTTCACGCAGGCGGGGTAGAGGAAAAAGACCAGCACCCGGTTTGCGTGCCGTGCCTCTCGCCCCACCGCTCTCTCTGGAGGCGACGCGCTGAGAAGGCTACGCAGCGAGCTGCCCCCCCCCCCCCCGGCAGCAATCGTCCCCTTCGCTGCTATTTTACGCGCCGCCGTGTTTGTTCGCGTCCGTTTCTCAGTCTATTGTATGTACGTGTACGTGAAAAGTGACTGAGCGCATCTCGGTGACCTTGCGGCCCCGCGCGCGGCGTCAATGGTCTCTGCCCATCTCCTCCTCTCTCCAAGAGCGACAGAGACAGAGAAGGCGGAGACGAGTTCGCGGCAAGGTCCATAACAACAACATAAGCAACACAGCGCACAAGAACGAGGATGGTCGCAGGAGCCGTGCTAGAGGGGGCGGGGAGGAGGGGGGCTTGTGGTGGTGGTGGTGATGGCGGTTCTCGCGCAGGTACCCCACACTCGAGTTGGCAGCAGCAAAGGAGAAGCAAACTTAAACACACCCAGCACAGCTCCTTCCGATGGATAGAAGTCGAGGAAGGGAATGTAGGTAGTAGGCGAGGGGGGCAAGCAGCGAAAGATTACGAAAGACGGGTGCGTTGCTCACACGCTCCCTCTCTCCCCCCGCTCGAGAGTTCTTCCGAGGTATATATATGCGTGTGTGTATCTTTATTCTGCTTTATGACGGCGTTTCGCGTCGCAGTGCTCACGCAGCGGCTGCATCCCCCCCCCCCCCCCAGCAAACCCCATCGCCTCTTCCCCGCGCTCTGCCGCAGCGGAACCACACTTCCCCACTGGGAGAGTGTGTGTGGGAGGAGGAAGGAGGGAGGGAGGGAGGGAGGGAGGGACGAGGAAGGAGCCAAACCACGTTCGTGAAACACGGTAGGCGGTGCGGGGGGGGGGGCACCATTTCTGCGATCATGTGTATCGCGCACACGCACCCTCACAGGGCGAGGTGAGGGATAGTGAGAGCGGGAGCGAGACAGAGGGGCGCGTGTGTTTTTGCACTTCTTTGGGTCCGCTTTGTCCTTTGCGGTTGTGGTTGGGGGAGGGACCGACGTGCACCTTGGCAGCGGCACATGGACGACATGCGCCGCTTCGCCTCTACCTGCGCTACACATACACCACCGAGTCGACCGTGTCCGGTTTTCTTCTTCCGGGGCTACTCTTCTTTTCTGCACCTCCAGCTGCCAGCATCCCCTTGCGCCTCATCATGCGATTTTGGTGACTCAGGAAGAACCTCTTGGCAGTGAAGTACAGCTTCTCCAACCTCGCTGCTTCGCTTATCATTATGGGCGGCACCATGGGTATTAGCGAGATGCCAAAGACACCCAGGGTAACATACCTCCCAGCCTGCACCCCACCTAGGGCTTCGTCGATACGGCGACGGTGCAGCAGAAGCTTTCGTAGCACTCGGTGAAGCACCGCGACAGCGGCCTCCTCGGTCGTCTCGCCTTCCAATCGCTCCATCACCGGATCCAGGTTGCAACGCGGCAGTGTTACTCGGACGCCGCTGTAGGTGAGCCCCTTGGCGTACAGGTGACGGTGTAGCGAGCGCATCGCTGCCTCCGCAGTGCGGTGGATCGCGTCCTCAGTAGACAGCCGGCCAAACGGCACCTGAGTGATCTTGCAACCATTATTGGGGAGTTTCTTGCGAAGCTGGCCAAGGATAACGCTGCGCATGGCCACATGGTAGTCGGTGCGCTCTTCATTAACAATGCTGATGCGGTTGCTTGCCAGGAACTCGAGCGGTGCGGTGGAGTGCCTGAGGTTTTCCGGTGCCATCAGCGACTCGATCACCTCTGCCTCGAAGTACATGCGACCAAAGGCAGCGGTGTAGCACGCACGCGCCGCGTCTCTCGACATGCAGTAGTACAGGAGGTAACGCTTTTCGTAGAAATCGCCGCACGCCACGATACCGAAGGTGTGCTTCAGCAGATCCACGAACGCGGGAGTGAAGACGGGCACGCGACTCACTGGAAAGCTCGCCATAAAGTCGCGCGACGCCTTCATTGAGCGGATGTGGCGGTGGAAGGAGCGGATAGAGACCAGTGGGACGCCGCTTCTGCCGCCACCCTTGCCTGAAGTCAGGGTGGCGGTCTGCTGGCCACGTAATTTGGCCACCACCGCTAGCACCTCGGCGTCACAGGCAATCTTTGCCAAAACGGGACTCGTGGCCACCCCAATGCAGACGCGGATCGACGCCGTGGAGGCGGCATCTGTGGAGCTCGGCACTTCTTGTGCGCCCGTCGTTGCGGGCTCCTGTGCACCGCATCCGCTGTCTCTCTGCGGTCGCCGCGTCAGCACCTCGCGCCGTATAATGCGAGCGATCTCCGTCGCGAGCTCATCGGGGGTCAGGGCTCGATCTCACTTTTGGCAGGCGGCCCAGCGATGCCCTCCTTCGCTACCGGCCTCTTTGCCATAAAGTCCTCAATATCCTTCAGCACCTGACCTACGTTGCGACGGCTCACATTAAGCAGTGGCAGGTAGGTGGCGTAGTGCGTCACGTCAATGGCGAGCTCGTTTGGAAAGGGCTCCAGTATTCGGCACACGTAGCGGCGCAGTATCCGCTCTACCGCGTCGCGCACCGCCTTGACCTCCTGCTGCGCTACGTGCTCACGCGGCAATGACGATGATGCGGCCGGGCCGTCGGCGTCTGCGGCGCTGCCTGAGTGCACAAACTGGAAGTAGATGGAGTTGCCGGGTAGAGTCGCGCGCATCACATCTTCGTCCGTCCCGATGTGCCGCTTCATTGTGTAAAAGTCGTCCAGGGAGGCGTACTTAAACATCAGCACACGCGACTGCATCGTGTGCACGATCGCCTCGGAGATGGTTTCCATCTGATGCAGCGGGTAGGTGTAGGCATCCGGTACTTCCAGCAGCTCGCTCGCCTTCGCCAGCTCATCCATGTCCACGTACTTGAGGATCTGCTCTTTTCTCATACTCCCGCGTGGCACCTGACCAAATACAAAACTTCCATCGTCGTCTTCTTTGGTGAGCCTTCGCTTGGAAAGCGCGATGTCGGTGACAGACGTGTCGTAGAAGAGCGAGGACAAATCCACCGTGGCGTTGAAAGCTCCAAGATCTGCCTGGGGGTGGTAGACGGCCAGCGGCTGCGACGCCGTATCCTCCACAACGTTGGCCGCGCGGGGCCCCTCCTCCCTCTTCGCGGATTTCCGAGAGCCCGCCGTGCGACGCAGGTCACATGCGCGGCGTGAGTTCGAGAGAGCCGCGCGGCGATGCGGCAGAGACAGCGCCACCGTGTGCCCCGCTCTGGCAGCGCGAAACATCCCATGCGTTTTGTAGGTGGAATCGCAGCAGCCAAAAAAAAATGTTTTTTTTTTCCAAATGGTTGTGCGTGTCGGTGTCGTTTCTCGTTGCGCTATGGTGATGTCCGTGATGTGCGCACGAGAGCGCTGCGGCCCTCCAGACAAGGATAGGGCAAACACGGTTGGAGGGGGGGAGGGGAGGGGAGGGTTAGGGAGGGGGAAGCGAATGGAGCAACACGAAGACGGAAAGAATGCAGTGACGATGTGAGGCAAGCGAAAGGGTCGCGGTCCACGCCCCCCGCCCCGACGTCGCCGCGGCTGACTTTACGCCCTCGGCACACGATTGCCTTTAAGCCACAAAAAAAAAACGCTTCTGCGCTTCTTGATGCCCCTTTTGCACACGCGGACCTCTCCACCTTTTTTCCTCTCCGTCTTTCCGTTGGCGCCGCTTCCAAGACGCGAGCGGCGCACCCTTCCGGTTTTCTTTGGTTACCGACACACACACGAGAGAGAGGGAGACCGCACTCTTCACAGAACGTGGTTTGCTTGCGATCTGCATGGAGGGAGAGTTCGGTGGGACCCAAGCAGATGGTTGCATTTACGGCAGACTGTGCAGTGGCGAAACACACGCACACATACCCTGACACATACACGGCAACGACAGCACCTTTTCTTACGTCACGCACGCATAGCTGGTCGAACGCACGTGAGGTTTCCGCCGCAAAGTGGCGCGCATAGAAGCGCGTGCGTGCGTGTATCCATTGTCACGGCGGCCATGCGCAGGATGCCGTCCGGTCAGTCGGGGAGATGATTGGATTGAGAGCGAGAGGGCGGAAGGGGTGAGCGGGGATGTGAAATACCCGTTTTAACAACGAAAAGACGAAACGTAAACGATAATGAAAAAGTGGAGTAGAGTCGATGCTTGCAGTGCATCGTCGGCGGTGGCGCGCAGGGGCGCCTCCATGAACGGCAAGATGAGAGCGCACCGCTCTCGCAAGAGAGAGCAGGCCGACAGACACACGTGTGTGCGTGCGCTGGGAGCAACACTGTCAACTGCGGAGACATGACGTCGACTCACTGCTTCATATTTTCTCTCTTTTTCTTCGTTCATGTGGATCGTGCGCACACTGGTGGTGAGCGCACGTGAGAGTCTGTGCGACAGAGCGTTTCAGCGTCTGATTATGACGTCGACCCATTTTTTCAAGTCACGCTTCTTTTCTGCGTTGTTCTCATCGGTTCGTGTTCTCCTGTCTTGACGCGAGAACTCGCGATGCCGGAGGGGGGGGGGAGAGAGAGAGGGGGCCTGAGCACCTGAATCAGCGTACAGGGTCAATTGTGCTGAGCTCGTTGAGAAGAAGGCGGTGGGGGCAGAGAAGCTTGATGCACCACCGAACGACCGTAACATAACACGGGCGAGACGCCCTGCGAAGGAAGCGCAGCAGCGACAAACAAATAAAAGCGAAAGAGGTGAGAGGTGGGGGGGGGGCATGTGCGTACACAGGCACGCTGCGCAGGGACGCGGTACATGATGAGTGAGAACAATAAAAACAACAACAATAACTGAGCCGACAAGAAGAAGCGGAGGCCGTGTTCTGCAAGGCAGGAGGTGGGTGGTCGTCGACCGAACCACCATCCAATGTGGCCGAGAGAGAGGGGGAAGGGGGAGGGACGCCGCGGGGCCGTCACGCATGCCGCACATACGCGAGAGCGGGCCTTTTTTTCGCTCGACGTGTTGGCGCTGTTCGACGACGAGCAGCGGAGACCTGCCTTGCGGCCGGCGACCTTGGCCGGGCCTGGCGAGGCGGCTTCTTCGATGGAGATGGTGGCGTCTTCGCGAATTTCGCCGATGCATAGCGCCGCGCTGGCGCTGCGGCGTCACCTCGTGGCTTTGGATCGCGACGGGCCGCTGTGACTTTCGCCTCGCAGGCCGGAGCGGCACCGTTGCCCTTCGCCGACCGTCTGCCCGCCGGCAGAGGTTGCAGCTTGCTGAACTTGACACCGATGAGGCGAAACTCGCGGTGCTGCGCTGCGAACGGCACCGCTACCTTTTCGAGTGCCGCGTAGAGCTTGGCAAAGTTGTTTGTAACCTCTGACAGCATGGCGGCATGGCTGCGCGGCACGAAGGCGCGGTTGGTCGTGCAGAAGCACAGGTGTTTCGTGCCCGTGCCTTGCTCCATGAGAACATTGTGCGCGCCCTGAGTGAGCTGACGTAGGTGGTGCCAAAACGCTTCGCGGTTGGGCACACCGCGCGCCAGGGTGACACACTTCCCCGTCGACTTCTGCGCACGGTGATCTGGAACGACCGCTCTGAGCGCAGAGGGCGATTGATAGGCCGATGCACGAGGAAGACGTGATTTCGAGCGTGCCGCAGAGCTGGGCTTCGTTGCCGCCGCCGCGCTCGGCGGTGCCGTGGCGGCTTCTCGCTCCGCGTTGGAGCGATCGACGTGGGTGCGCACAAGTCCTAGGCCCACCGAGAGGTAAAACGCGAATGTCTTCTCGCGAAACAAGTAGCACAGTTCCGCCTTCCGCGTGAGAAAGTCCTTGCACGTGACTGCACCGAGGGCGTGCAGCCGCTGCTCGGTTGCAAAGCCGATCCCTGGCACATCGCGTACCGGCATATCACGGACGTGAGCTAGCACCTCCTCGCGTGTGCGCAGCGTTAGACTGTGCTGCCCATTCGGCTTGTTCACGCTGCTGGCCAGCTTTGCGAAGGCCGCTGTGTGGGCGATCCCGCCGCTGCACGTCAGCTGCGTCGCCGCCTCGACGCGGCGGCGGAACTCCGCGCACACATCCTCGGCAGAGCGATCCTGGTGCGCACGAAGGTAGTCGGTGACATCCATAGTTAGCTCATCGAGCCCTACGGCGACGTAGTGGGGATCGTACAGAGCGCCAATGGCGCGCACCTTGGCGGTCTCGCGGCGGTACAGGTCAAAGTGCGGTGGACGTATCCACAAAGAAGGACAGAGCTTCTTCGCCATAAAGCCTGGCATGCCCGAGCGCACGCCGTACGCCCGAGCAATGTAGTTGCTTGTGGTGAGCATGGCATAGCTGCCGACAGCGAACGGCCGCTCGCGCAGCGACGGATCGAGCTTCTCCTCTACTGCAGCGTAGAACATGTCGATGTCGACGTGGATAAAGCACCTCGAAAAACTGCGTGACGCTTCTAGCTCCTCCTCGACGGCCTCGGCGCGGGCTTGCCAAGCACGCTTTTCTGCGGCTGCTAGGCGCGAGAACCGCCGCTGCTTCGCTGCGAGGGCCTCGTTTTTCACAGCCCGCAGCGCCTCCTTGCGCTGCTCCTCCTTGTAAAACGCGGAGCCACGCGTCATATCTTGAATGACCTGCTCCACATACGCCTTGTCCACCTTCTGCAGACCGGCTTTAGAGGCATCGAAGGCAAGACGACCCACAGCTTTCGATGCCGATGTGGACGCGCTTGACAGGCACCGACATGTGCGCTTCAGCGCAGCGCTGACCATCGACGACCCGCGAAGGCGGTAGACGGAGGAGAGCATGCCGTGCCGTCTAGACGCAGACGCCGAAAGAGGAGAAAACCGTTGGGAAAGAAAGGAGGCTGCTGAGAAACAAGGGGGCGGGAGACAAGAATAGTCCAAGGCGCGCAACCCGGGTACCGCACGGCTTGTTGATCCCTCCCTCCTTCCCTCCCACGCACAGACACACTGATGGCCATGCTGGGAGAGGGATAAATGGAGAGGGAGCACAAGAAGGAGATGAAGGTGCGAGGAGCGTTGCGAATGGGCAGCGTTCAGGAAGACCGCACCAGCACATGAATACCCCGCATCTTTCGTGTGCCTGTAAGCGTGATCGCTTGACCTGATGCACGGGCACCTGGTGGTGGTCACGGAGGCATCGAAGAGGGGCGGCGCAGCGCGGCAACAACTCGAAGAAGCCAATTTCAGGACGCGCAAGTCCATGATCATGGAGAGGTGGAGAGAAGGAGAGAGAAGGAGGGGGGGGGGGTCGAGACAGTGCTGGCGTGCGTATGCGTGCACAAAACAGTTGCAGGCTGATGCGTAAGAAGCCAACGAGATGGAGGGGTGGTGGTAGAGGTGCATGCGCAGAGAGCCGCAGCCGCTGCAGCTCGCATCGTCGTCGCAAAATGTAGCGCAGCAGTCGTGATGGTGGGTGGTGGAGGAAGGATAGGGGTCGGAGGACGTGAGCGACCACGTTCCTCTCACTTGCTCACCTCTGAGAGCCAAAGCACACAGAGAGGGATCGAGGGGAGTGCACCGCTCTCCAGCGCGTCCGCTGCACCAGCAGGTTGACAGGAGCGGACGGTCGCTCTGAAGGGACATCCAAAGGTCGACTCGAATCAACGCCCTAAATCGTAGCCAAGTGGAGAGGAAGGAGCGACGACATAGAAACTATCCGAGTTCACGCGTCCATCAACTCTAGGGGAGATAAAGATGGGTCATGCTGCTCCGTCGATTCCTTGTCCTTTTATTACAGCAACCCGCAGGAACACGCACGCGCATCATTGACACAGACACACGAGGGAGATGCACTGACGTGCACGCTTGACACGCTCGAAGCAAATCCATTCCCTCTCCATCAGCCTAGACCAAGGCACCGTAGATAAACAAGGCAACAAAAGGAATCCGCAGGGGGAAAGGCATCTACACCGTGCTCAAGCTCTCGGGCACCGGCATTGCCCCCCACCCCCACTCCAATGCCGTGCACTGAGGTGGGGAAGGAGAGGGCCGAATGCCGGTGCCCCTTTCTACTCGACAGGTTCAATGCAGTCATGTGCGGACCCGCGTCGGCAGGGACCACTGTCCATCGCTCAGCTAAAGCAACAACGTAGAAGGAATAAACCAAACTGTCGTCTCTACGCGCAGAGGGCACACACACACACACACACATCCGGTGGGGAGGAAGGGGGAGAAGGGGGGGGGGGAGAGAGAAAGGGCGGCGAACAATATCCCTTTTTTCTCTACCGTCCACCAGCCCCTCCACTGGAACATGAAACACACACACACACACATACACATTTCACACCCCCACCAAACAACGTCCGCAGCGACGATCAACACACGAGGAGCCCCCCCCCCCCCCCCACACACAAAAAAAAGAGGCGAAGGGGATCAGACAAGACACACCTGGGCTTCCGTAAGCGTAAAAAAAAATCGACAACTACACAACCCCGGACGGCCATCCCACTTGTATATATATGTCTATGTAAAGTCTCGAGAGTGTACCTTACTGGTACATGATGTTTTGCGCACACTACTGAGTCGCTGCTGTGTTGATGGACGGGCCAGCAGTAGGGCAGGCGGGAGGGAGGGGAGACCGCGTAGGCGAGAGATGGGTGCTGCGATCCATTTTGAAGACCATCTCAGCTCTTTTTGCAGCCTGCCCGTCTCCTTGCCTTCCCCCCTCTCCCTCCAACCACAGAGCATTTCTCCTCATTTTTTGATATGTTGTTCCAAGCACACGTCACCGCGTCTCCGACGCACCACGGACAACCCTTCGAAAAATCTATACACGGAAATCAGCGCTGGAGCGCCCGTGCCACTCCTGTTCCTTTTGGGAGGGGAGGGGAGGGGGTGTGTTGTTGTTCTCTGTGCCGCGTACGCTGCTCTCCCTCGTTCTCTATAGGTAAACACGGTATGCCATTTTTTTTTTTTCGAAAGGCGGACGTTACGTGGCGGCGGCGGCCGGTTCGGGTCCCTGCCCCCGAGAATGTCCAGCGCCCATCCTGCGCGATACACCTACCGTTACGCAGCAACCGCCATTTTCGTCCCGTCTCCTCCGCCTGCTTTGCCCGCACCGCTGCTCACTTCTTTTTGTGCAGCTTTCGCTTCGACGGCTTCGTGCGCCTGCGCGCCGGCTTGACCGCCTTGGCGGGCACCGCAGCGGGCTCCGCAGGGCAGGCTTTCGGGATGTTTGGATCGGTCAGGAACTTCGAGACGGGAATCCTGCGCTTGTGCGCTGAGGCAGGCTGTGCCGGCGGCTCTCCATACGGGTCTGACTGCTCCGCAGCTACCCGCTCTTCTCAGCGTCACGGTCGGCATCGTCGGCATCCATATCGAAGTCGTCATTCACTTGAAGCGGTTCTGTCAAGGCGCCCGTCAAGGCATCACGGGTGCTGTTGAGGCCAGCATGGTCATCATCGGTATCTGTGAAGCGCTGCAGGCGGACGCCGATCAGGCGGAGCTCGGCATAGTGCAGAAGATGCGGCTCCAGCAGCTTCTGCGACGCCTCGAGCCACACCTTGAGGTCGTTTGTGTGGCTCGGGAGCGTCACACTGAACTGCTCCGTGTCATAGGTGCGATACTTGAGAACCAGTGTCATCTTGCGAGGCTGCAGGTGATCGCGAACGCAGCGGACATGGCACTGCTCAAGCAGCTTGCGGAAGAGTCGGGTGAAGGCCTCTGGCGAGGGCAGTGGCTCGCTAAACGACGTTTCCTTACCAACCGACTGCCGTGCCTGATGCTTGCGCAGCGAGAACGTCTCTGCCAGCCCCAGTCCAACACTGATGTAGTGCGCCAGGGTCTTTTCTCGGAACAGGTAGGCTAGGAGGTACTTGTGCTCGAGGAGGCCGCCGCAGGTGTGGATGTGCAGCGCACCGAGTGTCATCTCTTGCGCGTAGCCGATGCCAGGGATCTTGCGCAGCGGAATGTCGCGCACGTAGTTGATAACTTCCTCTCGCGTCAGCAGCGTGATCTCGTGCTGACCATTCGGCTTGTTGACGTTACTCGCAATCTTCGCGAGAATCGACGTGGGTCCGATGCCGCCGCTGCTTGTGAGCTGTGTCTTGAGGAACACCTCGTCGCGGAAGTCGTGGGCGATGTCGGAGGCTGACACGGCCGGGAACTCCTGCAGGTACTTTGTCACGTCCATCGTCAGCTCATCGAGGCCGACGCTGACGAACTGCGCATCGTAGCGGGAGGCGATGCTGTGCACCCGCGCCGCCTCTCGCTGGTAAGCTGGGAAGTCGTTCGGCACGATAATGAGCTCGGGGCAGAGCTTCTTGCCGATGAAGCCGGGCATGCCAGAGCGCACACCGTACTGCCGCGCAATGTAGTTTGTCGTGGAGAGCATCTGCTGAGAGCCGACGCCGAAGGGCTTGCCTCTCAGAGACGGCGTCTTCTTCTCCTCCACCGCAGCGTAGAACATGTCCATGTCGATGTGGATGTACCGGCGCCGGAGATCGCGCGTCGCCTCGAGCTCGTCTACCATGGTGTCTACCATGGCCTTGATCCGCTGCTTCTCGGCGGCGCTGACGGAGTCGAATGTCTTGGCCTTCTCCAGCAGCTCCTCGGCTTTGCGACGCCGCGTCTCCTCGAGCCGCTGCTCCTTTTGGTAGAAAGCAGACCCCTTCGACGCCTCCTGAATGACGTGCTCGACGTAGTCTTTATCCACCTGCTGAAGCCCTGCCTTCGAGGCATCAAAGTTGAGTTTGCCAGCGCTGCGGTGGTCATAGTGCTGTGCACCGTTCATGCCGGCGTGGTTCTGCGGATGATGCGAGTCCTGCGGCGCGTCGCGGCCGTGATCTTCGAGGGCGGCGCAATCCGCCGCGATCTGCTCCGCGATCTCCTCCGCGTGCGAGTCGCTGTAGCGACCTCGCGGGGCAGGTGACATGCTGGAGCCTACGTGCGCGGCAGTGGATGGTGCCGCCGCGGCCGCTGCCGTGGCCACTGACGGTTTCTTCGCGGCAGTAGGGTGATTATCGCGCCTCACGGTCTGCTTGCTCGCCCGCGCGAGACCCTTTGAGCTCACGACGGAGGAGACAAGCCGAGAGAGCCGAAGCATGGTGAGCCGGCGGAGGGAAAAGGCACGAGAGAGGGGGAGGGAAGACACCAGAGCAACGCGAACACAGGCACACACACACGGACACAGACAGACACGCACCCGTACAAAAGAAGGCTCGACCACAACGAAGTGGGAGAGAAGAGGGAATCGCTGTCTAGCTCTATGTACGTCTAAGCGACTGTGGGGAGGGAGGGAGGGAGGGCGGGGCGGGGTAGGCAGCACCTCCGCTGTCTCTATCGACGGAGCGAGGGTGGGGGTGGGGTGGGGAGTCGACGGAGTAGAAGACAACAAACGCAACCGGAAGGAGCCACCCTGCACGCGAGGAAGGGGAGACGGCGCGGGCGCAGCGGCCGGGAGAATGCCGGTGCACGCGCGGGAGAGCGGGGGATGGAAGGGGGCTGGAACGGTAGGAGGGGCCCTCGAAATGGTCAGGAGGATGCCGCAGCTGCGTTGCATGATATGCCAAGCCGATGAACAAAAACACGCGGTGGGTAGAGCAGGCGAGAGAGAAGTGGAGGGATAGAGGTTGAGACGAAGCGCGATATAGGGAGAGTGAGATGCATCGCGAACTACACATAGATAACTACAGCAACGCAGCTGAGGCGTTCCCACATGTCGCGGGGACGAGGGCTGCCCTCCTGTCGCTCTATGATCGGGCGTTCCCTACTCGTGCGACCGACGCTAGTCGAGGCACCGCTGCTGCTGCCTCTGCCGCTTATGCACCTCTTCTTTCACGCGTCATTATACCCCTGATGAGAGGAAAGACCTCAACGTGGTATCGGAATCCAGAACCGCCCTGTGTGGGTAAGCCCAACAGCCCCCCTATCCCTGCCAATGCCGAGCCACCGCTCCTGGCGCCGACAGCGTCCAGCGCCTGCGACACGGGGAAGCCAGTGTGATGTATCGCTACGGACGCCGGCGGTCAGGTCCTGGATGGCGCTGCGTGGGAGCCACCGGCAACAGTGACGATGCTTGCACCATGGGTATGCTCGGCAGAGTGTCAGCGTGGCTCGAGCGTGTGCCACCCGGCACAACGGGAGCGGCTGTGAGGCTGCCTGCGGAGCGGGGGTGGGTGGGGGTGGAGACAGGAGCCGTGCTCAGATGACCGGGTCGGCGCATCGCTGTAACGCGCGTCTACCGCTGCTTCGCACCACGCGATGGGGCCTGTGACGGGCCTGGGGTGTAGAGTGGCGTTCAGCTCACGTGGTGCGGCAGAGAAGGGACGCGTTGAGAAGGGACAAGAAACGCCTTCCTGCCACAAACACGTCATCACCCATGTATGTGTGTGTGTATATATATATATACGCGCACAACGACGCGGTGCACCTACCCGCGTGTTGCACCGCGGCTCGGTCCTGGTCCGCTAGGACGAGCCCTCCTGCCCCCGAACCGGGCCGTGCGCCTCACGGGCTCCTCTTGCCCTTGCCTCGTCCCTCTTCCTCGCATGCGTGATGCGCGATCAGCAGCCACACCGACCGGGCCGGGCTGCGTGCCTTGATCCGAAGCGGGGCCGCGTCCCCGGGCCCTGCTCCGGGGCAGGGGGCGGTGGCGTCTGCCGTGCGGGTAACACGGGGTGATGGCCTAGAGGTGCATGCCGGATGAACCCGAGGAGGACGTTGGCCGACCTCCGCTCAGGGCCGACTGAGGCCCTGTACCCTGCCTCTGTGCGATGGTGGTGGGGCAGGTGAGGGGGACAGGAACAGAGGCACTGTGGTGGTGCCTGAAGGCGGCAGGGAGAGCGGCGGTCGGAGTTCAACGACAGTTGTAGCACCGCCACGCAATGGCATTGCTGACCGCTGTGCTGGAGCGGGGCAACGCTGGTAGACGTTGCCTCCGTTTGTTCCACAGCACCAGCTGCACGGTTTGGGGTGCGGATGCTGACATGCTTGCTGTGTATGAGCACGCGATTTGGCCACTACTTGAGAGGGGAGGAGGGAGCCGCTGCCGATGTGGCAAGAGCGGCTTACCCACAAAGCACGGAGAAGCTGAAGCGCATGACACAACGCTCGTCCGAAAGTAGGGAGACGGACAACGAGGAGTGAAGGGACAGGTACAGATCGATTCCTGGCGCCCGAGGATGTGTGTTGAGGACATGAGCGCCTCTTTTCTCTTCCTCTGCATTGCAGAGAGTCGCGAGAACGCGCACACCATCGTATCCCTTACCAAGAGGCCGGTTGGAGGGAGAACGAGTACCCCCCCCCCCAGAAACTACAAGAGACGTGCGCTCAAGCAGTCAGCGCCCTTGATGTTGCCGTTACTCCTCAACCTCCTCCACTCTTTCGTTCCCGTCAGCGTCTGGTAATATATCAGCCGTCGAAAGCTGCGTGCAGGAGTCTTGCATGGTCAGCAGAGATGTTCGCGCCGATGCCTCAACCGTTTCCATTTTTTTTTTTGCGCTTGATCCCCAAACTCGCACTCGCCTGATTCTCTCCATGCAAAACAGCAGCGACACGCGCCACACAGTTAAGGAAGGTTCACAGGAGACTCAGCGCGACGCCGGTGATGCAGGCACCACAAGAGGGCGTGAACTGCACTCGCCACACTCACTCGATGCGGGGATGGTGAGAGAGGTGCAGCCACAAGAAAACAACAACAAGAAGAGGATGGACGACATGATGGGTTCGCTGTTGCACCACTTCTCCTGCAACGACTTTCACGCACAGGTCTCTTTCATTCCACGATGAACACGTCATCGTCAGCGCTGTCATCGCCGACCACTTCTTCGTCGCGCATCTCCTTCGGCCTTTCGGCTGAACCCGTAGAAAGATGGGAGAGCGGAGACGGCGCGGTGGAGCTCATCACGGGGCCTTTCACCTCCTCCACGTCCGTCAGCTGGCTCTCGGAGGACACGATGAGCACGGCGCCGTCTTCGTTGTCGCTGTCGTCGAGATCGGCATCGCTATCGTCCCCTGCACTGCCGTCACCGGTGCCACGGGGGCGCTTTCGCTGAGCGAACGGCTGCTGCTGCTGCTGCTGCTGTCGGTGCCGCTCCGAATGTGCGGTGTTTGCGAGCTGACAAGTAAAAAAGTGGCTCAGTGTGAGCGGAGTCGATTCTGCCTCGGCAGCCGACTTCACCGTCAGCGTGGTCGCGCCGCCGGTGCCGTCGCTTTGGGGTCGCCGCCGGAGCTTTTCCAGCCGCACGCCAAGCAGCCGAAATTCAGCAAAGTCGTCCATCACTGGCAAGAGTAACTCGTCAAGCGCTCGCCGCAGGGCTTCGTGGTCGTCCGTATATACGTTGAGTGACTTGCTGTGCTGCGTCACGTGAAAGCTGTGGTGCTTCAGCTTCAGCACCACCTGCGAGCAGAGGAAGCCCTCCTCTGCGAGGGTCTCGTGCGACCGGCGCAGGTTCTTGTACGCGATCGCCTGCAACGCCATGCGATTCGTTAGTTTGTAGAAGGTGCGTTCATGACCTACCGATTTGCGGCCCCAGTCGTCCTCGTTCGACGCGCCATCCATTGCAGCGACCGTCTTGCCGGTAGTCGCTCCGGCGGGCGAAGACGGCGCTGTCTCCAGCGAGTCGTACATGCCACCGATGCCGATGGACGAGGCGAGAAGAAATTCGTACGTCTTCCGCGTCAGGATGTAGAAGAGTCGATGCCGCTGCTCGTACACCTCACCAAGTGTGCGTATCCCGAGCCCGGCGAGGACGCTTTCCCGCGACTTGCCGATGCCGGGCACCTGGCGCACGGGGATGCTGGCAAGATAGGTCATCACAGCTTCGCGGCTGAAGAGGCGAACGGCGAACTGCCCATTCGGCTTTTTATAGTTGGACGCCATTTTCGCCAGCGTCGGCGTCGGCGCGATCCCGGCGCTGACGGTCAGGCCGGTTGCCTCGGCGATGCGTCGGCGGCACTCCTCGATGACCCTCTCTGCAACATCAAAGCGCCCCGCGTGCGTTGTGACATCCCCGTGGTGATGCGCGAGGTAGTCATCGAGGCACATCATGACCTCGTCCATGCCAAGCAGTTGCGCATCGGGGTCGTACTCTCGCACCACACCCTTGAACTTGGCGGACTCGACTCTGCACGCGGCGAAGTCGGTGGGCACAATGACGAGCTGAGGGCACAGTCGCATGCCAATAAAGCCTGGCATCCCGGACTGCACGCCGTACTTCCGGGCAACGTAGTTTGTTGTGCACAGCATCGACATGCTACCGATACCGAGCGGCACCTCTGCGTACTGCGGGTTCTTTTTCATCTCGACAGCGGCGAAGAACATGTCCATGTCCATGTGGACGTATATGGAGTCGAAGCTGCGATACGACTCAAATATGGCCTCGAGGTCTGCCACGTCACGCTGTAGCTGGCGGAACACGTCAGGGTGGCTGCGCACGCTCGCTTCGTACTGCCGCGTCTTCACCAGAAGCCCCTCAACCTGCCGCTGCCGCTGCTGCGCCTTGCGCTCTTCGTTTGCATAGAAGCTAGAGTTCTTGGAGAGCTCCTTGATGAGGGCCTCCGTCTTCTTCTTTTCAGCTGAGCGAAGGCCAGCTTTTCTGTCGTCAAAGTACACAATCCTTGGCACAGTTGTGACATTGGTGCTGGCGGGGTTCGGCCGGAAGAAATTGTGCAGAGACCCGTGCAGGGCCGCGGCCCGCGCGGAGCTGTCGCTCGACGCCGGCGCTGAGCTGCGCGCGCTGTTATCGCGGTCCTTCACACGACCGCTGCTGTTGCTCGAGTACTCGTGTTTGCTGCCGCTGGTCGTCGTACTGCGGGCAGGGGTATGCGCGTTGGACAACACCGGCGTTGTCGGGGGAGTCCCTACCGGGGTCGTTGGCAGGGGCGGCACAGGGGACAGCGTTCGCGGTGACTCAGGCGACACAGCCGTTGCAGTGAGAGCGGCGCGGCGATGGATGAGCGACAGGAGATGCCCATCTTCTGTCCGCACGTCAGAAGGGGGTGAGCGTGTCGGCGCGCTTGAACCATGCTCCGCACTCATTCGTTGTGTTGGCCTTGATGCTGGTGCGCGCATGCTTGCATAGGTTCGGGTGTTTCTGCCCTTTACCGCCTTGCCCAACACATGCCACCATGCGAGCGTGTAAGGGCGGGGACGAGTTTGGGAGCGGCGTTGCACTTTCTCAGCAGAAAGAGAAGGAAAAGGAGGAGGAGGAGGAGGAGGAGGAGTGCGAGCAGCAAGGAGGAGACGTGCTCCAAATCCATGGGTGGCTCTGTCCAACGCTGCGGGGAGTCCGTTCCCTTTGTTGCCCCCCCCCCCCCACCCCCCCACCCCCCGCCCCCAGCTCTGGAGAAGCGTACGAGGAAGGGGGAAACACAAAACGGTCTCTTCCGTGCCCGCACCACGTCGTTACACGTCGCCACACACAACACACAGACTGCCAACACCGCCTCTGTCTCGCTGCTAAAAAACAACAACAACAAGAGGAGGTGTGTGTGTCTCTCTCTCTCTCTGTGTATGGGGACACAAGGTCAGGGGCCGCTCACACTCGTGCACGCGTCCTCCAAGAACATCGACGCTGCCGAGGTGAAATCTTCTTGACCGAGATATGGGCGTGCGTTGCTTCCATGGCTGATTAGCGCATGATTCTGTGTCCGCAGACACAGATACACATGCACAACTATATACCACTCATCTCTGAGCATCCAACCTTTCGCACGACGATGACGATGCACTGCCTTCACGCGTGTGCAGCCTCCCGCTGACGCGCATGAAGTTCAGAGAGAGAGAGAAACGAAAAGCAAAAGCATGAGGAGAGAGGAGAGACCGCGTCAACACGTGCGGCGTGCGGAGAGAAAAGAAAAAAGACGAGTACGTTTGGACGCCCAGACGCCAGCAAGCACACAACAACCACCAAAGACGACGACGACGACACACACACACACACACACACAAAAGAAACAAGAGAAGCAACAATCAGCCTATGGCGCACCACACTGAGAAGAGCCCATGGCCACGCCCATCGCCACCATCAGACACAGAGGATACGAAACAGCAACAAAAGGATCGAGGTGGGAGGGTAGCCTAAGAGGAAAGAGGATCAGCGCTGAAGCATACAGAGCGGCGCATATTCGCATGGGAAGACGCGAGAGAACATGGCGACCACCACCACCATCACCACCGAGAAGCAACATAGCAAGGAAAACGCAGAAAGAAAAGACAGCAAGCATAGCCGTAACCGACTCTGTGTGCGATCTAGACGAAGGGGCGCACAAACAACAAAACACAGAAAGGAAGCCAGGGGAACACACCGTGGTTGACGACGACGGGAGGGGGTGGGGTGGCGGGCGAGAGTCGTAGAAAGGGAGCGGCAAAGGTCAAAAAAGAAAAGAAAAGACACGCCTTCTTCTGTCTGCTCTCATTCCTTTCCTGCCTCTGTTGTCCATTTCGCCTCGTCTCGATAATCCGCTTGCGTGCGCGTGCGCCCTCACGGCGGCCCAGGAAAGGGGAAAGAACGCAAGACAGGAAAACAAAGAGGCCCCCGCCATTCCGCACCAACCCTCTTCTACGCCAACACAGAGAGGCAGCGAGAGCTCCTCGGCCCCAAAGCCCATGCGAAACGGCTGATAACGCGAGTGATTCGCGCTTTTCAGACGCGCGTACACACATACACACGCGCTGCAGTGGCAAACAAAAGAGGAAAGCAAGCAACGAAGTATAACACGGCTGCCCCCCTAAAAAAAATGCGCGCGCGCCTGCCAACATGCATGAGGATAACCCGACACATTACATCCTCCGTGAAGAACAACGACAAAGAAAAAGAAACTCAGAAAGTGACCAGCCGCTACGGGGAAGGGGAAAGGGGTGGGAGGGAGAGAAAGAGGCAGGGAGGCAGTGTGGAGGGGGGGGGGCACCGAAAAGCGCGATCAAGCAAAGCACACAAGAGCAACAAAAAACGAAGAAAAGAGAGCCAAACAAAAAATGGGAAAGACGGGGCGTTTAGACGTGTTTCGTCTTCTTCCTGGTCACATGGCCCTCGGTAAGCGGGTATGGCAAGAAAAAAAAAAAACATGCAGGCTCCCGGGTCAAGGGGTAAAGGCACAGCGCAGCATTTTTTTGGACAGAAGGAAAGAGAGCGAGCGAGCGAGGCAACGTTGGATGGGGCGTGTTCTGGTGCTCGCGCACGAGTTCGCCACAATGGAAGCGACACGTATAGAGACCAGCCTCTGTTTCTGCTGTGTGTGTGTGTATGTGCGTGGTAGACCACTCACAGGATGAGTGTAGGGGACGGGGGACGGGGGAGGGAAGAGGCGGAATCGGCAGAACGGAAAAAAAAAAGACTTTAACATGTTTCTCTTTGCGATGCCCCCCTTCTACCATGAGCAAATCGGGAACTCGACGCGTGCACAACCGCGGCTATGCGCCTACCTCGGCTGCACTACGGCTACATCGAGAAACAGGGCCAACCAAGACTGTTGGGCGTCGTTCAGGCCCGCTGCGATTCCACGGCAGACAGCGCCGGCTGGGCCCCGGTTTGAGTTCCGCATCACCGCCGCAACACACCTAACGCAGAACAACAGGCGGTGGATGCGTACAACTGTCGAATCGTCGGCAAGATTCGCCGCCAGCTGGTCCAAGCGTCATCGTGACCGCAAGCCTCTTCGGCACAGCTCTCTTTTCCAACACCACGAGTCCGAAGCCTTGCCCGAGGGCAGGCTGTGCAGGCTGCTTGGCTTCCCCACAACGGGAGCGCTAGACCCTGATACCACACTGAGGTGGCCGGCATAGCCAAGGGAGAAGAGGGATTACAAAAAAAAAAACAAAGTACGAGGCAGGTTCGTGTCGTCATATTTGAGGAAAAAGCGACAAGGAACGAAAGAGGAGCCCGTGCAGAGGCATGGGGGCTCAGGTGCACATGAGGGAGAGGAGGGGGAGCCGAGAAGCAAGGAAATTGAACGAAGGCATACGAAACAGCAAGAGGTCACGGGCTAGAGGAGAAAACATGGGGAGAACACATATGGAGAGTGTGCGCGTGTGTGTGTGTGGGGGGGGGGAGAGAGAGAGAGAACAAAGAGAGGTGGAGGGGCGAGAAGGAGAAGGTGGGGTGGAGAGGGAGGGGGAGAGAGGTGAGCGGTTCATAAGTACAGCTGATGAGAAAAAGAAGGGGTTGGAGAAAGGGAATGCACACACATAAACACACACACACGCACACGCAAGAATACACGTAAAAACACGCAGGAATACCTGCCGGTGCCACTTCGCCGCCCCCTAGAGGGGGAAAAACCGGCAAGAAGGCCAAAACGTACGTAACTCGCACACACACGCAGTGACACGCAACCCCCCCCCTCCCCCCAAAAAAGAGGGTAGCTTGGAGGAGGGCCGATGCAGAGGTATTCACAGGAGAGCACAGGGGACGTGAGCTGTGCCGGATGGTGAAAACCACAGAGGAATAGAATAGGGCAAAGCGCTCAAGCAGAAGAGCCGCTTCGGGAGGCTGAGGGAGCTAGACAAGCATCGCGGGAGGGTTTGAAAAGCAGAGGAGAAAGGCGTACCGGTAACAACACCGGCCTTTCCTTCAGCTGCTGTTCCTTCACTCTGGTCCATTCGCCATGCGCTTTAGCGGGCTCATGGGTTGACTGAGCTGCGGCCGCACCCTTGTCGGCGAGTAGGCGTAAGGGTTGTTGCGCGTCACGCCACCACGCCTGGGGGACGTCACTGTTTTGCTTGACGCAGCCGGGAAGCTGCTGCCGGGAACCCTGTGGTGGTGCGGGCTGGCAAGCGCTGCTCTTCTCTCTCCGCGGCCGCTGTTGCTGCTTGCTCCCAGCTGAACCCCTGTGCAGTACACTGGCAGCCTGTACGGGCCTGGAGAGGACGGACTGTGCGGCCTACTAAGTGGCCCCATGTCCGCGCCAGTGGCGGAGCTGCAGGCTTCCGCTGTGCCGTCGTCGATACCGTTTGGCAGGTATTCCGGCAGCTGCAGGGAGGGCAACGGGTTGGCACCGGGCCAACGGCGCGCCCGAGCACCGAGTGAGCTTCCAAGGCTAAACTGCGGACCAAAGGAGGGGCTAGAGAGAGCCGGTGCTGTCGCCACGACGTGCGCCGGGCTCTCGACAAAGGCGGTGCTGCGCTGAGCAGAGACAGAGGTGGAGGGGGAGCTGAGCGGAGAGGCGAAGGACTCAGGGTTGCTGCGCGCACTTCCACCTCCGCTGTTCGGCATCAGCGACTGCCGCGGCGACGAGAACAGTAGCACACTTGTCGGCCTGATGTGGGGGCTGTGCGCTGGGGACTGGGCCGCAGAGGCGCTGTTATGCTGAGCCAGGTCCGCCAGCGGGGTCAGCGGCCGCTGAGTCGGGGTGCGCGGGCGCGTTGGCGTGATGACGCGGTGAATCGGCCCCGGGTGATAGAAACGGCAAGAGCTGCCGCGATTGCAGTTGCCGTTTATAAAGTGCCGGCAAACGTTCTTCTTGCCGTTGGAGTAGCCATGCGGGCTATGCAGCTGGTTGGCACTGTTGCTGCTGGCATTGAAGCTCGAGCCGCCTTGGTGGGGCCCGCTGGTGACGGGTGACCCTTGGTTGCTGCGCTGTCCATCCACACCGCCCAACGCTTCAAATTCTGCGGCGTCGAGATCCTCGCTGACAAGAATGTTACCCGTCGTGAGGTACGGCGAATGCGTGAAGAGACGCGGACCAGTCGTAGAGTTCGTCGACGGCCAAAACGTGAGCGTCGAGTTTGTGCGGGCGGCAGGCACCTTCGCTGCCGGGAACGAAGAGCTCTGTGCGGGTTGCATGCTGTTCTTTTCGATGGCCGTAGAGGATTCGACAGAGCGAGGGATACGTTGGGACGGACGGGAGGTGTGGAGGGTTCTGCAGGGGGTTGGTGGCGTGGTTGGGTGAGGGGTAACAGCGGAAGGAGAAGAGGGACAGCGACACAGCAAACCCACTCACGCAACAGGCAATATTGCACTGCAGTCAAATACTAAAGAGCAACCGACGAAGGAAAAAGTATGAAACACCCACCGTCACCAGAAAAAGCGAAACGCACGCAGAAGAGTTGTACAACAACACGTAGGTGTGTTCCGCAGATATCGAGCAAGCAGACAAAATGGAAAAAGGCGGCGGATGAGGAGGAGGAGGGGGGGGGGTAACGGGAGTGGAGGGCCTGGAGGCGCTGAAGAACAACTACAGATGCGATGGGTAGGCGATGCAAGTTGCGCTCAGAAGGGAAGCTGGAGGATGAGGCGCACACGCACACGAGATGAGAGAGGGTGCGGGTAAGGCGGTGTGTGGAGGGTGGGGGTGGGGAGGAGAAACAGACAAAGAGAAAGGCAAATCAAGGGGAAACACTCACCCCCCCCTCCCCAACAACGACGACGACGACGACGAAAAAAAAAAAACAAGAACTATTGGATACACAACAGCGCTCACGCCAGGTGGCACACTCACAGAGAGACGCACAACACCAAGAAGCAAAGAAGATGAACCACGGAGCTCAAGGCGAGCAATGTTGGAGTCTACTGCTAAAAAAAAGGAGGGGTGGGGGTGGGCGGGTGGTGGGGCGAAAACAGAGGGAAAGCTGACGACGACGAGGGCAAGAGAAGAGGGCGGAGGGCCGCGAGAAGCAGAAAGAACAACGAAAAGGTGAGGCCGAGGAGAGACGAGAGAGAAGATATCCTACACCTCCCCTGATAAGAACACCAAAGGGACTGAGGAGGAGAGGAGGCGAAGGAGGAGACACACACACACACAGACACACCGATATGCAGAGAATACAAGGAACGCAAGAGAGCCAAGTAGAACGTCACGCGCACGAGTGCGAGCACCACACGACGAAGAAATAGATGCCCAGGCGCCACAATGCTGCAAGCACTGCCGCACACGTGCAAGCACACACACACACACACACACACAGAGACCACTTCAAATGTGCGCAAGCGGAGAGGGGGGGGGGAGGGATTCCGCAGCGAGCACGTGGGCCGCGAGGGAGGTTCAAAGGCCGCCCTACGCGCTTGAAGGCGGAGGGAGAGGGCTGAGGAGCACCCCCGCTGAACCACAACAAAAGCCAACAGAGCGGAAAAACAAGCAAGCAAAGAAAAAAAATAAGAAAAAATGCGTTGGCAGCTGTCCTTTGCGGATTTTGGCTGTTTGCTTTTCGTTTCGCACAGGAATGCACGGCGTGCCGACACGGACAGACAGAGACAGAGACAGGCGGGCGGGCGGGCAGGCAGGCAGGCCGGGAAGGGCACTCACAGAAAACGTTTGGCGATAAAATCACGAGCGAATTCGCATACGCACACGTGCCTATACCGTAAGACAGGAGAGAGAGGGTGGGGGCCCACACACAGATGAGCACAGGAGACGCTCACACGTGCGGAGGCTTGCGCGTTGTCCGACGGTGACCGAGATAGAAATCAACAAAAAAAACGAAACAAAGCGCAAGTGTACGTGCGTGAGTGCGCGCTCGCCAGTGTGACGGGAGGGAAAGAAGAGCAGGCCTGGCGCGACTCTCTCCGCTTTTGCTTCTCTTTCTTTTTTTTTTGGTTTGTCAACGAAAATGGCAACGTTCTGAGGAGGAAGGCTTTTGCGCGGCGAGCCGGCTCAAAAGGCAAAGGCTTGGAGATGCAGTGTTGGCGGGGTGCGTGCAGGGTGTGGAGAAAACGGAGCGAAAAAGGAAAACCGTACGAGTGGGGGTCACGCTTTCCTTTCGTTTCTGTGTGCTGTGACGTACGTTGCTGACCCTTTTTGCAGCGTCAGCGCACACACGCGAAAAAGAGCGAAACGTGTTGGAAGGAAGAGAGAGGTGGACGAGACACGCACCATATGCAATCACGAGCAACACGACAGCCACACGTAGAAACGACGAGAACAACACAACAGAGAAGGCGAAAGCAGCAGGGAGGGGAAGGGGAGGAAGAAAAGAGAAGAATGTAATTGAGAGACACCTAGAAAAAAAGGCGTATAAAAAAAGCACACATATCCATACATATATACCTATATACATGTAACGAAACGAGGAATCAACGGGTCGACTGACGGAAATTAAGAGCAACCACAAAGGCACACACGCAAACTAAAGAAGAAAGACGAACCGAAAGAAAAGGAAGAGACTCAATGGAAGCTGCCGTTGGCAACCCCCTTCAAAGAGCAGAAAACCGCCAAAAGCCCTCGCCGGCGTCGCAAGCACATCCACGGAGCCTGTGACTCTCTCACGCACAGACTTGCAGCACTCCTTAATGTGCAAGTAAGCAACGACGGCAAAGGAGTAGAAGGGGAGAAGAGGAGGCGATTAGGAGGAGAGGCACCCCTCACAGATCAGGCCCCGTTGGGAGTGATAAAGAGCTCTCTCACACACAAACCCCAGTGCGCTTACGCGTTCGGTCAAAGGAGCGCAGCGACGTGGACACAGAGACAGAAGTAGGGGCTTTGGTGAGCTGAGAAGGAGACAGAGAAGGACACGAAAAGGAAACCACGCGCAGCTCTCTCTCTCACACACACTCACAGCGCACAACAGGAGACACGAGGCGATAATTCAAAGGAGGGCAAGTCACACAAGAAAGAGCAATCCAAAGAACACACCGACACACACACATGTATATGCCTGTACATACATATACATGTAAAAGAGAGAACAACAGATGCTTGTCTATGTAGAACAAAAAACACAAACACACACACACGCACACCCGCGAAACCAAAACAAAGAGAGGCGGGGCGGGCCGGGGGCGGGGGCGGGGGGGGGGGAGGGGAGTGCAACGATAGATGTATATGAAGATGTACACTAAGCGAATGCACAGCAGGTACAACAACACCCGTAGCAACAGCAAAAAGAGGAGATTCTGGGCTCCGGGACGGACAACAAGAGATATAGAGAGAGGCAAATCCGAAAAGAAAAAAAACACCAAACAAGAAGAGAATGGGTACGAAGACAAGTCGGTGGACGAGGGAAAAGGCGAACAGAGGGAGTCAATCTAAAATGATGAGAAAATAAATAAATAAATACGCACGCACACACACACACACACACACACACGCGAAATGACACAGTCCAGGAAATGTTTGTGAAAAAGGCGTGATGCAAATCTGCGCCTGTCTGCGTGAGTGTGTCTTGTTTCTTTTTTTTTTTTTCAAAAGATTTGTTCTACCTAGGTGCTGGATTAGGGCAAAGAAAAGGAAGCAATCAAGGAGGAAGGAGAGAGACCGAAGGAGGGATTCTGGGGGGCGTGAAAACGGTGATGGCGTGTGTGCGTGTGGATGCGCACACGCAGGTGTCTGCAGAATCGGCAAAAAAGAAAAAAAAAAGAATTACTTCTCTGTTTGTTTGCGCGTGGGCGTGCGTGCGTGACCCAACAAGAAAACGAACACAAAAGAACAGGAGCACGCAGGCGATCGGTTGACAGAGCACACCTCAAAACAACAACAACAACAAAAAAAAAAGAGCAGTGCCGTGTGGTGTGTTGAAACTTTTTTTTTCTTTGAGTTTGTGTTTGTGGCTTCGTTTGAAATGTTAGGAGCGAGAGAGATGCAGACGGTGGAGTTGAAGTGTGTGTGTGTAGTGGGAAAGGCCAAACGCGGGCGTCTGTGGCTGTCTGTCTGTGAGAGAAAACCAGCCGAGGGAGGGGAGAAGTGTGAGCAGGGGGGAGGGGGAAAGGGAGGGACACGCAGAAGTGACGGCACACAAAACGGAGCGAAACGACGAAGACAAGTGAGGACACGAAAGGCGCAAACGCGAGAAAAGGGGTGACAAGGAGACCAGACCTTGAAAGAGTAGAGAATGGCGTGATGGATAAGGAGGAGGGGGGAGGGGAGGGGAGGGGAAAAGATATTACAGAAGGCTTGAGGCAAACAAGCACAAACAACAAGAAAGAGGCGGCGATGAATGTGCGTCAAGCCACCACACACAAGTAAAGAGAGAGGGAGTCAACAGTGAAAAATTGTGTGCGCGTTTCTCGCAGCTCAGCCCACCTCCATCACCCCACAAGAGAACACACCAACGACAACAAAACGAAAACGAAAGGAAGCAGAGGAAGGGAAGAAAACGTCGAAGGGCTGGGCCGTGCGTGTTGCACGCAAGACGGGTTTTGAAGCCAGTTACCGCCTCGTGAGTAGGTGGTGGTGATGGGGAGGGGAAGTGATGCTGCCGCTGCCGCTGCCAGAAGGCACACAATAGCTGCTCCTCACAATGACCCGCAATGATCTGCAGCGGAGAGGGCGGGCAGAGGGAGAAGGAGTGAGAGGGGCCAAGCGTGTGAGGAAAGAGGGAGTGGTGACGGCGACCTCTTGTGTGAGGTATTCGCTTTTATTTCTTGGTGCTCTCGTGGGGGAGCGGTGATGATCTTTCGATTCGATTGCGATCTCTTTCTTTGTTGTTTTCCTCTCAACTCGAAAGCCGCAGGCCAACCTCGGTGAGCAGAAGAGATGATGGCACGGATGGGTGCGTAGTGGAGCGAAAAGCAAGATGGATGGAGGTGTGCGATGGCTGGGCGGGTGTGGTGGGAACTGCTTGTGGTTCGATTACAAGGAGGTGAGAAGCTCGGACGAGATGAAGAGCACGGGAGTCAGCTTCGAAGCCGGGGACGAGGAGGTCACAGGAAAGGACAAGCGTGCACAAGCTGATGCACACACACACACACACGTAGGGCGTGCAAGAGGAGACATATTGCGTGCGTCGAGCGTATTGAACAGGCGGAGGGATGGAGGAAGAGGAGGATGAGAGCATGGCGAAGCTGATTGCGGTTGCAAGACCAGCAGCACAGACAGAGAGGGCAACGCACACGAAGAGGGAGGTACAAAACCCCCGGGGGGGGGGGGCGGTGGTGGTTGCAGGATGTTAGCGGCACTACAGCAGTTGCATGTCAGCACCTGTTCACAGCATCGTCACACATCGCCTGTGCATGCGAAACCAAGAGTAGCGTAAGAGGTGACTCTGAAAGCCACTCGACATTGCGCTTCGGCACTTCTTTTTTTTTTTTATTTGCTTCCTTTTTTTGTTGGCTCTGTAGTGTGGTGAGATGTTGCATTGCTGTGAGGGGAGCGAGAAGGGCAAGGCATGACTGCAATCAGTGAACGCGTTTGAATAGACAAAACGAGGTTGCGAGACGGGGGTGAGCCGCCATACACAAACTTGTCCTTGAGGTGCGCAGCGTTGCCACTGTGACAGAGATCAAGCAAGAGAGAGCGAGAGAAGTGTTCGAAAGCAAGCTGGAAAAAAAGAACCGTTTCACCTTCGCGGCGTCCTGACCCGCATCGACGACCGAAGCCTCATGAAACAAGCAATCAAGGAGGAGTGGCGCAAGAAAGGGACGCAGCGCAGCAGAGGAACGGCCTCGGCGAATAGGTTTCGCCGAGTTCCACGCTGTCTCCGCATGACCACACGTCGTGAGACCCGGCTTCTGTTTTAAAACCATCCGCTAATGGCCATCGCGCTCGAAGACAACACCGTACACCAAGGACCCACCGGCCCACGAACGTGCACATTCTCATCTCCGTGCGTGTACGGTTGTCCGTGTGCAGCACGCCACGCGAGCAGTATTCGAAGAACAAGCCGTTCAAGCCTAACTACCGCTTGCGTCTCTACCGTGTCCATTTCGCTGCCGTAGCGCATCCGTTCAAGCGCCACTCTACCTCCCGCCCTGTCACAGCCCCCCCCCCCTCCCCCCTTGCGTGATGCGATGCAGCGAATGGCACGTGTTACAGCAGTGCGCCGACTCAGGCACCGGAGCACGACCTCTGACCCCAACCTCTGCCCACCCAACCCGCCCCTCGCAGGCCGCCTCACAGCCGCTCCCATCATGGAGGTTGCCACCTGGTGCATGCCCCTCTCGGGGGTGACATTCAGGCTTCCCACACCGCCAGTCAGTGTGCGGGGTGGGGGTGGGCTGCGTTCGAGTCATGCCGACACTCTGCCCAATCTTGTGGATGACACAGAGGCGCGCACCGTCGAGCGTCGCTCCGAGGCAACGCCATTCGGGACCCGACGGCCGCGAAGTAGTAGCGATAAAGAGCTCGTACGTCACAGGATGGAGGGGGTCCGGCTGCCTGAGAAACCACCGCATGGAGGTGCGTCCGCACGTCATCTGAGGACATCGTCGTCAAGATCACGACGCGCACAGAAATGAAAGGAAAACAAGTAACCGAAGACACACAAGAGTGGATACAGCAGCAGCATACAGCGTTCTATGTGCAAAGACCAGCAGATCACGCACCCGCGCCCGGAGACGCGCATGAAAAAAAAAAGAGGGACGAGGACGAGAGCTCTATGGACGGCAGGAACGCAGCAAAACAGTAACAAGAGGTAAAAGTTCAGGACAACCCTGAGAACCCTCGGCGGGGCGGCGGGAAGGCAAGTGTGGTACACATTGCACACCCACCACACACAGGTGAGAGATGAACACTGGCAGACGGTGCGTGACGGCAAGCGGAAGAAAACATGCCCCCGCTTGAGAGGAGAGGAGCATGAAGCCTCGCATACGGGTACACACACACACACGCACACGCACATACCCACGGCAACGCATCTTGGGCGCTTGCCACCAGTCAATCTCGTTCGTCTTCAGCCGCGCTGCTGGCGGCGGTTCACAGAATGGGAGGGTGCAGCGAAGACGAGTGCGACACCGAGAAGGTGCATCACCCACGACGAGATATTAAGCCCGAAGCCGACTCCGTATGCGAGCTCGCCTGCGGCGTAGTGATCAGAATTGTAGATTCTCGCCACCACCGCCCAGGAAATCAGCTGCGTCAACACTCCTACACACCCGAGGGCGCCGAGGACGATGCGAGAGTTGAGCGAGATGGTGTGCGGTGCCGTCTTTAGGCCGCAGACGACAATGACGGCCGCCGCGAAATTCACCAGGAGCACAATCAGCGTGACGATAGAGAAAGCGGCGCCCACGCCGAGGTGTGTGCGGATATAAGGGGTGGGGTACAGCGGCCGAGGGATGGTGTAGGTAGAGCTGTCGCAGTTGTCTTTGTAGCCCCAGTACGTGAAGCAAGCCGCGCCCACGATGTCCAGCTGTGACGTGGGGATCGACACCAGTACCAGTGCGACCGATACGAAGAGCACGACGAGGTAGATAGCGACGCGAATATCTGCCACCATCAGGTACGCGCAGCACGTCTCCACTGCGTTGGGCGGCATCACCTCACCCCGCTTCACCGCGGCAGCCGCGGTGCGGGTTCCCTGATAGTCAGCCAAGGCCGGGTTGAGGCGGGGGAAGATGTACGAAGCTAAAGGGAAGTCCTTGTACTTGCCGACTTCGCTGTGCCAGCCTTGTCGAAGGCCGGCGTGCGCGCCATAGCGGGCCGCGCATTCCTCGCCAGAGTACTCTACGTGCGCTGCCGTTGCCCGGTTCATCGAGGCTGGCGTGTACTGCTCGTACATCTCGTCATCGGACTCGTCAGGGCTAAGCCGTGTGCTCTTGACCTCCTCGCGGTTCTCCGTGGTGGCGAATGCCCCCGCCTCCGTTCCCACTCGCTCAGGGTGCTGCGCAGGAGTGGCACCTTCAGCACCAGTCGCAGCTGCACCGCCGCCGCGTTCCTTCACGCACGAGTCATGCACACACGGGGTGTAGGAGCGGCGACGGCCCTTCCGCAAACTCGCCTTATCGGCGCCAGCCTGCTGAGGGCTTACGGCGGCTTCGACCTCCTCTGGCCATGACTGCCCCTGTGACACAGCTGCCGGCGCACTGTACGCAGAGGCGTTGCCCAGCACTGCCCTGTTCCACGGCAGGTCGCCGGCCGCAGCGATTTCGGGCTGCTGTAGAGCTTGCATGGTTACTGTGGGGAATTGCACAAGCACTTGAGCCTGCGCCGACGGCTCCGCTGGCGATGCGGCCCGCGGAGAGTCCTTCGGAGTCAGCGACACGGACACGCGTGCAACCATCGTCACGTGTCCCGCGTCTTCTCCACCAGCACCCTCCGGCTTCGCCACCTGCTGGAATAAAGACGCCGACTTGGGCACAAAGGCGTTGGGATCGTCATCGCTATCAACCTGCGGTGCTGCTGTTGCTGAGAGAGCCGTCAAATGAGAAACTGCAGCGTCCACATGCTGCGCTGAGTGCGTCACGGACGGTGACTTCACCTTGTGTTGCATCATCGCCTCGTCATCGACGACGTCCTCCTCGGAAAAGGAGGATACGTCGTCGAACATCTTTTTTCTTCGCGCGACTTGGGACATTTCGCTTCCTGTGTGTGTGCGTGTGTGCGCAGGCGCGTTTGCCTGCTGACGGGGTCGGGTGTGGCTCGGTGGGTGAGTTGTCTATGTTGCCGCGGGTAAAACACACACGCAAACACACAGACACACCGAAGAACGGAAAGGCGCGACTCGGCCACAGAGAAACAGATTCGGAGAGGGGAAGGTGCGGAAAATGCAGTCGTCGAAACGCTATCGATTGCACAGTTTTGCAACAGGCAGTGCTTCTTTCCCTGCGCGGCGTGGTGGAGGCAAGCGCACATCGTACACGGCTACATCCACAGGTGTGCTTGTCTCGCGCGCCTGCGTGTGCTAGGGGGTGCACAGGTCTCGCCTTGTCCGTTGTCTTCCACCCGCCGAGCATGTAAGCTCCATTGCAGGACGTTAAGCAGAGACGAGCGGGCATCGACACAGCAGAGGCGCGCCAATACACACCTCCCTCTCTCTTAAAAATTCTAGGCGCCAGACAGCTTTGGTGCTGGCACCGGCACGTTGAGCTCCGCCCGCCCTTCTTGGGAGGAGGGAGGGAGGGAGGGAGGGGGGTCCTACGGCTCGTCTTGTATAGATCTACATGCGCAGAGGTGTGCCTATGAGGAGCGAGGGAATGGTACACAATGCAGAGCAAGGTAGAAAAAGAGAGAGAGAGAGCGACAGCAACGGAGGCGGACGAACAGGTGCTGGGAAGAGGGGAGAGAGAGACGCTCAACCAACACGCACTCACACACGTCCGCAACAAGAACAACAACAAACAAACTTGCGTCTCTTTCTCTCTCCCTCTCTCGTAATGCGAGGCCTTCCATCCAGCGATACGGGAACTGAAGCATGCGGTGCCCACAGCAAAGAAAAAGACACAGAGGCCCCCCCCCCTAACTGCACTCCCGCCCCCAACATAGAGGAGAACGGAAGGAAGAGAAGGGGGAGACCGGCAAGCACGGATGCTCGCTCACACCAGCATCGGAGGCGGTAGCGTCAAAGCTCATCTGTGTAGATATCCTAGAGCTGTGCACGAGACCTGTAGAAAAAAAAACGAAACCGCCATGGTAGCTTCAGAAAGGGAGATGAAAAAGGAAAGCGAGATCGCATCGCCCCCGTTCCTAGATGAGACCCACAAGCATGCATACGAATATATATATATATATTGAAGGAAGAAAGAAGCGAGCCGTCGAAAAAACGAGCACCACACAGCCGCTGAATCTATCCGAGATCGTGAGAGGTGCGAGAAGAAACCAACATGACGACAGCAAGCATCAAAAAAAAAGTGTATGAGCATGTGGGGCGTAGGAAGAGCTCTCGGTGTACCACTGGCAGCCGGCGAAGCCCATGCGTATGCAAGACGGGGCCATCACTCATATCAAGCGCTACACAGGGCCCTCTACCCTTACGCCTTTTCCACCGAACACGCGGGCGTACTCTTTGTCATGAAAAAAAAAAAACACCAGCATCATCAAGCACGCAGAAAGCGGCGCACACGATACACGGCTAACTCGTCCGCATGCGACAGCACTTGCAGTCACGGACAACGCTCTACCACGCGTAGGCCGCCTTCAGACAGAGCGCCAAAGAGGGCACAAAAAAGTAAAGGGGCGGAGGGCAAGCTTAGCGACGAGCAAGAGAGAAGCAACGTTGCTCACGTTACGCAAGGCGACAGGGAAGCGACCGGTAAAAGGAGGCGGGAATACTTCTTGTCTAACGCTTCCACTCGCTGCCGTAGCGCATCCGTTCAAGCGCCACTCTACCTCCCGCCCTGTCACAGCCCCCCCCCCCCCCCTTGCGTGATGCGATGCAGCGAATGGCACGTGTTACAGCAGTGCGCCGACTCAGGCACCGGAGCACGACCTCTGACCCCAACCTCTGCCCACCCAACCCGCCCCTCGCAGGCCGCCTCACAGCCGCTCCCATCATGGAGGTTGCCACCTGGTGCATGCCCCTCTCGGGGGTGACATTCAGGCTTCCCACACCGCCAGTCAGTGTGCGGGGTGGGGGTGGGCTGCGTTCGAGTCATGCCGACACTCTGCCCAATCTTGTGGATGACACAGAGGCGCGCACCGTCGAGCGTCGCTCCGAGGCAACGCCATTCGGGACCCGACGGCCGCGAAGTAGTAGCGATAAAGAGCTCGTACGTCACAGGATGGAGGGGGTCCGGCTGCCTGAGAAACCACCGCATGGAGGTGGTGCGGCATTTGGCATGGGAAACACGGGGGGGGGGCCTGCTCGGATTCAACTCAGAGTGAGCATACTCGACCCTCATACCACGGTGAGAAGCCCCCCCCCCCCCCGTCGTCAGGAAGAAGCAGCAGTGACTAAGAGCAGAATCCATGCGGAGCGGTATGCTGTGGACTTCGGCGACATAGACGCGTCTACGTCCGCCCTGTCCTGCCCCCCAGCAGCCGACCTGCAGGCGCTTCTTCCTGCGCAATATGGTGTATGAGCAGAGTCCCCTACCTTGTCTTCCGCCTCACTCATAACAGCACCTCTATAGAAAAACAAACAACTTTTTGTTCATCGAGATGTTTTCGTGCTGCCACGAACGCGTCATCACCCATGTACGTGTGTATATATATATATATATACGCGCACAAGGACGCGGTGCACCTACCCGCATTTTGCACCGCGGCTCGGTCCTGGTCCTCTAGGACGAGCCCTCCTGCCCCCGAACCGGGCCGTGCGCCTCACGGGCTCCTCTTGCCCTTGCTTCGTCGCTCTTCCTCGCATGCGTGATGCGCGATCAGCAGCCACGCCGACCGGGCCGGGCTGCGTGCCTTGATCCGAAGCGGGGCCGCGTCCCCGGGCCCTGCTCCGGGGCAGGGGGCGGTGGCGTCTGCCGTGCGGGTAACACGGGGTGATGGCCTAGAGGTGCATGCTGGCTGTGCTTGACACCGCCGGTGCACAGTGTTTGCGTCCGTGTATCCTGAGGCCTGCTTCACGACAAAGCTGTTTGGTGCGTGTGTGTGGGGGGGGGCGGGCGCGCTGCCTTCACCCTTCACTTCCGCCCATGTCACCGGGCTGCGTGTCTGGGTTGCCTGCCCGCACGCGCCGCGACAGGCGGGGGACGCTGTCACGGGTCTGCGGAGGCAGGGGCATTCCTCCGTCTCCTGAGCCCGCGCGCCTCTGACAGGCGTGGGTGTCGACCGGACGGGGTCCGACGAGAGACATGTGCCGGCGCACGGAGAGATCACCGCTTGCCGCTCTGCAGAGCGGTGCGAGGGTAGGGGGGGGGGGCAGCCGTAGACACTCGACAGGTGAGGAGCCCGTGCAGCGCGAGGGCGGTGAGCGTAGTCGAATCACTGGATGAAATCCATGGAGAGAGGCACTTCAAAAACGCACATGAAGTCGGGGCAACGCATGCCCTGTCCTCCTCTTTGTCTCAGCAGTGCCCCGACCTGGCAGACGGGCGAGGCTGGACTGCTGCAACGTTCCCTCGTGTTCTCGCTGTTTTTTTTTTTTTCGTGAAGGTCTCAGACGACCGTGACGAAGCCGATGTACGCGATGAGCTCTGCCAACCAAGCCGTGAGCCCCAGTCCAAAACCCACACCGTACGTCGCCGTCGTGGACCAGAGATAGTCCTCGTCGCAGTAGCGCTCTGTGATGATGGCGGCGATGAGCGCCCAGCAGGTGAGCTCACAGGCGAGGCTGAAGGCTACAACAATCATCATCACCTTCTTGAGATCGCCCGCGTCAAATACGGGTGCGTCTGCCTGACTGCCATTCTCAACACCGTCGTTACAGCCGGGCTCCTGTGCAAGAGCCACCTCGTCCATGTTCGCGTAACCACTCGGAGAGCGAACATGGCGATCGGCTTCGCGGAGGCGGCAGCACAGCACCCACGATGTCACCAACGTCGCCGCCGATGCCAGGACGGAGATGATGGACAAGGCAGAGCCAGCCTGAAGGGTGCTGCGCAACCGACGGCAGCTTTGGAGGAGGACTGTGCGGCGTGTGTAGCTCACGGTGTCGCAGTTTGCCTTGTACCCCCAGAAGGTGTAGCAACCGCCGCCGACCACGTCGATCTGTGACAGTGCCGAGGAGAGAATCACAAAGAGGAGATGAAACCACGCAATGCAGAAAAAGACGTAAATGGCCACGCGCTGGCTGTCCCTGCCGGACACGGCCCCGGTCACGGCCCGCACTCGCGCCACTGGAGCTTCCAAAGCAGCGTTCATCATAGTCCGAGCCTTCGCCTTGCCGCGTGCCACACGGCCCTTCTTCTGCGCCGTCTCGCCGCCCTCCTCCTGCTGCGTCCCTTGCGCATCGCCGCGCTTTACCGGGGACGGCGTCTGCTGTAGGCCGCGCGTGCGGCTCCCCTGCTCCGCCTTGGGTGGCAATCGACGCTCCGCAACAGCAGCCGACTGCTGCTGGCGTGGCGGCGCCTCCGACACCATCTCAGAGTAGGAGCCTGAGCTGCCGGTGTAGCTCTCATCGTCGCTGTCCAGCTGGCTCTGCTGGTGTCTCTGCGGAACGTTGTTGCCTTGACCCTGCATGGTCATATGAGTGCTCCGGTGCCGTGCGGTAAATCGGAGTCCTCACTACGCGCGCGTATGGAGAGCCGTGAGCCCTTCTTGCGCTTCGACGGAAGGACAAAGAGGGTGTGTCTGTCGACTTCGCCAGCCGGTCTTTGGTGAACGCGGTGCAGAGTCTGGAGGGGGATGCTGGAAAGAGGAGTTGTGGCAACTGGGACCACAACACACACACACACACACACGAGGAAAAGAGAGAGCTAGCAGAAGACAGCCGCATGCAAAGGATCTGGCTGCAAAGGGCAGATCCGTGCGTATGGCGAAACGTTATGTGCGTACGTGTTCTGGCGACGGCTGTCGTGGAGGAGGAACGATAACTAGTATTGGCAGGAAGACAGAGAGACGCGAGGAGCTCATGGCAGGGCATCGTCGTCGCTTGCAAACGATCCCTTCTCTCTCCGCTGGCCATACGGGAGTGGGACAGGCGAGACACAGAGAGACAGAGAGAAACACCATGTGAGGATGGCACCGCTGACTGGCACCCGCGTACGTCTCCCGGAGCCGAAAACTTGCGCCGAGCACGACTAGCGCGGTTCGACAAGCGCCCGCTTGCGTTCTCCCTCATATTTGTCATTTTTTTTCCCGCTTATCAGTCTGTTTCTGTGACTTCCCTTGCGCAGCGTTACAACAGAAACAGGATGGAGGGGGACACCATCAGGCACGAGTCCAGCTCGCAGAGGTAGAGAGGAATACACAGGCAAGCACGACACCGAGAAAGAGTCACCGGAAATCGGCCGGTGTCTTGATGCACAGAACAGAGGTTGGCGGGAGCGAACAAGTCAACACAAATAGAAAATAAACATGGCGCTCCCATCCCTCACAGGAGAGAGAGAGAGAAGTGGCTGAGAGAGCGCTTAGATCGAGGACGTGGCCATGAACCACTGGGCGCATCAAAGAAGAGGAGGCATCGGGGGTGGGGTGAGAGTACGCAGACGAGAAATGAAAAAAAGAAAAAAGAATTTCCGCAAAGGCGTCAGATGCATCCTGTGGTCCTGCAGTATCACACCGAGAGTTCCTTCTCCGTCCACTTGGGATGTCCTTACAACCCGGACCAAGAGCCACACCCTACCCAAACCGTGTAAGAAAGCACACGCCATACATAAAAGAAAGACACCGGGTCAACGGCTGTGAGAATCCAAAACAGCACGTTCGGCTGCGAGCGATTCGTGAACATCTCCAGCATTCGTGAAGAAGCACGAACCACCTCACAGGGAAGAGTACCTTCGCCTACTCCTCTCGAGATGTTTCGTGCTGCCACGAGCACGTCATCACCCATGTGTGTGTGTGTATATATATACGCGCACAACGACGCGGTGCACCTACCCGCATGTTGCACCGCGGCTCGGTCCTGGTCCGCTAGGACGAGCCCTCCTGCCCCCGAACCGGGCCGTGCGCCTCACGGGCTCCTCTTGCCCTTGCCTCGTCCCTCTTCCTCGCATGCGTGATGCGCGATCAGCAGCCGCGCCGACCGGCCGGGCTGCGTGCCTTGATCGGAGCGGGGCCGCGTCCCCGGGCCCTGCTCCGGGGCAGGAGGCTCCGGCGGTGGAGGGGGGAGTTACTGCGGTGCTAGTGGAACAGCAGACAGCACGCCATCTTCGCCCCATGGTGGTCGCTGCCAGTCACCCGCCGTTGCAGGAGTCCAAGGTGCCGCACACGTGCCCGTGCGGAGCTAGGGGAGCATGGTCGCCCGTCGTCTTGCAAGCTCAGCATCCGCGTTCTTCTATGTGGGACCGTTGCCGCCAAGAACCTCTTGGCTCAGCGTGTGGCGCGGTTTCGGGGAATGGCGGCCTGGCGTCTGAGGCCGGCGGCCAGGTCCGCCATCCATGCACGTGGCGTCGGCGCCTCTGGCGCCGTTGATTTCGCAAACTTTCTTCACCTCGTACTTGTGTGTTCCCACACGCACAATGACCACCGACACTCTGAACGGGAGAGGCGCACGCGACGGGCCACAGCAACCCCGGCACTTGTGTCAAGATGCGTCGCGGCATGCCATCTTCCACTCTTGTAGGGCCCGTGCGCAGCGCCATGAGGAGGAAGAGCGAGGCCGTAGCAGCAGTGACACATGCGCTTGCGTGTCTTAGCTGGCCCGGCAGTTTTCGCAGCAGCTCCGGCTCCCTCTCCTTTGCCTCACACTCAGCGGGTGGCTGCAAGCAAGGCAGCCGCAGCTTCTTGCTGCTGCACCTATGAGTGTATTGCGATTGGAAACCGTTTCGGCCGCTCCCGACTGGATGTCTGTCTGTGCCGCGCCATCCGCCTCGCAGCGAGGACGGCGTCTCTGCGAAACGGGAGAGCCAATGCCGGCATGCCTGTATGAGGGCTGCCAAACCGTCGTGACAACGCCGTCGTGCGGCGTGCGCACCCCCCGCTCCAAATGCGCAAGGTAGCCGCCTAGCGTGGTTGTGGAGAGAAGATACAGGCGGGTCGGCGCAGCAGCACGCTGGGGTCGAGGGGCAGGAGAGCGGCCTCTTCAAGTGGGTGTCCGCTGTCTGCATATTTTGGGGTACCCACGATCACCGCCGCTGCTTTGGCGTGCAAGTGCACGAGGGCCTTTGGGCGGTGCTTGCTAGAGCTGTTCCACCACGCGAAATGACACCGTAGAGCAGCGTTGGATTCCAACAGTGCCATGCAGGAAGAGTGAGGCAGATCCTTTCACAGATCCCATTCGCGCGGGCAGACCTCCCTCGACTCGGCAGCCGAGTCGTGGGTACTCTGACAACTCCCGCGACGTGTCGGGCAAAGGCGCGTTTTTTTTTTTGATTGCTTTAAGTCCGCACAGAGAAGGCGGTGGTGGGGGTGGGCGGTCCTCTTCCGAGTGCGCGCGTGCAGCGGAGAGCTGCTGCTGGTTGCAGTATCGCGCACCCAAGAGTGTGCACTTCCTTTTGAGGGTACCAAGCTCCATTCACGTGCTCCAGTGTTGAGTGCTCCTTCTTCACAGGGGGCAGGCTGTAGTGCGACTTGAATGACATCCTTGTCCACGGTGGATGCAAGGAATGCTGCGTGATCAGCACAGAAGGAGTGGCGCAGTCCAGCTGTCTTGCTGCGCTCCACCCTCGGTGGTGGTGTGTGTGTGTGGGGGGGGGGGGAGGGGGTCGACCACCATAAGGACGCAGAGAAGAGGTACGAGGGCTGCGACGTTGAAGGAAAAGGAAAAAAGACGCAGTGGAAACAACAGACCAGCGGAGCCAGGGATTCCGATGCAAGCACGTGTTCGTCGAAAGAGAAAAGAGAAGGGTAAGGGGCGTGTTCACGGAGAGTCCCTATGTTGCCCCCACCCCCCTCCCCCCGCCGTCATTTCTCATCTCTGCGCCTCTAATACCTTCCTGTGTGTGCGGCGTCTTCTCCGGCTCACTCCGTCACGTAGAAGAGCTCAGGGGGTTTCCAATGTCACCAAGCTCCGCGCGGATGTCGAAGATTTCGCTGAGCTTTCGGGCGACGGCGTCGTCGTCATTCCGGCCAATCACCTCGAGGTGCGGCAGCTTCTTCTTTAATCGTGGGCTGCCGTTCCCCATGATAAACCCCTTCCCGACCGAGGACAGCAGCTCCACATCGTTGAGGCCGTCACCAAAGGCGATGCAGTCGTTCATCGTCAAGTCAAGCTTGTCGAGAACATGCTGCAGAGCCGACGCTTTACTGACGTCGGACGGAACGATGTCGAGGCAGTAAGTCGCAGACGGGGCCACGCGAACGGACGTCTCCAGCTTCAGCTCATCCGTCAGCTCCTTCATTCGCTTGTTAATGTCGGACTCCACCAGGGAGCTCTTCTCGGGGTTGTAGCAGAGAAAGAAGATCTCGCTCACGCGGTCCACTGGGAATGTCTTTTCCAGGTTAGAGACAACGCGAAAGGTGAATCGCGACTCCTTGTAGAGCGCTGCCTCGAGGTCGCTCGGGTACCGGCAGATCCACTCCTCGCTCGCCTTGTCATCCGGCTGGTCACTTGGGTTCGTGTATCCCTGCTGCTGCCGGTCCGCCTCGTCGACGCCGCGGAAGACGTTGATGTTCACCTCGGGGTCATCCATGAACATCGAGTAGAGCTCCTGCACCAGGCGCGGATCGATGGTGCGCTCGTAGATGCGTTCGTTCGCTTCGTTGTAGATGCACGCCCCGTTAGACGTGATGGCGAAGCAGCGTGGGACGATCTTCTCCGTCTCGTTCGGCCCTGTCTCCGAGCAGGTCGAGGACGAGGCTGGCGGCAAGACGCTGTGAGAGCTGTTGTTCGGCGAGCCGGATGGGTAGCGCGAGGTCGGCGAGGGTTCTACAGGCGTGACCACTTGCAAACCCGGCGTCGGGATGAGTTTTGTGGCCGCGAAGATATTAAGGCGGCGCTTGATGCGATAGACATCCGTGAACGGGCGGCCCGTGGCGAAGATTATGTGCACACCACGCGCCAGCAGCTGCGACAGGACGGTGCGGGTGTAGTCGGAGATAGAGTGGTTACTGTTGAGCAGCGTGCCATCCATGTCGCACGCGACAAGCTTGTACGGGTTGAGACCTGCTGGGACCCGAACCCCTTTTGGCCTACGTGCGTACACACTGGCCGCAACCATGTTGTCCGGGCTGGTCATGAGTGCGCGAACCAACCTTTACGGGAGAGGTGTAGAAAGCGAAGGCGAGAGACCGTGAAAGAGACAGCATGAAATCAAGAACAAAGAAAAGAGACGCGAAGCAGTAGTCACGCGCGACGATGACACACCGATGGACAGAGTTCCACCGAAGCGGAGGTGGGGAGGTGGGGGAGGGGGAAGGGCGCAGCAGCGGCGGCGGCGGAAAGAGAACGGAAGAAAGAGGAAAATACTCGCGCCCATAAAAAGGGCCCTTTAACTGGCACGATGAGGCAACGCCCGAGAGGAAACAGGAGACGCCACAGATGTGAGCAGTGCGAGAGAGAGAGAGAGAGAGAGAGGGGGGGGGGCACAGCAATCAAAAACGACATAAAACACTTACGAGACCGTGAAGACCCGCAGAGGCGCAACGGAGGTGTGGGTGACGCGGACGGACCGAAGGGGAAGGGGGCAAAGAAAAAACAGAAGGGCGGAGTGACGTGAAGATGTTAAGCAGAGAAGCGAAGCGAAGGGGAGAGAGAGAGAGAGAGAGAGAGAGAGATAGACAGCGAGCGAGGCGTAGGCGGAGGGAGAGGGCAGCCGACGGAGCACTCTCTCCGGCACAGACACTCACAGAGAGAAGCCAAACCGAGCCAACGAAGATGGCAGGGAGGAGAAAGAGCGGCAGAAAGCAAAGGAAAGGCAGGAGAAAACACGGTGAGGAGCCACCGGATGGATGGAGAGGGAGGGTGCAGAGGCAGAGGCGGGAGCACAGATGAGCAATCCAAAAATAAACGACATACCAAGCACGAAAAAAAAAGAATGAAAGGAATGAGGGCAGAACCCTTGCGTTCTACAAGGTCTCCCAGCAGAGGAGGAACTCGAATACGGATGGGTTGCGTGTGCGCGGCTTTCTTGGTGCGGGAAAATGGCACGCGCGCCGATTTTGTTGTGTGCTGTTGTGCGCCTTGTTCCTTGTGGCGTCAAGCTGTGCTTTCCTCTTCGCGACAGAGAGAGGAAGAGGTGTTACAAGAAGAGAGAGAGGGAGGGGGGGGGAGGGTGAGGGAGTATACAGCCGTGTGCAGCTGTGCGTGGGAGGGGTGGTCGGAGGGGTGTGAAGACATGACCGTAATTCGAAAGGAAGAGAAGGGAAAGGGGTAGAACGTGGAGCAGGTTGTCGGACGGAAGAGGAGGAAAGGTAGAGGCCAAGTGGAAGTGCGCCGTGTCGGTATCTACAAACGACAGCCCACCTTTTTTTTGTTCTTCTTGCCATCGCACCAGTGCTCTTGTACGGACAAATCCAGAGACAAAGGACTGGTTAGGCCAAGGGCGGAAGCTGGCCCTCCATCAAGCCTTCGCATCCGAAAAAGGTGAACTTCAGGGGGCGCAGCTCTCCCGCTCCATGGGCGTGATGGCACGCATGGAATTTAAAACGGTGTGCGGCATCTTTTTTTTTGATTGCTTTTGAGTTTCAAGACAATGCGATGAAGAGAGAGAGGAAACGGGATCAGGGTATGGCGGAGAGGGGTAGGAAGAGACTAACGCAGACACACGACCCTCTGCATAGCCTATCCGGCAGACTGTGGCAGCATGTAAGTGCCAAGAGGGCCGATAGACTCCCTCGTCTCATCTTTTGACGATACCTGTGAACTCTTCCGCCTTTTCTCTCTTCCTCTGCGCGGTGTGCTGTCGCCTCCACATCCCTGTGGTTAAATTTACGTGGCAGGCAGATGATTGCACCTAGGACGAGAAAAAGATCTCCTCCAGCTTCTTGGCCACACCATCGTCGGCGTTGCTGCCGATGATCTGCGCGTGAGGCACGGCGTCCTTCAAACGCTGCTGAGCATTGGCCATAATAAAGGATGTCGAGGTCACCTGCAGCATCGACTCGTCGTTCATGCCGTCGCCGAAGCAGGCCACCTCGTCCAGCGCCAGCCCCAGCACCTCTGCCACCTCCCGCACACCATTGCCCTTGTTGACGCCGGCCGGCACACAGTCCAGTAGGTGAGGAAGGGAAAAGGTGCAGCACAGGTCGCCTGGGTACTTCCCTCTGAGCGCATTATCCAGCAGCACGAGCTCGTCGTGGTCGCCAGCGAACCAGATCTCATGCACCTCGCCGAGCTCCGATGCCTGCAGCTCGTAGAAGCGCTCACGAAGGTCTGTGCACTGGAAGTCCATGTGGAAGGCTTTGTTCACCTCTGGGATGCTCTTGTCGGTCAGCCACTCTGCCCCGCGGTAGATGTTCGTGGTGAACGTTTTCGGGAGCTCGGCACCAGTCGCAGGGTCCTTGACCGTGCGCATCCGCGCGAGCGACTCCACGAGCTCCGGCCGAAGGTTGTGCTCACGCACGACGTTGAACGCGCCATCGTGGATGCGGGCGCCGTTGCTGGTGATAATGTAGTCCGGCGCCAGGTGGCAATGACGAATCCTGCTGAAGACCTCCGCATACGGGCGACCGGTGGCCACGATAAAGCAGATGCCCTTTTCCTTGATCTTTTTCAGGACTTCAGCGCTGTAGCTGCTGATGCAGTGCTGCGGGTCGAGCAACGTGCCATCGAGGTCGGTGACAACGGCCTTGATGGGCATTCTGGTAATGGATACTGCAGAGGAAGAAGGAAGGGGTCGGCGAAGGCGAGGGGGAGAGCAGCCAGCGGAGAGAGCTTCTGTAAAAGCTGCAATGGCGAGTGCTCGTGTCGTATCGATAGGTATGGTGAGGAAGGGGGACGGGATGTGGGCAGTTGTCGATAGGGTTTGTCTCAACGTGTGTGTGTGAGCGCGCGTTCATTCATATGTCGCGACGTGCACGGCGTGTTGTGGACGTCTTTTGGTGCAAGAAAGGAGCTGCTCGCACGCCGGGGACGGGTGGTTGGGAGTGGGGCGGGGAGGGGGGAGTTCCAAGAACAGAGAAAAGAAAAGAGAGAGAGAGATGCACCTCGGGAAGCACAAGGCTTTGCTTCCAGATCGCGATACGCAATGGGCTACATGGCCACAGGCCCCCCAAATATGGCCGCTTGAGTGGACTCGAACGACATTCCGCAGCAGAAAAGCGGTGCGTATACCGCAGCACAAAGACATGACACAGCCGACACACGAGAGGGCGCATCCGTGAGTCCGGGCCACGCACGGCACACAGGCGGACGAAGCGGTGAGGCGATACACAAGAGAAGGAAGCTACACGACATGGTACGTCGAAATGACTAGAGGAGCCGGACTCGGCGCGACGCAAAGGACCCGGACACCGTCACGAGTTCGTTCACGTGGAAAGCTAGGTAACCAGCGGAAAATGAAATGTGTCCGTGGTGTGCATCCGAGGAGGGATGGAAAGCACGCCCCGCCTCAGGACCATCACGCACCTTTGTTTGATTAGCGTGTCGTTCCTGCCACGAGCACGTCATCACCATGTATGTGTGTGTATATATATACGCGCACAACGACGCGGTGCACCTACCCGCATGTTGCACCGCGGCTCGGTCCTGGTCCGCTAGGACGAGCCCTCCTGCCCCCGAACCGGGCCGTGCGCCTCACGGGCTCCTCTTGCCCTTGCCTCGTCGCTCTTCCTCGCATGCGTGATGCGCGATCAGCAGCCACGCCGACCGGGCCGGGCTGCGTGCCTTGATCCGAAGCGGGGCCGCGTCCCCGGGCCCTGCTCCGGGGCAGGGGGCGGTGGCGGTGGCTGGGGTTGACCTCCGATCAGTGAGGAAAAACGGAGAAGTCTGTTGGCCGAGTGGATGACGGGGAGAGGAGCGCTACCCGCCCCGTTCTTGCTGAGCAGGGGTGCGTCTGGGAAGGACACAGGGAAAGGTTATCGCACAGGACATCGAGACGAGAGTCGCTGGCGATGCGCGACACGGACATTATGTGTTCACGCTGCAGAATAGATTGCTCGAGCACTTTCGCTGTAGAGGCCGCATATAATCATTTTTCTCCCGTCATGGCTCTCCTTGTAGGGATGCGCAGACGCGTTGTTGTGGGGGAGGGAGAAGGGGGCAGGGGAGGGTGTTCGTCTTCCGTTCGTTGCGCTACGGATATCTCCTCCCTGCTCACTTATGCGTGGACTGAGAAAGCGGGCTGCTGTTTGCGAGGGCGGACCAAGCAAGATGAGATTGTTGCACCGCGAGACCTTGAGAGGTCAGGCCTCCGCTCCCCTGCTCTCTCTCCCTCTTTCTCACTCGATCGTGCGCCGATCCGCGAGTGGATGCAACGAGGGGAGCCCTCGTTAGCGCAAGACACAATCAATGAGAACCGAAAGAAAAAGAAACAGGAATTCGCGATGCGCACCCTCAATGGTACAGTGGCGGGTGGGGTGGGGGGATGGAGCTCCGATGGCGCAGCAGGTGGAACAGCGCAGCCGCTCATGAACGGATGTGTAGAGAAAGAACAGGGAAGCTGGGACAAGTGGGGCTGCCAAGGTCGTTCGTCACCTTCTTGAGGCCCCGAGGGTGAGGTGGCTTTGCTGCTTGCGCACACCGTCACGCGGGGCAGGATTCTCCGCTTGCCTGAAGTCGACGGAGACGCCGTCGCCGCGCCGTTTTGCCGTTACCCGACAAAGGCGTCCGCCGCCAGCAGCTCCTCGAGCTGCCACGCAACGCCTTCCTCGTTGTTCGACTGAATAACCGGGAGCTGAGGTGCGGCGTGCTTCACCATCGCTGCCGCGTTCGCCATAACAAAGCCCTGCCCTGCCGCTGTGAGCATCGGGATATCATTCATGCCATCGCCGAACGCGATGGTCTCTCTTAGATCGATGCGGAGGTGTTTGCACACCTTCTCCATGGCGGCACCCTTGTTGACACCCTTGCGGAAGCAGTCGAGGATGTGGGGTAGTGCAAAGGAGCAGCCGATCTCGTCGGAAAGCTCGCGGTCCACGTACTTCTGCACGCACACTAGATCCGCGTGCGCGCCGCGGATCCACATGCTGTGCGTACCCTCGAGCGTCTTGGCGGTGTGTACCATTGGATCGACCCGCTCGTAGATGAACGAGGGGTGGAAGGCTGCACGGACCTCTGGGATACACTCGTTGGTGAGCCAACGATCCCTGCAGTTGACGTTACACAAGATGCGTCGCGCCTGCACTGACGGGTCAACCACTCCATCCTCCCTGAGGTGCGGCGACAGCTGAAAGAGCCGGCAGACGCTCTCAGCGTCCATGTCGCACGCAAAGACAATGTTGTGCTGGGCGTCGTGGACGCGAGCACCATTACTGGTAATGATGAAGTCTGGTCTTAGCTCCGCCTTGGCAAGGTTGCCAAAGACGTCCGGAAACGGACGTCCTGTGGCAACAACGAAGGCGACACCTCGCTCCTCGAGCGCATGTATCACCTTGGCGGTGCGGGGGCTAATGACGTGGTCAGAGTCGAACAGAGTGCCATCCATGTCCACGAACACAGCCTTGATCTTCGGCGACGTCATTGCCTTGGATTCTGAGAGGGGAGGAGGGAAAAGGGCCACTACGGTAAACTACATGGACGAGCTTGCCAGCACTGCGAAAGACGCCGTCCACACTGCTGGAGTTGTTCGACGATAAAAGACGATCTTTCAGAGCACACGTGCCTTGCTGAGCGTATCGGCACCCTACCGGGCGGACCTTTAGTATGGCGAAAGCAGTTTGAAGTGAGGGAAGGAGGGAGCTAGACGACTAGCATATAGCAGAGGGAGGCCTGAAAGGATCATGATAGCGCTCCCCCAGTGCATGACCTGGAAGCCAGTGTGTGTGTATGTGTGTGTGTGTGTGTGCTGGTGCGTGATGCCGCGCGTCTTCGCGGAGAGGGAGAGAAGCGCAGGGAAAACCATCGATGTGCAGTTGCACGGGGGTCTTTTCCCCTTGCTTTCACAGCGCCCACCCTCCAATTCCTCCACACCACCCACATGAGGATTACCTTCATGGCGTTCATTATTCTCGTTTCCGACGCCTCATCGGCTTTTGCGTTTTTTTCTTCTTTTCGTGTTCGTTGCTTCCCGTGCATCCCTGTTTCTGTAGGCACGCACGCGCACACCGTGTGCATGGTGGCTGTGAAGTGGTGAAAAGCTCCGCACTCTTCTGGAGCCTATTCGAGCACCCACACACACACACCGAGATGAAACCCAGCTCCACCGCCCCCTCGAAGTTATTCGAGTCCGATGAGCTTCGTTTCAGCGCCTTTACTTTTTGTTTGGGCCGAGACCACCCCCATTCCTGGTGCGGCTGCCACCAACTGAGACCACGAACTTGCCATCAAACAGCCACACTCCACCGCCTTGACCACCAGCAAATTGCACGTGCCACGGCCGAACGCAATCGCATCGTGAAGAGTGAGGTCCCAGAATTCAAGGATGCCCTCTGCACCTCAGACCCCTTGCCCATTCCATGCGGAGCCACGTCGAGAACGAGCGGTGGAGAGCAGGCTTGGGTAGCCTTCTCGGCAAACCCATCATGCAGGGTCGTCTCGATCGGGAGCAGCTTGTGGGCGCCGCAGAAGACGAAGCCGTAGACCTCGCACCAGAGTGCGTCTCTACCCACCATGTCGCTTACGACACGATAGCGGAGGCTGAGGCCGCTGCTGCCACCGAGGACTTCCACTATGGTCGTAGTCACCCGCGCATCCGCGCGCAACTCGTTCGCGGCGACGACTGGAGGCTCTGCGATGGGGGCCTTCCCCTTCGCTGCGCCTTGCCTGCCGGCTGCTGCCACACGGTCGGGTTTGTTGTGCGACGAGTGATGAGAGGCGCGCCGCGACTGTTTCCGTGCTTTCGATACTCGAGGTAGGCTGCTGCCGCGATTGCTCTGCATCTCTAGGTCCAGCTGGGAGAGGCGCGGCCAGCAACGCGCGCACCGACTCCACCAGCAGCGTCCGCCAGTAGAAAAAAAATTTAAACACACGCATACACACACAGAGAAAAAAATACAAAGCTGGGCGTTTCACCATGGTACGTGGCGGCGCGTTCGTTGAGCGCAACGAGGTCAGGCTGGAGACTGAGCACACCCATCAGCTCGAGAAGGTGGGGATGCCGCCTGCCAGTGGCCACAAGCCACGCCACGGCTGATGGCTTGCTGCGCGTGGCCTTCACCGCGCCCTGCTTGAAGGCAGATACGGCATGCGTCGCAGCCGTTATGGGACTGCGAAGTTGACACCCGATGAAGTGCGGGTGTGTCAGCGTGTGAGGGTGTTCGTTACCGATAACCATAAAAAAAAATAACGAACAGAAGGAGCATGGTGAGTGGGTGCTGAAAGCCAACCGGTGAGAGCCCTCCCCCCTCTCGGAAAGCACAGGACCGCGGCAAACCTGCGAAAAGGAGGGGATACCACAACACGTTACACACGGGAGGGTGGATGGGCGGTGCTCTTCCAGAAACACTCACCTGTTTTTCTTTCCACACCCGGTCTGCAGACGTGACGCTTTCCAACTCTTCTTTCGGTCCCTTCCGTTTGCGGTCAGCTGCAGTTCTGCTCCTGCGGGAGGCGAGCGTGCGCGTCCGCAGAGCGGGGCTTCTCCTGCAACGTGTCCATTTCTCGACCACAGTGCATGGATGCAAGCGCCACTCTACCTCCTGGCCCGTCACAGGCCCCCCATCGCGTGGTGCGAAGCAGCAGTTGACACACGCTGTACGGCAACGCGCCGACTCAGTCACTGGAGAACGGCCTCTGACCCCAAACTCTACCCATCCACCCCGTGCTCCGCAGTTCGCCTCACAGCCGCACCCGCACTGTGCGCGCCGCCCCCTGCTGCATCCCCTCGAGGGGGTGACATTCCGGCTCTCAACACCAGCAGGCAGTGAAATGGGAGCAGACGCCACAGAGAAGATGCGCGGCATTGTGGGTGGCGTGGGGGGGGGGGGGAGGGAGGAAGCAGTGCATCCAGCACACAACACCACGCGCCTACTACGTACGCCGACCCATACATGGACACAGCCCAGCGGCGGAGACAAACCGATGCGAAAAAAGGAAAACGGCCAACCCAACTGGCAGTGCGAAGTGAGCTGGACAAACCGAGGCAACACCAGACGGTAGACGAGCGCTCCGTGGACAACATCGATGCGCGCCAGCACAGCAAAAGCGATGCGAGGGCAGCATCGTCGCCCCCACTGGCTCCCACCGCCGACCGCTTCGTTAGAGCGGAAGATGAAACACGCTTCGCAGCTTCTTTGCCACTCCATCTTCGGCGCTGGTGAGAATCACCTCCAGCTCCGGGTGCTGCTCTATCAGCTTCGGGTTGGCATTGCCCATGACACAGCCCTTGCCGGCTGACGTGAGCATTTCTGCATCGTTGAGGCCGTCGCCAAACGCAATCGCGTGCGCGAGGGCGTCGGCGACGACGTCGACTCCGTCCCTGGACGGTAGGATAGCGCCAAAGAGCTTCTTCAGCGCCTCGCCTTTCGTCACGCCATTCGCCATGATGTCCATGCAGTCCGACGTCGAGAAGGTCAGCGACACCGGCGCACCACCGTGGGCCTTGGCGATGGCGTGCACCTCGTCCGCTAGTGCCGTCAGACGCGCCGCGTCGTCGGTGATGAAGAAGATCTTGGAAATACCCGTGTAGTCGCCGATGGCAATGCCGCGCGCTGCTGCGTCGGGCGATGCCGCAGCCGAGCCTAGTGCGCAGCTCGACGACGGCAGCGGATAGGGTACATGGATGAAGCGAATGCCGCTCTCCTTGCTAGCAGCCATCATTTCCGGCCAGTCGATGCGGCACACCCAGTCATCATTCTGGTAGGCGTTCGTGTTCACAACTTCCTCGTCGCTGGGCAGAAGCTGGAGCAGCTTCTCCGCCAGCGCAGGATCGATGGAGGTCCGGAATACAACTTCGTGTGTGACACCGTTGTGCACCGTAGCGCCATTGGAGGTAACGAGGTAGATGACCGGGGCCCTCGATGGGCTCGCAGGCGCCCGCGCGCCGGGCACTGCCGTGTCATCGCCCCAAATGTACTTCTTGAGGTTGTCAGCGATGATTCGCACATCCGCGTAGCTGCGGCCGGTCGCCAAGATGGGTATTACGCCGTGTTCATGCACGAGCGCCTTGAGCGTGTCGCGGGTGTAGTCGCTCACGAAGTGGTCCGGCGACAGCAGCGTACCGTCCATGTCGGTGATGACGTAGCGAAACGGGCCGGTCATTGCTTACACGCGAAAGAAAAATGCGGAGAGGAGGCGACGGTGCTCGTGACTGTCGTCGACGGTGTTGGGTCCGCCACTGGGCGGAAGAGCTTGTGCCTGTCTGCTTCGGTATACCGAAGTGCTTGGATGCGTCTGGAAGGCGGCGGGGAAGCGGTAAGGCAGAAGCCACAGGGACGCGCGTATCCGACGAGCACGTTTTACCGGGCCGCGTTTGCAGAACGGAGCGCGGCTAGCTTGGCTTACTGCTCTCTACTGGTGACTAGGTGGGTGTCGACGTAGCGCGCCTGTGAGGGAGCGGAGAGAAAGGTGACGCCGAAAGATGCACGTGCAGTCAGCGCTGTCGATGCGGGATGGTGAATCGTGCTGTTGCTTCAGCGACACTGCACTGCTCTGCTTTGCACTGCCCGGCTTGCCACGAAGAAAGGGGAAAAGATAAACAGCAACGAGGCTCTTGATGAAGGGGGTTTGGAGGGGAGGGAGCGTGGTGGTGAGAACGTGAGGCAGTGGGCAGCGCTAGAAGGCACGCAGCGAGAGACAGCAATGTCGATGGGAAAGTGCAGGTACCTTTTTTTTTGTCGGCTATTGCAAAAGGAATCGGGAAGAGGTAGCGAGACGGCCGGGTTCCTGCCCTGTTCGAAGGCTCCCTGGATGATGGGATGCAGGGTTGCGATGTGTGTGGGCACGAGAAGCCATGAAGACAGATCGATCTATATCTGTACATACATATATATATCTATATACGTGAAGGAGGTGCGGAAAAAGTGAAGACAGTGTAAAGCGAACCAAGACAACCATGAGAGCGAGGGTCAGGGAGGTCGAGAGGGAAGAGAAGGCGCACACCACAGCTCCGTGCGCGCGTAAGGGAAAGAAGCTTCGCGACAGATTGACGTCCAGGGTGGACGAGTGGCGATGGTGCTGCGCCCATTCGCTAGTAAGCAACGTCACACGTCCGGGCATCCCACCGGGGAGCAAGGAGAGACCCAGAGGTGCCGATCAGCTACCCTCTTCGGATACTCCGGGCAGAAACACACACCCGCAAATGAGAGTAAGGAAACCAGTGCTTTGGGTATGTGCGCCCAGGTAGAAAGAGCCGCGCGGCACCACATCCGGCAACCGCACCGGGATGCAGGATGCTCCGTGTTGTGTGTTGGTGCACCTTGAGCCAGTGCGCCGTCCCCTCTCCTCCGTCCGTCCCCTTTCGGAAAAGAAAAGAGGGGCTATTCCAAGCGGAACATCTCGCGCAGCTTGCGGGCGACAGCGTCCTCGGCATTAGTCTGAATCACCTCCAGCTCCGGGCATTGCTGCCGAAGCTTCGGGCTGCAGTTGCCCATGATGAAGCCGCGGCCCACGCTGCTCAGCATCGCGGCATCGTTGAGGTCATCGCCGAACGCGACGGTGGCCTTCAGCCGCTGCGCTGGCGTCGCCGTTGACGCCGTCTCGTACGGCAAGGGCGCCATTAGCGCGTAGAGACGCTCCAGGGCCCACGCCTTTGTCACCCCTTTGGCGGTGATATCGACATTGTGGGGCGCTGAGAAGGTCACTGTCAAGTCGTCGCCGTAGCGTTGCTGAAGCGCCTGCTCCAGCTTCTCCAGCAGGGTTCGATTCCAGCTCGAGAAGAAGATCTTGTGCACATGGTCGAGGTTCCCGCCGGTGGCTGACGAGGCGGCGGTCGGCGTGCTCGTGGCTTCGATGCCCCTCGTATCGTCACCGTCGGGGATGAGCTCCAGCACCTGATACCGATACCCCGATTCCTTGTGGAACTGCAGCATCTCTTCCCAGTTCATGCGGCAGAACCAGTGCTCGCCTTGGATGATGCCAGTGTTGATGCGGGTCTCGCTGGTCGGAAGCAGGTGATAGATTTCACGGACGACAACCGGGTCGAGGGCGTGCTCAAGCACTAGCTCGCCGGTCTCGGCGTCGTGGGCGACGGCCCCGTTGGACGTGATGATGTAGGTAGGGGTGTGGGCCGACGTGGTGGCTGGTGCCGGCGGCAGTTGCTGGCGACGCTCCTGGAAAAAGCGCTGCATGTTCTGGTTGATGACGGCCACGTCGGCGTAGACGCGTCCAGTAGCGAAGATACAGGGCACGTTGCGATCTTGCGTTAGTCGACGCAGCGTCTCTGCCGTGTACTCGCTGAGGGTGTGATGCGGCGAGAGGACGGTGCCGTCCATGTCACAGGCGACAAAGCGAAACGGAATGTCGCTCGCAGCGGCAGCGCCACCCATCGCCGGTGCCGACGTGGTGGCTCTGAGCCAGAGAGTGCTGAGCATGTGACACAGGGAAGCGGAGGAGCGGGGCGTGTCTGCGCCTGTAGGCTGTGGAGAGAGAGAGAGAGAGAGCGACAGGGAAGGAGGAGGAGGGCAACGGGATGGAGGGATGCTGTCGAGGAACGCACGCGCTTTCCTTTTGCCCAATTTCGTTTTTCGCGGTGGTCATACGCGGATCCGTCGCTGCAGTGAACTCGCCGTCTAACGCGCACGCACATGCGCCACCGACGGGGAAACAGAGCAAAAAAAAAAAAACAAAGCGCTGCTCTGTCGGGCGCCTGCGAAAGGGCGAAAGGGCAGAGGCGGAAAGAAGTGCGTGGGAGAGGAAAACGGTGCCGAGGCGTAGCGCCTTCGCGCACAACTGTGCGACAGCGCAGCACAAGTGCGGAACAGCCACTCCGTCCAGTACATCTCTCAACGCAGATCTGTCCCCCTCGCCTCTCTCCATCGCCTGCCAGCGACTACTCCAGCTGGAATACCTCCACGAGCTTCTTTGCCGCACCGTCGTTTGCCTTCTGCCGGATCATCTGCAAGTCCGGATACTTGCCGAGGAAGACAGCATGGAGGGGCGTGCCCCGCGCGTTTTTCATGACGCAGCCGGCGTCGGCCATCGTGAGCATGAGCGTGTCCTTCTCGCCATCGCCGAGGCGGATGTCCGCATGCAGCATCTGCGTCAGTTCCATTCCCTTGCTAACACCAACGGCCATATCACCTCCACGCAGTTCGGCAGCGATTAAGCCGCGCGGTCGACATGTGAGTGTCGTCGCCCTTAGCCGTCTGCCCCGGCACTTCCAGCAGAGGTTAGCTGTTTGAGGAGTCGTAGGCCTCTGTACACCCCGTTTCAGCTTTCCGAGGCTACGGGGTCAAGCAGCCGGAGGGAGGGGGGGGGGCAGAGGACGTCGTTGCTGTCGTGGTAGCGAACGTCGGCGCCCTCCGCTTTGCGGTTTATGAGACGAGTGGTCTTCTTGGTGGATGCATGTGGTGAAATCTTCCCAGCCAGCGCAACACATGCCACCTTGCGTGCGATGATCGGGGGTGGGGGGGGGGCGCATGTCCTGCGCCAGGATAGTGTCTCCCTCTGGGTCGTGCGCGCGCACGTCAGCGTGGTGCCGTCATGCCGCGCAGATGAAGGGCATATGGCGCTCAGCCGCAAGTTTGTCCACGATCTTTCTGGTTGAGGCGGAGACGTTGTGGTCAAACACTAGAAATGTGCCGTGCATGTCGAGCGTCGCAGTGATGGATGGCGGTGTCGTCATCTGGATCCGATCGTGTCGAGAGGGATGGTGAGGGAGAGCCCGTTAGAAGTGCTCTAAGAGTGAGACAGAAAATGCATCCAGAAAACAAAAGAGGCAAAAATGTGTGCGGCTGCAGCTGTTCCCTGTAGTCGGTGGAAGGAATCCTTTTCGTTCCGCCTCAGTTGCTTCCTCGGAGGTTTTGGGAGGCTGCGCCGTTGTGCGCGCACGCGTTGACGCACCTGTGGATGGAGTGCATGGCGATCCCGCTGCTGGCTTCTCGCGCCTGATTGTAGGATGCGCGCCTGGGTGAGCGGAGGCGGTCGTTTGATTGCGGTCCACGCGCACAGCAAGAGAGAGCGGGAGAGAGGGAGGGGACGAGAAGCAAGCAAAGAAAGGAAGATAAGGAGAGAGGTCAGTGCAGCACCGTGGGAGGTACCACCCGGCCAACAGGCAGTGAAATGAGCGCCGCTTTTCCGCATGTCCTTTGTTTGCTGTCCCTCGCAGAAGAGCGGGCAGTTGGCCGTTGTAATAAAGGGCATCGATGGCGAGCTCAACGAGGAGAGGAAGAGGGGGAGGGGCGGTGACGGCAGATGGGTAGCTGCGAAGCGCAGGGCACAGTGGTCGAGCCCACAGGCACCAATGCGGTCCTCTTTTTGGTTTTCTTTTTTTCCGTTGCTTGCTCCGTTGTGATCGGCAGAAAACGAGTGTGTGCGGCGAAACTCGCGAATGGGCTGCAATTTACTTCGGGGGCCCCCCGCCACACTAAAAGCGGAGACCGAAACCACAAGAAAAGTGACCCCTCCCCTCCCCCACCGCCAAAACAAAGAAGAGAAAGTTTGCCGAGCATGTACATTGTCGCCGAAGGGCAACGTGGCGTTCAAGAGAGCGGGAGCAGAAAAAAAAATGGAGACGGGACAAACTTACACAGAGAGAGAAAGAGAGAGGAGGCCGAGGGGACGGAAGAGGAGGGGGGACGAGGGCGAGGGACTAGGAAAAGTAGCTTCCGGCTGCAGACTTTCACTTGCTAGAGACGCCGCCGTCACTCGGTGATAGGCCGGAGAGGAAACGAGGAGGAGGAATGGGGGAGGGGGGAGGGGATTCGTGGTGGCAGAGCCGAGACACGACAGGCCTGCCAACCACTTTGGGTTCTTGTCCTTTTGGCTCGAATTGACACACACGCAAAAAGCGCGCGCGGTGACTGCACTCGAGCATCATCATCGCTTTTACGTCCTTTTCCAGCGTGGTCTCGATGCGTCTGTGTGCTCAGAATAGACGCCAACTCCCGCCGCCTCGCCCACCGCACCTCTCTGCCCTGTGTGCGCGATGCGAACAGACAACGGGGCACGGGCAAGGAGGCGAAGAAGCGATGCAATGAGAAAGAGAGCGAGAGGGCGCGACAATGGCCGACGACGTCGTGCCCTGCGCGTACCCTTCACGGCGCTCCCGGTGTAGTTCCAACCGACATGACGACAGCGAAAAACGAAAAGGACGAGGAGGACAAACAACGCAGCAACGGACGAAAGAAGGCGCGCACACGCACACGCACACGCACATGTCGCAGCAAGACGGAGGGAAGCCGCGACGAGGCGAGGCTAGACGGGGGGAGGGGGAGGGGACCCTCGACAAAACGCTCTGCAGCGCGGACATGCACCAAGAAGGCTCCCGGCATGAGAAGGGCACAAGCTGGAGCAACAGTTCCAGAAAACAGACCAGAAGGAGCGCAAGGAAACGCTCAAGTCGAAGCGGCTCGAGGCCAACACGAGATGAGAGAAGACGAGGGAGCCAGAAGGGCGGGAGTGGGTCGGCTCACGAGGGCACAGATACATGGAAGCACGAATCGTCCCATTTCCGTTGAACGTATTTTCGCTGTCGTTGTCTTTCCCGGTGAGAGCGGCGGGCGCCTGAGGGAAGGGGAGAGAGCGACGGACATCGCCAAAGGAGAGCAGCGCAGTCCATGCGGAGGAGACAAGGCATGAAAGGAAGAAGAAGCTGCCTGTGTGTGTGTGTGTGTGTGTGTGTGTGTGTTTATGGCGTGGGTGGAGGGAGGCGACCGCATCGATGCGAAGTCTTTCATGAGGCACACAGGAACCAGGAGGTGACCGAAATGGTTCCCCCATGCAGGAGGTGGTCGTGTACATGCCCACAAGGCACAGGCAACATTGGGTGATGATAGGGAGAGGGAGGGGCCTCGTCGTCAGGCGCGAGGGAAGCCATGCACAAGATTTTGACATTGGCGTACGCACGCGTGTCCATGCCGGCGGGAGCACTGTGCAAGATGGGGGGAGGGCAGAGGGGCTGGGGAGGCCTTTTCCACTCCTTTCGACAAGGCTATGAAAATAATAATAATAATAAAATAAGCCTCCGCGCCCGTGTGGCAGAGGTGCCCGCACCGGCGAATCGCGCATCGCCACCATCGCATCTCTTGTGCGAATGCCATTTTACCTTCTACTTGCTTCCCTCCTCTTCTTGAAGCCCTTCGAAAAAGGAGTGTGGGTGGGTGGGCGCACGAGCCTGTGCAGGTCGCAGATCTTCAGCACCGTCGCCGTTTCGGTGGGCGTAGGCCGCTGAGGACCATCATTGCCACTCCTTGTCACTGCTGCCTGCCTCTGCCACGTCCGTGTTGCTCGCGCTGGTGCTCTGGCTTCCGCTTGCTTTGTGGCCAGCAAGCCCCGGTGAGTCACGGCGGTGTGAGCTGTGCCGTTCACTCACCGTGGATGCCGCCACGGGTGCGGCGCCATCACCGTCACGCACAGCAGGGAGCTTGCCCTCCAGCCCGTCGGATTCGGTGCCGCGAAGCACGGATGCCACTCCTGGCTTCGTCAGCGCGCCAGCTAGAGCAAAGAGCTAAGCCGCGGTGGCGGCGGCAGTTTGCTCCTCATCTGCCTCGTCGAGCAATATCGGCGGTGTGCGCTCCCTCGAGTTCCTGAGCAGCTCTTCGGCGATGCGTTTCTTCATCCTGTCCCTGATTTCTGTGCCGTCAACATTCACCACGCGCAGGTGAGGCTGTCGCTGGACGAGGCGCACGAGTCGCCGACCGGTGCGGTCGTCGAGCTTGTTCAAGGAGAGATCAATGGTGTGCAGTGCCGCACCGATGCCGCTGCCCGCCGGGCCGCAGATGAGCGCGTCCAAGAGCGCGTTCACACCTGTCATGAAGCCGGATTTGCTCCGCAGCCCTGCGTTGCACAGGTTGATGTACTCGAGCCCGGTGCAGTAGGGCAGCAACACCGTGAGCGCCTGACACGCCTTGGCCGGGATGTACGTGTCTCGCGCGACAAGCATGCGTAACTGATCGGCTGCGCCTTGGCCAGCTTCACTGGGGAGCTGGTGCAGGAGGCGGTCGAATGACCGCCGCATGCCAAGGCTTACACAGCGGGACGTGTAGAGCGTGCGTAGGCTGTAGCGGTCCGCCAATGACCCACCGCTGCGAGAGGGGGACGGGGTGTCTTCGAAAAAAAGGTGATTTGGTTCCATCGAGAAGGTCGGCGCTGGATCGACGGTAGCGCTGATGCTCGCACGCCCAGTCGACTTTGGAGACCTCACATGTGTCACGTTGTCGCGCGCGAGCAGCGGCGCGGCTTCTTCTTGCACGTCACCGGCGCGGTGCTGCTGTGCGCTGCCGTCGCGACGAAAGTCCGTCGTTCGGATAGATGGCAGCAGCACCGTGTGGAAGAGCCAGGCTTTGTCGTGAATGCGCGGGGGCGGCGTGGCCGCAGGAGACGCTGCGCCCCTTCCCGCTGCACTCGCTCGGCGCTGAGGTGGTGCAGAGGCACACGCCTCGTCCGCCGCTGCGTGCCGATGCGACGCGGACTTGATGGAAGCAGCGTGGCTCTTGGGCGACGCCTCGGGGGTCAGGGGCGACACGGCCTGCGCAAAAAGCGACTGCTGGTGCTCCGCCATAGAACGCTGCAGCTGTGGTGAAGAGACGCGCAGCGCGGGCGTAGAAAAGAAAGATGCGACAGCAGACGCAAAAAAGAACATAGAAGGGCAACAAGACACGGCGGTGTCGTCGTGCGCTGACCGGCTACCTTCAGAAGACGGCGCTTTCGAAGTCTGGCGATCGTGGATAGAGAGAGAGAGAGCGGTGAGGTGACGGGTGGGGTGGGGGGTGGGGGGGGGGGAAGGATGGACACACTTGAAGGGCGCAGAGAACGAGTCGTTGTAGTGTACAGGGCGCTTCATACATGACGATAAGGGATGCCGGCGATATGTGGACAGTTGGCGAGCGTGCCCTCCAAGGGTGCTGCGCTCTGCGGGTCGGCCACACGAGGCAGTGTGGACGCAAAGTCAGAGAGGAGCCGTGCGCAAGGAAGCGCGCGGTGAAGGTGTGAAAAAACATAGAAAGAGGGGAACGTCGTGCACACGCACGCCCGTCGCTTTCTAAGAGTCTGCGACGCGGAAAGCCAACACAGACGTGCTGTGGGAAGCGACGGGTCTTCGCGGTTGCTTTGATTTCAAAGTAGTCTGTAACGATAACGGCCTTGACGTGTGGACGCATGCGCGCTTGCCACCCCGTTCTCACCACCCGCTGCCCCCTCCCCCTCCCTCTGCCAAACCTCGCACACCACTGCAGCCCAACTGCGCATGTCTCGGCGAATACACACATACAGACACAGCCGACGTTCCCATTGCAATGGCAACTCCACCCAACTCTTCACGCCATATCTATACAGAGCACAACCACAGACCACCACACCTCAGCAAGCGCAAGCCGAAGAAAAAACGGGACATGCCATGTCTGTGATAACGACTTGTGACGGTGGAACGATAACGCAGTGCGACCTCCGTCGTTTCTTCCTCTCTTCCACGGCAAAAGAAACGGGCTCACATGCACAGAATCAGGGAGCGGCATCAGCGCAGTGATGCGATCAGCACTGAGTGACTTTTGGTGGCGGGAGCAGCCGATAAGGCGGAGGGGAATGGCGACTCTCCGGTCTCTGCCTCTCGTGTTCCTGAGTCAACGCGGCACAGGAGACTCGTCCGGTCTCCCTCCACCTCCGGCGTACACCTTCCCCCCTCCTCCTCCCCCCTCCCCACGCACCTACACGGCCGCCTACGGAGATACTTTCGAGAACATGTTGTAGTGGTCCATCCACTCGTACGAGAACGTCGACCACGCTGCCACCGTGTCTTCCGCCACGCCACAGAAGAGGAGGATGGCCGAAACGTTCTGCCAGAAGTACTCACGCCGCATCCACGCTGGGATCGGCGGTGCCTCAGCGACACCGGCCAGCTTGGCGCTCTCGGCCTGCACGAATGCCGGATGCATAAAGCGGTCCGCCCAGTTGAAGCTGCCTTTTGTGTACGTTGGCCCGCGCGTCTCTTGGTCGAGGAACAGGAAGCGCGAGAGCATCGAGCTCTTCGGGGCGCTGTCGGTGTTCCTGTCCAGCTCCGCCTCGTGCTCAGACGCGAAAGCCCAGCAGAGGTTGCCAAGGCACATCGCCAGAAAGACGTACATGCCGAGTCGCACGTTGCGACGAAACCCCTGCGCGCAGGACCAGCTGTCGTAGATGTTTACGTCGTCCACAATGGAGTGCAGGTGGTACATGCACAATACGATCCCGATGTAGTAGGGCAAGGACTGCGACGCCAGAAAGCCACTGATGAGCATGCTCGCTCCGATGGGCGCCACCATGGCATTCAGAATGTGCTTGCGGTCTCCGATCCATATGGCAGTGCTCTTGACGCCGCATTTGAGGTCGTCGCGGCGGTCCTGGTAGGCGTAGACGGTGTCGTACAAGATGGTCCATATCACGGCGCCGCCATAGATCGGCAGACACACGGCCATGTCGACTCGCCCCAGCACCGCCGCGTAGCCGACGAAGATACCCCAGTTAAAGCACAGACCCAAGAAGAACTGCGGGGCGTAGGTGATGCGCTTCATGAAGGGGTACATCAACCATACCGGTGTGATGGCTACGCACGCCTGCAGGGCTGCCGGCGAGAGGTTGAGTGCGATCACGCCGGCCACGGCAAGGTGCAAGAGGAGGATCACGGAGGCCTCTGTCATGGACACGGCGCCACAGGCGAGCGGGCGCTGCGCGGTGCGCTCGACCATGCGATCAAACTTGCGGTCCCACATGTCATTTACGATGCACCCTACGCTGCGCATGAGGTAGGCTCCGAGCAAGAACTGGACACACAAGTGAAGGGGAATGAACGGGGCGCAGAGCACCACCGGGTCGGCGCCCTCCCAGACAAGCGCCCGCGTCACTGCCAAAGAGGAGCCCCAGTAGCAAGGGATTAGAAGGAGCTGCCAGCCAACCGGGCGGCTAAAACGAACAAGGTCGCCGTAGAGCTGCAGCTTGCGCACGGCAAGCTGCAGGTGCTTTGGGAGCGCCTCCGCCTTGACGGTGTCATCGCCCAGCTTCCAGCTGCGCGACTCCTTGGCTGAGGTCGACCCGGTGCGGGACGAGGCTGGATCGGCGCGGACAGCGTCGGGAAAGTGTGCCGTGGCGGCGCTGATCGAAGACTTTGTCCACGAGCGGGTTACTTTGGGCCAGAACGGGGTCCGTCGGAACATGCTGAGTGCGAGGAGAGGAGGAGGAGAGGGGGGTGGTGGTGGTGGTGGTGGTGGAAGACTAGAGCAGCGGCGCGCTGTCCGGAGACCGGCGTGTGGGCGAGCGGCCTGAGTGCCCAGATGGTACGAAGAGCGAAAAGAGGACCAGGGGTGGCGATGGTGCGCGACTGCATGCGGGTGGTGCGTGGTGTCAGAGCGTAGACGATGGCGACGGAGAGAGTCAGTGCAGGGAGAACACAACATCACGGGAGAACTGTGAAGACGCACTTGAGAGCGGACGCGCACATGCCGCCCTTTTCCTTTTCCTTCTCTTCGCGTCTACCTTAGGCGCGAGTCTCGCGGGAGGGGAGGAGGCGTGAATGCAAATGGAGATGCCAACGGGCCGCAGGATGCGAGGCGCCTTAGCAAAAAGCCAACATCGAATTCTCTACCTCTCCATCTCCCCCGATCGCTGCATATTCTGTGTGTGGATTCGTCTCAAGAGTGCGAGCAGGAGAGCGCATCACACGTGCACAGTGCACGTGCGGCGTACATTTTCCGTTTTCTCTTCGTGCTTTGCTCTGCCTGACTTCCGCGCCGGTGTCTGCCTTGGGAGACACACCCACCCACACCCACATGCATACACACACACAAATATGCAAGCACGACGAGTGCGCCCGTTTTCAATAAAAAAGAAGAAGAGAAAGGCGGGGGGAGGAGGGCAAAGGGAGCGACGTTACCACTCGCGGTGCCAACAAGACAGAAGAAGAGGACGTCTCCGACCTGGTCGATGAGCCCACTCCCCCTCACTCTCACATGGTTATTATGATTGCAAGGGCATCCTCTCAGATCCTCAGTCGATTAGGATCCGTCTCCTGCCGACAGAGTACTTGCCAGTCTCCCGCTAGTGTCTTGCGTCCAGCTTAAGAGGTCTACCAGTGAGGTAGAAAGGGCGGGCGCAGCAGCAGCTGCTCACCCGTCTCTCCTCCGCACTTGCCGACGCCCTGATGCAGGTCGTCCGCAGCGCTGCGAAGGGTAGTGAGCGGAAGGGCGTTGAAGCGGCAGGGGTTTCAGAAAAAAAAAAGGTGCGGGCGTGGACGTGAAGCACAATGTGGGAGGGAGGGCAAAACATCTCTGGCACCGAAACCACAACAAACACATCAAGGCACCTAGGCGTTAGCTTATCATGCTTTTAAACGTGAAACCGAGCAAAAACGAAAAACAAAAAAAAACACCCTCACACGACAACAGCGGGGCACAACACACAAACCGCGCAGGCTTCCATCCACGCCAGCGAGCTCGCTCGTCCACCACTTTCTGCCTTTTTCACCTCTCCCCCCGCACCTCCCCCACTGCGCTGACGAGCAGCAACGACAAAAACGATCACGCCATATCGTCAGTGTTGCGCACCGGTGCTGAAGAAGGCGTGGGCAGCAGGGGTGGGGCGAAAAAAGCGCGAAGGCCGTATGTTGTGCGGTGTCGCTTTTTTTTTTTTTGGTATGTATGTATCTTCAGCGCCTCTGCCTCGACCTCTTCAACGGCGGCGGCGGAGATGCAACCTCATCGGCGTCCCCCTCACTGCCGTTGTCGTCGCCGCTATCGATGCCGTGATATGTGCAGTTTTCACGTGTGCGCTTCCGAGCAGCACTCGAGCCGCCGAAGAGGCTCTCCTCTCCTTCGCCGTCCTCGTCGTCATCGTCGTCGCTATAGAGCTCGCCGCGCGCCGCCTTGAGAAGACGGCTGATGGAGCCGGTGCTCTCGGCGTCGCTGCCGTCCACGTCCTCATCGTAGTAGTCGCCGCTGCCGTCATGCGCATCATCGTCCGAGTTGGCTGGGCGAGGTCCGCCGTTGGCAGTCTTTATGCCGCTCTCGTCGACAGTCGATTTGCGCGATACGCGGCCTTGCCGTTGCAGGCGTCGCAGCCGCCGCATCTTCTTGGCACGTTCGAGGTCGTCGGCCTTGTTGGCTTGCACGCGCGTCTGTAGCGTTGCCGTAAAGTCCGCGTCGTCGGCGTCGTCGTTGCTACTGTCAACGTCTCTGCGGTCTTCCTCGCGGTGCCGCAGCACGGCATGCTTGAGCAGGCCCGCGACGGTGGTGTCATTTTCCTCGTCAGCATCGTCGTCTCTGCGAGAGGAGTGTGCCGCGTTGCCTTTCGCCACGCTTCTGCCGCCATTCCCCATGGCGTCGGGCTCTTCATCGGACTCGTCGTCGTCATCGTGGAAGATGATGCGCTGGTTGAGCCCCAAGTCGCGCACGCGAATGTCTGCGTTTTCAATCAATTTCCGACGCTTGTTCTTGGAGAGGCCTGCGAGGCGCTCCTCCACGGTCAGGTGCAATGGGTTCGAGTCTGCGATGACAGTGCCAGCCTTGACGGAGACAGACGCGCCGCTACCGGAGGCGCCAGCAGGCTCCTTCTTCACAAGAAAGTCGTCGTCGTCGCTGCCCGCGTCGCCCGAAGAGCCGTCGCCCCTACTCGCGCCATCACCGTGCAGCGCACCCTTCTTGTTGGCAAACCGCTGCTTCTGCTCCATGACACGGTACATGTCCGTTGCTTGTAGGTGCTTCTCCTTCCGGGTGAGGGTGCTGCCGGCCTTGTCAGCGCCACCGCCGCCGCGCTGCGCGATGAAGTTGACGACGTCCCACGGCAAATTCTTGGCGCTGCGTTGCAGGTTCTGCAGCTCTGACATGTCCGGCACAACGGGCAATCCGAGCGACTTCGCAAACGCCTCCACGTCGACGGCAGCCACCTCGAAGACATTTTTGTTGGAGGCAAAGTAGACGGAGCGCAGGTACGCGATGAAGGCTTTCTGCGCTTCGTACTTCAGGCCCTGTACCACGAGCGCAACGAAGATCTCCTGCGAGGAGGTGAGGAAGTCGGGCTTGATGGCGATTTCCCGCAGCGGGACATGCTTGTGGTGCAGGTAGCTCAGCATCGGCGTTTCACGCGGGGTGAGGAAGAGCAGGCTCACCCCACGCGCCCCAGCACGCGCCGTGCGACCGGCACGGTGGATGTAGGTCTGCGCGCTCTCCGGGCAGTCGTACTGCACGACCCAGTGCACGAGTGGAAAATCGAGCCCACGTGAGGCGACGTCGGTGCAGAAAAGCACTGCCGACTTGCAGCGGCAGAAGGTCAGGAACACCTCCTCGCGACGGAACTGCTTCATCTTGCTGGTCAGGCACATGGAGGGGATGCGCATCTTTTTGAGGATCTTGGAGAACGCAAGGTGCATGAACTTTACCTGGTTGCAGGTGCTCACGAAGACGACGATCTTGTCGTTCGGGTGGCGCTTCAGGAACATCAGCAGCGCATCCAGCTTCTTGTGCAGCTCAACAACAACAAAATTCTGGCACAGCGTCATCGGCGTTGGGGCGGCCGTGATGGCCTGCGTGGAGACGTATCGCGGGTTCTTGAGGGACATCTGGGCAAGCATCTGCACATCAGTCGTCTGAGTGGCTGAGAAGAGGAGCGACTGCCGTTGTGGTGGCAGGTACGCGAGAATGCTGGTGATGGCCTCACGAAAGCCCATGTCAAGCAGCCGGTCCGCCTCGTCCATGCAGAAGAGCTGCATGTTGTCGAGGACAAGCTCCGCGTCATCCTGGAGGTGGTGAAGGACGCGGCCTGGGGTGCCGACGATGATGCTGATGGCGTGCAGCCGCTTGCGCTCCTCCTGCACATCGCGGCCGCCGGTGAGGAGCGCCGCCGAAAGGACGTGCTTGTAGCCCACGAGCTGCATCACCTTGAAAATCTGAAGTGCCAGCTCGCGCGTGGGACTCAGAAGCAGTGCCCCGACCCCCATGTCTGATGACCAGTGCTCGCGATAGAGCCGCTCAAGAACCGGGATTACAAAGCAGAGGGTCTTGCCAGAGCCTGTCTTGGCCGCGCCAAGGACATCGAGGCCGGCGAGGGCCAGGTGAAGCGTGCCTTTCTGAATGGGTGTGAGTATCGTGTAATGGCCACGCTCCAGCCCCATCTGGGTGCGCTGCGAGATGGGCAGCTCTGTGAACTTGGAGTACTGGTGCTCCGTGGACGTGTTCGCCTCGTTAGACTCGGCGATGTCCTCCAATTCGCGACGCATATCGGCGCAGCGCAGCTGCAGCTTGTCAATCTCTTCGCGGCTTTCTTTGGAGCGCTCCTGGCGTTCCTGCCAGCGCTGCTGCTTTGCCCGGGCCTTGGCGCGGCGCATGTCCTCGGCGTCGTCGCGAGCCGCGCGCATCGTTCGGCTTCCACTCATAGGGCCTGTTTCTGTTGGCGGTTTGCGGTGATCCCTGAACGGGTTAGAGGGCGGAGGTGCGGCGGCGCGGGGTGGGGTGGGGTGAGGGGGGGGGTGTCGCGACGCGACCATGTATGAAACAAAAAGTACCGCGATGGGGATGTGGGGGTGGGTGGGAGGGCACAGGGATGCATACGGGGCGAGTGTGACAACAAATCGATGGAGGGAGGCAGAGACGCAGAGAGGCAGAGAGCGTTGGCAGTGGGGCCGGACAAGTGACGACCAGCAAAGGGGAATGTGCGGCAGAGTTGTCGAGGCACCGCAGAGAGGCCGCTGGCGCTCTACAGTCACGAGACACACCATGAGTAGAACGTTGAGCCTCACATTGTCCACCTTGTCGATGTTGTACAAATCCCTGCCCTTCCCCCAGCAACGCTGTGGTGGGCCGAAGGTGGTACAAAAATCCATTCCGATCGGGCGAAGCGTCCGACAAAGCAGAACGTCCGCTTCCGCACGCGAGGCCGGTAACTCGGGCATGCTCGGATGTTCTCGCCTCTGCTTTCCCACCCCGTGCGTGTTCGGCCCCCTTTTCGCTTGTTCGTTCGTGACCTCGTCGCGACTCGGGTTCCATTCCCGCGGAAGAAGAGGGCAAAAGACGGCATGAGAGCACGCGAGCAGCAGTGAAACAGAGGGCGTAACCACGAGAGACCGCGGCGGCAGCAGCGTCACGTGGCGAAAGACGACGACAGCAAAAACGCGGGCGTCGCTCGTCACCATGCTGCCAGCATAGGAACGCGAAAGTCGGGCGAGCGTACTGTACATCATTGAGCCCCCATCGAGGACACGGGAGGAGAAAAAAGTGCAAACAGATTCCCATGCACACACACACACACACACACAGCGAGACCATCATGTCCACAACGAACACCCGCCATCGCCCTCACGCGCTTGTGCGCCACATGCAGCCATGAAGCCTACGCCACGAGCGAAGGCGCGCGCCAAACCGCTAATAGAGTCGATAGGAGATGGCGATTGACTCCCGCTCGGCATGATCCTTCCCCGGCGAGGCGGCCCTCTCGGCCGACTCTTGCAGGTCTTTCTTCAGCTGCGAAATCCGCGACTGGATGCTGTCCTGCCGAAACCGCGGAAGATGAATACGGATGGCATTGAGTGGCGCTTGAGTGTCTCCGTATCCCTTATCCTTGAACATCCACTTGGCCACCGTCTCGGCGAGCAGCAGGTTGTGCACAAACCCCTCGCTGCCGATGCTGCCGCACGTTGGGCAGCGGTACAAACTCGGCGCAATCGCGAGACACTCAACGCAGGGGAGGCAAAAAGAGTGACCACAGGGCCAGAGGATCACGGGATTCTCGTAGAGCATGCCACAAACGGTGCACGTCATGGTGGTCTCGAGCAGATCGGTAATGTCGTTCAAGTCCTCGACCATGCCTTCCAGGAGGCGCAGGTGACCGCGAAAGACGCCCTCACGGTTGCCCAGCTCCTGCAACCAGTGTAGCTGCTGGACAATGTAGTCGGTCTGGATGCTGTTTTGAATCCCAATGTTGCGGTACCGAGGACCTCGCGCCAGTTCTTCCTCGAAGGTTTTACCCACCGTGGTGTCGCCGAGCTCGCGTAGCTGCCGCCATGGCCAGTAGCGCTGCAGCATGCTAATGCGCTGGACATACCCGCGACGAATCTGCTCCGCGTTCTCGTGGACCTGCGTCTCCAGCGTCTTGATCTCCTCCAGAAGACGCGCGCGTGTTCTCTGAAGCACTTCATTCTTGAGTGCGATCATCTGCTTCATCTGGGTTGACATGAAAATCAACCTCTTGATGGTCCGCTGCGTCGCCATGATCTCGCGCTTCAGCTCCTCCTTTTCCTGCTTGGCTCGGCGCAGCTGGAAGGGCAGAAGGGCGCCACGGCCGGCGTTCTCCATCCGCTTCTGCATGCGATCGAGCTTGTGGCCTAGGACGCGGAGTGAGCGTTCGAGCTGATCCGCGAGAAGCTGCAGCCGCTTCGACTGCATCAACTGCGCCGTGTCTGGAATGACGATGGCATCGGCGTCACTACTCTCGTTGTCCGTTGTTTGGTCCACATCTTCCGTGTGTGGGCGAACGCCTGCAGGTCTTTCTGTATGTGTTTGTGCGCCTTGCGTGCGTGTGGAAGGCGGCCTTCGCCGCAAGGCGTTGGCATTCCTGTCCATCTCGAGGGGAAGCTTCGGGACTTTCATAGAGAGAGCAGACGAAGAAGAGTTTCGAGTAATCCAGCAAGTGGGCGCCTAGGTGCCGAGCATGGGCAGGTGATCTGGAGGCGCAGAGAGGTAGAGGCGTGCGAACCAGCTGTCGTCAAGACGAATCCTGGATAGCACCGGGTGTGTGTAGGTGAAGCCCTACAAAGCCACAGAGCGCGGCTCGCAGACGCTTGCAGTGGTAGTTCCTTGATACGTGCCACAACGGAGTAGATGTCAGTGCAGATCACACACACACACACACACACAAGGAAGTCCTTCCAAGCGCGCAAGCGAGAACAGCGAGAGAGAGAGAGAGAGACTTACGGAATCACAGCTGTGAGAAAAAAGTCAACGAAAGAGGACGCGTGCACGCCGCGCGGTTTGTACACTCGCTCGCATGCGCACCTGCTGCGCAGGTCTCCTCACCTGCCCCCATTCCTCGTCTGAACCGCGTGTCTTGCACCCCGTCGGTTACACCACCTCCGCGCCGCACAGCGGCCCCTCCCCTCTCGCGACGGCGTCTGTGGCCCTCCTTTTTTTGTTGTTCAGAACCTCACAAGTACTCTGTCTGTGGAGTCCAAGTGCCATCTAGTAAGCCCATCCGGCGAGACTTGCACGAGGCGTTGAGCTGCTTCTGCAGGAGACCGTCGAAACACTTGCGGCAGTGCACCTGAATCTCCTGAGACTGTGCAAACTGCTGTGCGTGCATCTGCTCTGGTGAGGCACTGCCGCTATGGTGGCTGCCCATGAAGGCCATTGTGGCGCCGTGGAGCATAGAGTGCGAGTCCTGCGCATAGGCGCCTTCAGAGACGCTGCTCGGTGTCTCAGCGCTAGTGTCGATTCGCACCTCACGCAGGTGCATAAAGACGCGAGGAAAGTCGCAGTCGCCGCGCCAGGGGACAATGTGCGGGTTTGCGGCTAGCCTCATGGCCGCTGCTTGTGCGGCTGCATCCCTCTTGGATCCACTACACGCATCTTCAGCAGCCCCTCGACACTTCTGTGCAGAGTCACTACTCTCCTCCGTGGAGCTTGCCGATATGCGTGAGCTGGACGCGGCTGGGTTAGCGCGAAGCTGCATCAGCTCCCCCATCACCAGCGGGTCACCGATGACACAGGTGCCAAGCTGCTCCCGCGCAAACCGTTCCAGCATCGGCGGCTGCGACGTTGGCGGGCTCCGAATCACGATGTGCAGCAGCGACACTGGGTGCACGCTGTAGTATCCGTTCGCTTTCACCTCGTAGTGGGCTTGGGGTACAAGGGCAGATGCCTTTTCAGCGTCTACGCCAACGCCGCTGCTGGACAGAGGTACAGAGGCGCCAGGGAAGAGCTGCGCCACGTCGATGACAGTGTGATTGCCAGCGCCGTGGACCGGGAGATGCCCACCAACGAGTAGATCGTACTCCATCGCTGTCGTCTGCAGCGACGTCGCGTAGCGGTGGGCATCGGAGACGCTGATGAGCACTGGACCTGAGGCAAAGCTGTCGAGATTGTAGAGGACGCGCACGCGCACCTCGGACGGCCTCAAGACACGCTTTAGCACCGGGTAGATGTCCTTCGCCTGAAGTGCGGACTCCACGAACGACTCGACGGAGACGTTGTGGTAGTTGTCCGCTGCCTCAGCGCGGCGCATGGGACAGAATGGAGGCTTGTACACCCCGAAAACGTGCCACCGCGTGAGCTGTTCTTCGGTCGACAGTAGTTGCAAAGATTTGGGGTTGATGAGGAACTGGTTGCGCAGAAATCGTGTTTGGATCGCCTCGGCCGGAAGCGACGACGCTGCCGCAGCCAACTGCGCCGCGTGGCGGTCGAGCGTCTTCCTGCTGTTCTGCTTTAGCACATCCACGAGTCGCCGAGTTGGGCGCCGAGACGTCATGATAGGCAGCCCACGAATCGCAGAAGGCTCTCGGGGCTGAAGAACACGTAGAAAAAAAAGGGCTTGTGCGAGGCGGCAGTACCGCTGCCTTCCACTGCGTCGAGCGCGGCTGCGACGTCCTGCGTGATGGCTCTATCAAATGAAGAGCAGGAAAGCGAGTAAGAAAAAAAAGAGAAAGGGTGTAGGCCGCATACACCGCGTAGAAGACGGGAAACAGCCCCCAGTACAGGGGTTGCTCGTGGCAGGCTGCCTCGACCCTGCAACACCCCTTCTTCTCCGTGAAGGATGCGCGTCTCTCTCTGTCTCTCTTCGTGTTTGCCTTCCACAAAAAAGAAGAGTGACGCGCACGTGCGCCGTTTTCCTTTTTTTTTTCACAGAAGCCGCCACAGCATCGTTGCATTACGCTTGCAAGCTCGTGCCTTGCTCTCGCGTAGACATTCTCCTTGTTGCGTTTTTTCCCCTTTCACGCTGTATACCGTGGAGGCTTTTTAGTTACTGGAATATTGCACAGAGAACGTTAATCTGCCGGCTGGAAGGCGAAAGGGGGTGAAGAAAAAAAGTAGAGGAGGAGGAGGGACACAGCCGGCGACAGACACAATATGGCGAGATCGATATGTCGCCTCCTGCTGCCTGCCACACCCCTTTCGATTCAAGGAGTAAAGTGGATCCTCTTAGGCGGCCGCTTCGTGTGCGAGCGAACAAGGCACGCACACAAACTACTTGCTTCGCTTAATATGCTAGACTAGGCATGCTTTTCGCTGCTAAGCTGAGAGGATCCACTGCGACGTGGGTCCGCCTGTGTAGCGGATGCAACTCCGTCAGAGAATGGCTGTGCAACAGAGATAAATCAAGACGCACACGCACGAATTCAAAACACCGCAAAGGTGTTGATGCACCTCCCCCCCCCTCCGCCTCACACGCGACGCGCACAAGACGCCCTTATGCGTTGCTTGTAGCGCCCGAGGAGCAACAAAGGCAGCCGAGCTGGGAGAGACCGACTGGATGGGCCGACTCCTGCTTTCCTGTGGTTGTTGCTGCAGGTTTACCACACTGCCAACACACGGAGGGGCACTGCGGGTCGCCTCGGTGGTGCCCTTCACCTCTCTTCAAACTAAAACAAACAAAAGAGGTTTTTAGTGCTTTACAATTTTTCCATGATACGCCTCATGCTTTCCTTTTATGTGTTGTCAGCGTGCGCGCGTTGCGTGTGTGGGCCTCGACAGCATCGTACGTGTTGCGATGAAGAGGACCATGCCACAACAACCAATGCAAAAACAAAGAAAAACGGAAAGGTGAAAACAAGCAACGTAGAAACCAAAGGACGTACATGGACGCGAGAAGGTGCACATGAGCCCCACCACGAAAAAACAGCAGCACCCCCGGCCTCGCCCCGCCCCGCAAAAAAGAAAAAGGAAAGCTTTAAACAACTGAAGAACATACAACACACACACACGCGCGTGTTTGAAATCACACACAAATAAAAACCTACGAGCAAAAAAAAAGTGGAGACGTATCAGCGGCGGCGGGGGTGCACAAGGAAGGCGTATTCGCCCCCGCCCCCGCCTTTTTTCTATATACAGAAAACGTGTTCTGTCGTTTCCGGTCGTTCGAACGCGCAGTGCGACGAACAAGAAAACGTTTTTTGTGTGTGTGGATGGTGGGGGGGGGGGGGTGGGGATATCAACGGAGATCTTGTCTAGGTCTTCGGCTTTCATGCACCGTCCAGAAACTAAAACGCCCACTCTCTCATCACGGCCTCGCTCCTCCCAGCCCCTACATTGCACTTGTTTTATGCATCCGCGTCACTTCGCCGTTCGTCTCCTTCTGCATCACAGCAGCGCGCGAAGCACACGAGCAAGCACCAAAAAGCCACTTGGAAACAGCATCTTCTTGCTCAGGGGCGCTGGTAAGCTACATGCAGTCAAGCTCATCAGTATTGGAGCCCTCCTCCCACGACCACCACGAACGCCTGGCCGGCTGCGTGTGACAGCCCGTGAAGAGGCACAAGATGGAGTGGCAGAACAGCGGCGTGGAGGAGGGAGGGAGGGTGGGCCACCAACGAAAACGAAAACAACAAAGAGGCGACTGCGGCGAGGGGGAGAGCCGGAGTAAACGCCGACAGACATCGGCAGCCGCACCATGGAAAGGTGCCCCATACATACACACACACACACACACATACACTCTGCGTGTGTGTGCACAACAGTGGCGTGCGCGACACAAACACGTCGGTACGACGACCATCGCCGGCGGCTGAGAGCACCCGGAGACAACAACAAGAAAAAGGACACGAGAGAAACACGCAAGAGGAGAAGCCGTCCAAACAACACATCATCGCCAGCACACGCGTCGTGCATGCGTGCTTGCATGTCAGCGTCTAGCCCTCACGTACGAGATGGCGTGGCGCCTGCCTTGATGCGTGCCCCCATCACCCTTATCCTCTTACATCTTGCATCAGCAAGTGCCCGTGTCCTCAGGCCACGGACCTGCGCCGCCTCGGCTTCCTTTGCACGAGAGCACGTGCTCGCGTCTGTGCGCAGCGTCGTCTCATTCTGATTAGAAGGTGAAGTTTGTTCGCTTCATCTGCTCCTGGAGCATGTTCCACGTGTTCTTCGGGTACGACTGCACGCGCCGCGAGTACGAGTTGTAGACGGTGTACAGCGGCTTCTCCTGCGAGCTGAGCCACGTCTCCAGCTTACGCTGCGCATCTGAGAAGCTTTCGGCCACAAAGTACCGCGGCTGGTACTTGGTGATGGGGAACGGCGTTTTGGACGCCATTGTGGGGTCCCACGGGACGCACTCCGGCTTGTCGCTCAGTGCGTACTCTAGCTCGCCAGAGCTCGATAAAATACCAGCACCGTAGGCCTTGCGGCGGCCGCCCTCGCTGCAGAGGCCGAACTCGACGCTATACCAGTAGACCTTTGCCAGCTTGTCCAGCAGCTCATCGCTGGCGCCAAGGGAGGCGAGGCCGATCGTCTGGGTGAAGTTGGCGAAGTCGGGATCAGAGAGCAGAGGCAGGTGACCAATGATGTCATGCACCATGTCCGGCTCCGGCGTGTACAACGGCTGCGCCGCGTGGCGAATGTACTGGGTGCTGTAAAAGACGCGGAACGCCAGTGCGTTCAAGAAGTCGCGCGACGTCAACAGCCCCGTCACCGGGCGCACCGTGAAGCCCGTCGCCTCGTTCAGGAACTCGCTCACATCGCGCAGCTGTGGCGTTTGGGTGCGGCTCAGCACACCGTTTTCGAGGAGCAGCGGGAAGACGTAGTTGTACTGCTGGCACGCGTGCGTCGGGTACAGGCGGGTCAGGTGGTCGTAGACAACCGTCCACACACGATTCTCCTCTTCTGTGTAGTTTACAATCGGGATCTGATCTCCGGTTTTGTAGTTCTTGGCAAGCCCAACAATCTCGCGGCGGCGGGCGCGGTAGACCTCGTCGTGGAAGCCGGGGTGGGGGTTCTCCGGGTCTTCTTGCAGCTCCTCGCCGGCAGCGAGCGTGCTCTGATCGAGTTCGTCGAGGTCTTTGGGCTCCGTCGGATACCACGGAATCACCCACGATCCGGTTACGACTACATTCGGAAATTTCGCGTGCAGCTCCGCCATGACCTTCTTCATGCTTTCGTCCTCAATGTAAGCGTCCACGTCGAGGAAGATGGTGCGCAGCGGCGCCTTGTTTTCGTACGCGCGAGGACGGTTGGCGACCTGGCTGATGTTGATGCTGTACGGCTTGAAGACGCTCAGTAGGTGACACAGCTCGCCAGGCTTATCAGTGGAAAGGGACACCTGCAGGGACGTGCGGGACCGCGGCTTCTTGTCGGCGCCCTTGATGTTGCTCCCGGAGGAGGCGTACTGGTCCTTCAGGGTGGCGGCGGCAGCCACGCCAGCCTCCAGGAGCAAACGACTGCGCAGCAGCATGTTCTTCTCAAGGCAAGGCAGGCAAGCAAGGGGAGAGAAGGAAGTCTGTAAGAGCGGGGAATGCGCGTTTGGGATGCAGTGTGTGCACGAAGCGAGAGGGCACTGAGTTCCGAAATTGGGTGGGGAGGGGGGAGGAGAGTTGCTTGTGTGTTGGTCGCCGTGCTCAGCGGGGGGCGGGTGTGGGGTCACGTGTTTGTCCATGTGAATGTGCGTGGGACGGGAGAGCACAGCCGAGGAGCAGCCATGCGAAAGGCATCAGAAAACATCAGCCACGGCCAAAAGCAGGGGGTTTTAGGCGCGCCAGCAGCAGTGGGGGGGGACGGCGATCGAGAGACTTGCCAGAAGGGCACGATTGCCGCGGGGAGTGTCGCGGCAACAGTGGTGGGCAGTGCCCGTTGCAAAGACAAAGCAAAAACAACAGCCAGAGCGTGCTGCCAGTGCCGTTCCCCGTGCCATCCCCGCGACGAGGGCCGGCGACATGCAGAGGAGGGGCAGGCGGTGTGCGTCAAACACGAACTCCGCCTGTTGCTTTCGCTGCTTTCGTTTCGTGCGCATTTGCGTGCGTGCGTGCGCGCGTCAGAAGAGAAGGGAGGCGCGCGAGAGTCGCGGTGCTTCAGACGCCAAGCCTAGGCGTGGTGGTGGTGGTGAGGGGGAGGGGCAGGGACACACTCTCAAGCGACGAACCCGAGCACAGAAACGGAAGCTGGCAAAACTCCACAACAACAGCGCGCGATTTACGAGCTCGCTTCACCGCCTGCATGGCGTCCTCGCCCTCTCCATCGAGCACCGCCGCACGCAGAGCCGCGCGCAACTCCGCCGCGGAGCGGACGTGCGTGTTGTTTACACACAGGACGGTTGCATCCGGCATGAGCGGGATCAGTTGTGGGGCAACGCACCAAGACGGCACCAAACGGCTGACCACGTCATCATCGCCCAGCAAGTGTACCTCACCAACGAGATCGTACGCCACGGTGCTATAGGCCAAGACCATGTGGAGGTGTTCTGTCGAGGAGGACGGTGAAGAGTCGGCCGGGGCCTCCACACCCACCTCACATACTTTTTCACTCTGGCCCGAGCGTGCGTCATTATTGGTCGACGCAGTTTGGCCCGTGGCGGGGCTCACCGCTGAGCTCCGTGTGGACTCTGCTTCGTAGAGGCGAGATAGCAGCCGCGGCACGTCTGTCGTCGGTACCACCATTGTGTCGTTGATCTGCTGCACCACAGACGGGAACGGGACGGCAGCGAGGCCGGTGATGCGCACCAGCTCCTCCCGGTATTCGCCATCAAGGCCCACGAGTTCGTTCTTTTCGAAGACGAGGCCCCACGTGCGGGCGTTGGGCGATGCTGGTGGGCTGTGCGCACGGGTAAGCGTGATAGCCTGGTACTGCGCCACGGGCACCCCGTTGCGTGTCTTTGGCGCCGCCTCAGCACCGACGCGCAGATGTAAGCTGAACAGGCGGGCGATGTAGTCGCCCTCTCCATGTGCATCACGGCTATCGTCGCTATAAAAGTCACTTGAGCTGCCTTGATGCGGCGCACCACGTGGCGCGGCGAGGACGTCGTTGGGGTCATAGTCTTCGTCGTCGTCATCGTCAACCGTGCGCTCTGCAAAATCCTTGTGCGATGCAGCATGCAGGTGCTGTGCGCCATGTTCATCAGTCGTGGAAGAGGATGTGGAGGCCGAATCGGCCGTCTTACGGCCCATCGCGCTGCGCTGCATCGCCATGGTGTTGTGATGACCAATGACGGTCTGCAAGCGTGCCAGACGCGATTGAAAGTTGACACCGTGCTTCGCGTCGTACGCTCTACGCTTCTCTGGGTCCGACAGAACCGCGTAGGCCTCCGTGATGCGCTGATAGCGTGCCTGCACGTGCATCTCATTGGCGGCGTCGTCGCGATAGGCTGCCCGGTCTGGATGCAGTTGCAGCGACAGCTTCTTGTATTGCCGCGCCAAGTCCACGGAGTTGATGGATGGGTCTACACCAAGGCACTCATAGTGTGGTGGGAGGCTGGCCTTCGATTCCATTGTGCTCGGCCTCCGTTTTTCCTCTTGTTTCCGTGAAACGGTTCAACACGGCTGATTCTCGGCAGGGTCGCGAATTCTGGCGATTCTGTGCCATGCAGACGGGAGGTAGCAAGCGTGATTGGCGCGAGGAGGAGTGATGGCGCACGGCGGGCTGACGCGCAGCTTTCCTCTCCTCTTCCTCTTCTTCCCTGTCGTCCTCCAAACGCACTGTCAAGGCAGCTGTGGCTGCTGCGCGTCATGCAGTGCAGCACCAAGAGAAGAGAGAAACACAACAAAAACAAAGAGTAGCGCAGGATGCGGGGTGGGTGGGCAGGAGAAAGAAGGGAAGGAGCCCTCCAAATTTGGAGGAGATGCGAGAGAGGACCTGCCCAGACAAGAGCGGGCAGCGAGAGACGGTCTCGGACGGCGCATGTTACGGTTAATTAACATGCTTCCATCGTCTGCCGTGCACGTGTTCCTTTCGTTGCTGCCATGCGGATGCTGCAGACAGGAATCAGCAAGCACGATGTTGTGTTTCGGCACCCGATGCAACGACCATCGCCGACGCCTATCACCATTGCAGTCGGCGAGGAGGTGGTGCCCAGTTCCGTGATGTCGCTATCTTTGTATCTTTTTTTTTTTGCCAAGTCCATGCCGCATGTTCATGTCGTCATCCGCGAAGTGCACTGCGCATGCGCGTATGTGGAGGGGGAGAGAGGAGATGGAACGGGGCCAGCGTGCGCACATACAAGGGAGATACATGACATGTTTGGTGCGGTGCGGTCACGTCCTTCGAACAACAGCAAAGGACGCATATACGTATATGTATTAGTGTGTGTGCGTGTGTGTACATGAGAGCGCAGGCGATGGCCACCAGGGAAAGAACACAGCAGCCGGTTAACAGAAAGGACGAAGGAGCGACCGCAGCAAGAGGGGTGGTGACGGCGGCGACGAAGAGGACGCGAAAGAGCCAAAACCAACCAACCAAACATTTCCAATGGGGCCGTCGAAGCAGAGAACGAGTGCTCCACAGACGGGCATCAGCACCGCCCCACGCACTGAAAGGAAAAAGAACACGGCGACCGAAAGAACGATGGCGCACTTGGGGCGCGCTTGCTTTACATCAAACACACACATAAGGGCATGAAAAAGGCACCGCGCTGCTTTGTGGAAGCGCAGACACTCACGAGCCACTGCCGAGACTTGGCAAGAACACATCGAAGTCCTCCTCAATCTCTGTTGTCATCCTGAAAAAGGAGTTCACGGTGTCGGCTCGCATCTTGGCGCTGGGGCGCTTGCTCGGATCCGCTGCACGCTCCTCCCGCTGCAGCTGCGCGCGTACGGCCGCCTCCTCCGCATCGTGTGCGCGCTGAACCGACTCCGCCACGCGCTGCGCAGCCTCTCGCATGTCCGCCGCCTCCTCGCTCAATCGACGAGCTTCGCGCTTGCGTGCGTGCCTCAAAGACGCTTCGGCAGCCGCCATTACGCGCACACGCGCATCCGTCTCCTCCACCAGCGCAACGCGGTCGCGCAATCGTTGCTCCCTGTTAAACAGTGACACGTGCTGCTGACGGCCTAACCACTCCCGCGACGCCGCCGTCGCCTGCGCGGCAGAGCGGCCGGCGACCAACAGCGCCAAGGAACGCTGCCGCATTTCGAACACAAACTGGCGGTACCAGCTCGTTTCCCCCACCTCGGCTGCCACCTTCTCCGCCACCGCAGCGACCACGAAGCTCTGCCGGGCCTCCTCGCACGACTTGGCGTACTCCGCAACCTGTGCTGTGTGCAGCTCTGCCACGTGGGCCGCCTGCAGCTCGACGAGAGGCCCAGCGCTCAAGGCGTCGTACGCTTCATCCCGCTGCGCGCTTATCCGCACGCGGGCTCGCCGCTCGCTCTCGCGGAGGCGGGCAAACGACTCCTCGGCCATCATAGACGCCTTCAGCTCCGCGCGCTCGGCCGTCTCTGACACCATCCGCATGGTGCGCACCTCTTCCTCTGCGGTGACGGTCGTCAGGACTTCTGTGTACAGCAGATACGAGAAGAAAGGGGAGTCGAAGGCGGCGCAGCAGCGCAGTCGACGCTGCCGCAACCGCCACACGCGCGAGCCACCGCGGTGGAGCAAGCGCGCATGCATCGGAGGCGCAGCTGCAGACTTGTCAACGACTTCCAGCAGCGCCGTCTGCTCCGGCGTGAGTGCGGTGGAGCCGGCAGAGGAGGGTCTTGGCGTCACAGCATCGGCCGGTGGCAAGTCTTCGCTGCGCGGCTGCTGCCGCTCGCATTCGCGCGACGCTGGCGCACGGAGGCAAAACTCATGATACCGTATCATCTGCCTAAACCGACGCGCCTCATCCGACACGAGTTTCGTGTAGGTGTATAGGGCGCTGAACTCTACCTTGAAGAGGTCGTAGAGGCGATGACGCTCTGCACGGTAACGTGCCAGCAGCTCCTTCTGCAATACGTCCTTGTGGCGACTGAGCACAACCGAGGCGTACCAGCAGGCGGGTTTCACTGTAGGCTCCAGCTGCACAGCTGACATGGCGAGCACCTCCATATCGCAGCTGAGGCATACGCACGGGAAAGGGTGCTTGCACGAAAGGAACTCGCCTAGCAGCCTGCGACGCTGCTCCACCTCCTCGGTGAAGAGGCGGAGCTGGGCGGAGAGGTTTTTGTGGAGGCTGGTCCATCTTTTAAACAGAAGCGTCTTCTCGGCACCGGCCCTCTCCACCGTGAACTGCGCGTCGTCAGTGGCACAGAAGGAATTGTTGACGCTACCCTTGTCGAGCACGGGCAGAGGTGCGCGGTGGCGGGCTTCCTCTGCCGCAGCCGCGTCGCGACGAGGTTGCGCAATCGCCTGCGAAGCGCGCCGTATGGCACCGTAGAGGCGGTCATGCACCGCTACGTCATCGGTCATGGTCGGTGGAATGAGGAGGCGGAAGCGAATGCCGTCGTTGCCGTTGGGCAGCAGCGTCGAGTACCAACGAGTCGGAGAGGACTGCTGGGCGAGCTGGCACAGCAGGCCGCGCTCGTACTCCTCCGCATAGAGAAGCCGCCGCATCGCTCGCACAAGATTCTGAGATGTTGCAGACGCCGACTGTGCCGGCCATGCTTCGCCGCCGGCTGCGGCTCGTGAGCGTCTCTCCGACCTTGCTGCTTGGATGGCAAGGGACTGTGTGGATGTGTTGGTGGCCAGCCGAGCTTTTCCCAGAATCGCGTGTGTCTTCGCCGTCATGGGAGGCTCATCCAGCGTGTGCTTTGAAGAGGAAGTAAAGGTGGTGACCCGCTGGTGCATTCGATCGCGCAGGATGTCGGCCAGCCCGTGCTCTGACGGTGGCGTCACCGTAGAATGGGAGGTGTTCACGAGCTCCTCCTCGTTGCGATCTGTGTTCCCACAGCCAAAGAACGCGCGTGTGGCGTCGTCGATGAACAAGTTGCCTAGCAATCCCACAGGTGCGGCGCTGGCAGCACCGGAAGCAGCGGCAATCTTTGGGAACGTGTCGGTGTCGACTTTCGGGCCGCCAGCATCCCCACAGCCCGAGGGCATGGCGTCTGCGCGGCCCTTGAGGCGTGTCCCTGTTGGCTTGTGAGTCAGGGACGCGTGCGGCTGCCGCCGGTGACTCTCGCTCGTGCTCTGCGCGGAGAGAGAGAACACCATCTCATCAGCTGGCTCTGGGAACGACGGCGCCGCCCAGCCGGCGTTGCCAGCCGCCGCAGCTGCAGCTTCCACGCGGGCTGCCTGAAAGAGGCAGCGCACCGCCAGCACATTTGGGTTTGCTCCGCTGAGCAGCGGAGACGCCTCGTTGGCGCCGCTCCTCATTCGCCACCCGGATGCATTGGCGTCAGTTCCGCTGACGGTGGACTCCTTCGTGATCTCCGGTGACTCCGCCGGCGAGGATGGCGCGAGAAGCGGCAGCGTTGTGGACGATGTGCGGGCTCGGTGACTGTCGAGGCAGCTCTTTTCAGCCGGGTTCAGATTATGGCGCTCGTTAGAGGGGTAGTCATCACTGCTGCCAAGCCTCGGCAAGGCAGACATCTCTGTGTCAAGGTGGCTTGAGTGGCACCGGGGGTCGCCGTCCGCGACGCGCACCTCCCGCGGGGTAGCGGAACCGTTTCGAAGTCGCTGCAAGTACCGGCTGCCGCGCAAGTGCCATAGATCCACCGTTGCAGCTCGTGCCAGGTCCTGCGCGTAGAGGTACGGCTCCAGCAGCGGCTTTGATTCACTCAATGGGCTGCCCAAGGTCTCTCCAGCGGCTTGCAGGACAGGCCTGAACTGTGCCACACCGCGGGGGTTTGTGCGCTGCGCCCTCTCCAAGTCATCCACGGTTGTTCGTTGCCGCCAAGGGTTTGGCGGCAGGGCATCGTTGGACGCATACGGCACGAGCGCCTTGGGTGATGAACCTGGCCCCAACGGTGGTGGTATTACACTGTCGCTCTCCTCACCACTTTCACCACATTCACTCGCATTTCCGAGCAGATAGGACGAGGATCGCAGTTTTGCCGAGGCGGCGGCTGTTTCACGCGGCCGAGCAGTGCGCGTAACCATTAGCATCTGAGGCTGCCGGGGATGGTACAGAGTGGCGCCTCTCGCGTGCGTCGGCATTGGGGGCAGCCCCCCTACAGTGTCAAACGGCATGACGGCAATATCGGAAAAAAAAAAGCGAAGCGAAGCAGTGAGGGGGAGGCGAAAAATATTGTGTGTTTTCCTTCTCTGCGGCCCTCAGCTGTGTGCCGGTGTCGGCGCACGTGCGTTTAGCGGAGAGTGTGGTGAAGGTGGCAGTCGTCAGACGTCCACGTGCATGGACAAGGCCGTGGCAAGGGAGAGCCGAGGACGAGTGAGGGGTTGATTGTGCAGACTTGCCGACCAAAAAAAAAAAATGCGCCTCGCAGACCTCCAGCAAGAGCGAAGAACACCATGCGCGCTTTGAAGTCGTCATTCACGGTCACAGCTCTGAGGAGAGAGAGGGGGAGAGGGAGCCTCCCCCTCCCCCCGCCCTCCTCCAAAAAAAAAAGAACTGATATGGCGCCATGCCGGTGCATTCTCAAGCGAGTCTCGACGACTTGCCCCGTAGCCGATGTTGTTGCCGTTGGCAGCCGAAAAGGCGAGAGCGGTTCTTATCCTTCCGCTTCTGTCTCTCTTTCGTACTGGGGGCGAGGGCTGGGGGAGGGGGAAGAGAAAGGAAAAGAGAGTGTGCGCCAGAACGCATCACGCATCATGCACTACGGACCACCCTCCCCCTTTCCTTCCTTCCCTTTATTTGCTTTCCCACGGCTGCCACGACTATCCTTCATCATCTCCGCTTCACCGTTCTATCCTTCCGTCTTTGTTCTGTGTGCATGTGTGTGTGTGTGTGTGTGTGTGTGTGCACGTGTCTATGATGCGTATATGTGCCTGTGCAGGGTATTTCACACGTAGGGAGATGCTCAGATACATACACAAACATGCGCGCACACACACCCGTACACCGACACCGACATACAAAAACTTACAGACGTACAAGTACACGCTGTAAGAGCTGCAGTCGTCAGGTGCGTGTGTGTGTTGGTGGTGGGCTACGAGAAAAACGGATTCGGCGCATGTTGCGTTTCGTGCATCGGCACCCCCATCCCCGTCACAAGTGTAACGCATGCCTTGTTCTTCCGCTTTCCTGTGGCTACACAGTTTCTTTTCGTTGCGCGGGTGCCGGGACTTCAACTGCAGTGGCAGGAAAACACCGTTCTAATCACGGGTGCCATATCGGTCCGGGTCGTACGTCCCTTGTGGGGAGTGAGACCGGGCACGCGCAGAGGCTGCCACAGCGCGCTTCCGTCGCTCGATGGCTAGCCGCTCATAGTCGCGTTCCTCGCGGGACAGTCGCTCACGGTACTTGAAGACGCTCACCTCCTTGTCCAGAAGCTTCTGCTCGTCTTGGCAGTACTCCGGATCACGCTGCATGCTAATATCGTAGAGGTCCTCCTGCAGGCGAGCCTCGCGCTGCTCGGCCTGCTGTACCTCCTTGCGTGCAGCTTCGAGTCGGGCCTCCAATTCCTGCAGCTGGCGCCGCGCGTGTTTCACCTGCTTGGCGTTGTCGAGCTGCGCAGCGTGAATCGCCTCCTCACGATTTCGGTTTGTGATGCGTTGGTAGGCGATGTTTACCAGGACCGGGAAGTACGTGGCGAACTCTTGAAAGCCCCCCTGACTCATGGTCGCCGCACCCACACCACCATCACCGCGTGTGGCGAAGTGGGCGAAGAGGTCCTGCAGAACCTCGACCGGGAAGGCAACGCTGGCCAGGCGAAAAATGTGCTCGAACGCCTTTCCTGTGAGAACGGCGCTATCGCTGTGCTGACTGCCGAGGCTGAAGAGGTACTCCACCCGCTCCGGTGTGGTGCGCTCCTTGTAGTAGAAGGACGACGACGGCGGTGGTGTCGGCAGTGCCGTGGCAGAGGTAGGCGGCGGCGCTGACGCCGGGTAAGGGTCGGCTTCGAGGTAGCGTTCGGGAGGCCGTGCTGCTGGCGCGGAGCCAGAGGCACCACCGCTTCTGTAGGGGCTACTGCCAGCACTGGGACGGGCCTGGTTCGGTGAGGTACTCCCGCCGTAGCCACCGCTGGTGGGAGCCGAAGCGGCTGCGGTACCGTTCTCTTTCACGCGCGATGACCCGCGTGGCGTGTGAAAGGGCCCAGGGGCAGCCGGGTCGTAAAAGAACTCCGACATCCTCGGCGGTGGCAGCTCCCGCTGGGTGGAGATGTCGGCCTTGGTGCTGTTCTTGCGAAACACGTAGAGCTGGTCGTATGTTTGGAGCACGTCAATGGACGTGACATCTGCCCAGCTCTGCGAGTCGTCGTCGTAGCGCTGCAGGCGGTTGATCGTGAAGGGCTCGCACGCGCGCATGTCTGTGTAGCCCATCGAGTATTTGATCGCCTCCTCCTCTCGACGGAACAGATGCTCGAGGGTAGAGCGCAGCACTTCCATCGAGGAGGGCGGCTGCTCAAAGGGGAGCTCGATGTTCACCTTTTGCCCCCGAATATCGGTGCAGGCCATCAACGTGAAGGACATGGCTAAAGGGGAGGGGTGAGGAAAAGACAGGTAGGAATGATGATACTCCTGATGAGCAGTGGAAGGGATATCTCTATGTGCGCTTGGCTGTATTGGCGGGACGAGGGGGGGGGGAGGGTACTCGTGCAAGGCTTCGATGGAGAGAATGGAGGAGGGGGTGGGGGGGGGGTTGCGGCGGGGGACGACGCACCACCTGAACATGAGCCACACAGACGCGTGATTCAAAGACGAACAACAACAGGTATGCGAAAGACGAGCGAGACGGAGAGAGAGAGAGGAGACAAAGTACATCAGGGGGTCCGACAGATCGACGAGGTGCTCCGTTTCGCTGTTCACGGAGAGGCGCGCGGTCTGTGTCGGGCCCACAGGGTCGAGTGCGGCTGACCCCCGGCAAGCGTATCCCTTCTGTGCACGTGCCCCCACGTGCATGCGCACATTCCAGCGACAGTGAGTGGGGGAGGGGGGCACCGGCCGGAGAGCAGCAGGCGACACTCATCCTCCAACTAGTTCGCCCCCAAATGAGCGTAAACTTCATAGTAGGCCGCGTGCACGCTTGCGCGCCCTCCTCCTCTCTTTTCACGTCCCTGGGTTCACGGAAGCATCTTAGCCAGCGAGGAGTGGAAGAGAGAGAGGGGTAGGGGGGGGGGCAGACATGAACAGGGTGCCTATCTTTGATAGGCCCTGCACACACCACACCAGAGATGCGTGTGTCTGAGTCGCTGCGCATGCGGCATTCCTGCACTGTGCTGGATATGTCAGGGGCTGTTTTGACCCACCTATTGCACATATATCACTTCGTGCCATCTTTTTTATCGTTTGCATGTGTGTGGGTGTGCGTGTGTGACATTGACAAGTTCACCGAATATCGTCGAGAGACGCCAGGCGGAGATGCGCGAGGGTGGCGGATGAAAATATATATATATACATATTTTTTCCGTTTGCTTCGTCCACCAACCGCGACACACGCCATGCACGACGTACGGGGTGTGTGTGTGTGAGAGAGAGAAGTTCAACGGAGGGTGAGCGGAAAGAAAAGGGGAAGGGGGTGGGACCGTGTACTTGGAAGAATGCGGCCAAACGGAAGGTGCTGAGGCCCACACCTCGAACAAGAGCAGAAAGAGAAGTTAGAGCATACACACGATCTTCACAGACACAGACACTTCCGCCTCCCAGGCGGGCGACTGTGACAAGGACGCTGCAAAGGTCATCGACGCAGAAACGAAAGCGTACACCATTTTCTCGCCTCCGGTAGTTTCAGTGGTGAACACCGCTAGCCATCAATCGCCTCGTTGCTTGGCCTTGCCCTTCTTTGGTCCCCCTTTCCCTTCGCGTATCCACTTCGCTAGACCTCCTCATGCGTAGACGGTCGCTCCCTCAGGGGTGAGCCTGTACACATGATTGCCTTCTCAAGAAAAACTGTGCTGCCTCATCATGTTCTCGCCTTTCTTTACTTCTCTCTTTCCCGCTCCACCGAGGTTTCCTACAAGGTCGATGACCACACATCCTTGAGGTACCGCCCCTCCTTTTCCATCGCTTTCATGTAGTCGGTAGCAGCCTCGCGCGACATCTTGCCCTCCACCTCCACAATCCGCTTGAGCTCCGCCTCCACATCCTTGGCCATGCGCCTCGCGTCACCGCAGATGTAGACGTTCGCTCCAGATACCAACATTTCCCATATCTCCGCCCCCCGCTCCCTCAGCCGGTGCTGTACGTACACCTTGTGGGCTTGGTCGCGACTGTACGCGCTCACCAGCGCCGACAGGACCCCTTCGTGGAGTGCCTCCGTGCAGTAGTCCTCGAAGATGTGATCCTCGTCATGCCGGCGGCAGCCAAAGAAGAGGATGGATTTGCCGAGTTCAGTGCCTTTCTGCTTCCAGACCCCACGGCGTGCAATGAAACCAATGAATGGCGCCACACCGGTGCCGGCGCCAATCATCACCACCGGCCGCTCCTTGTGCCGCATCGGGAGGTGGAAGTTGGACTTGCGCACAAACACGGGCACCTTGTCGCCCACCTGCATCCTGGCCAGCATGTTCGTGCACAGACCACCATCGACAATGCCGACCGTCGTCCCCACCAAGGTCGGTGTGGCAAGGAGGTCGGAGGAGATAGAGTAGTAGCGGGGCGTGATGCGCGGCATGAGCTCGAGGAAAAAGGACAGCGGCACCTTGGCAGAGTTGAACTTGCGCAGGAAGCCCAGCATGGTGCGCAGCTTACCGCATAGTTTCGCGAACTCCCTCTGTGCGTCCTGGTTCACGCGTAGAATGCGCAGCAGCTCCTCTTTCTGGGCGGGGTCAGTGCAGCAATGAGCAAAGGCACGCAGCGTCGACTTCTTCGGGGGTCCGGTGAGGTCGATGTACCACTTGAGTGCCGTGCGCGTCGACACACGAGCTGGGAGGACGTTCTTGAGGGTCTTTTTGTCCTGCAGGGAAAAGACGCGGCCGGCCTCCTCGTCTGAGATGCCGAGGGACTGCAGGTACTGCGAGACAAGCTCGTCCGGGTTGCACGGCAGGATGCCGAGGTGATCGCCGGCTTGGTAGGAGATGATGGTGTCGCTGATGCTGAAATCGATGGCGCGGCTGCTGTGCCCCTCGGCATTGCGCAGCAGCTCTTCGTTGCGGATGATGGGCACCCACACCGGCAGGCGTTGCGTCGGCTCCAGCACGGAAGCCGTCTTGGGGAACGGGAGCCGTTCCTCGGCCTCCTCCCAGTACTTGACTCGGCACTGTGGCTCCACGGGCTCTTCCGAGTTCTCCTTGATGGTGATGTTCAGTGCGCGTCCGACAGCGGGCCAGAGATCCTTGCACCACTCATCGAACTGCTCCTCCAGCTGCCCGTTGCCCGAGTCGCCGCAGCCAAGGCCAAAAATGCGCTGCGCCCCGAGCTCCTCGAAGCGGCGATCCATGACGATACCCTCCTCGCAGAAGTACTTGTACTGACGATCACCCAGGCCGAACACCGCGTACTTCACATTCGCCAGCTCCTCCCCTGGCGAGCGGCACTCGTCCATCATCCAGTCATGGAAGTTCTTCATTGTGTCGGTCGGCTCACCCTCGCCGTAGGTGGCGCAGATTAGAATGACCAAGCGCTCGTACTCCATGTTGTACGCCTCGTAGCAGTCGAGGTCGCACACCTTGATAGGCACGCCGAGCTTCGTACCCTCGCGAGTCAGCGTCTTGGCAAACATCTCGGCCGTGCCCGTCTGCGATCCAAACAGAACAGTGACCTCCTTCTGGTCCTTCGCAGCTGCTTTACAGCCGCTGGCAGCGGCGTCGCTCACGCCAGGCGCCTTCTTGCTATTCGGGTTGTCGGCGGCAGACACAGCACCATAGCGTCCGGCAGCCTGCCGGTTCAGCTGGAAGTAGAAATAGCCCGCCAGGGCGAACAGCACCGTGGCGACAATGTAGAGGAACGACATGGCTACAGTCTAACGGGGTAGGGTGTTGGGGACTAGCCGAGGAGGCGAGATGGGAACGTGGTGGGAGTGTCGTCGCTGCCTCTCTCTCTCTTGCCGGCTACAAGGCGCAGAGAGACGACAGCGGTTAGCGCACGGTGCACGCGCGCCTCGGCTGTTTTCGTTCTTCCGTCTTTCCGTCCTTCCTTATGTTACCTTTACGTTTACTTGTGTTTTTGCTTGCGGAAAGAGAGGGGGGGGGGAGAGGGAGGTGTGCGTGTGCACGTGTGCGCTGCTGAGCACAAGACCCGAGAGGACTGGCTGAAAAACGACCTCTAATACAATAAGGGAAAGAAGAAAGTCAAAATAAAAGGAGAAAGAGAGAGGAAGGGGGTGAGGGGAGGTAGAGAAGCCAAGAAAGAACGGGCGGGCGGGCGGGCGGGCGGTTGAGAGTCACACACGCACAAGCCGGAGACTACCAAGGCGACTTAGCACGTAAGTACGCACCTGGCATTCCGCTCTGTGTCGTTTACCGGTTCCCCTTTTGACGCGTTGCCTCTGAGGCGCGGCGGTGCTCTGCCTCTTGCTCCCTCCCTCTCTCTCTGCCTTTTCGTTTGAGTCGAACACGACGCCGTTCAGCCGCTTCCGTTGTTCTCCTCTCGCCCCCCCTTCACAACAGTACTTTGCTGCAAACTTGGGAAGCGAAGGGCCAAATGGTCTGGCGCTGAACTCGACAAGAAAACGGTGTGGGAAGGGGCAAGGAAGATGAAAAAAGGAGTCAAGGACAGCCCACGAGAGACGAGAAAGAGAGAGAGAGAGACGACGCGCTGCGGCGATGGTCGAGGAACCGGAACACACAGCCAGGTCGGAGGTGAGCACGCGCGAAACAAAGCGGAAGAGCGCACACGCACACGCACACGCACCCCCCCCCCGACACACACACACACACACACGCACACAAAATCCAAACCGAGAGGACGAGAGGACGAGCGCGAAGGGGGAGGGGGCACACTTGCTTTAGAGGTCAAAGATGAGGGTACCTGCGTGAAGTGACCAGGGAGGGGCCAAGAGGAGAGGAGGGCACGAGTGATGTCCGGCACATGGGGACGCACATGCATCAAGGCCCATGTGTGGTGGTGGTGGTGGTCGTGGTCGTGGTAGGCAAAGGGCAACGAGAGGAGGAAAGAAGAAGGGAAATACTGGAAACAGACGGAAGCACAGCCGTAACGCGCACCGCAATCTCAACAGCACGTGTGCGGCCCACCATCTACGCAGCCCTTCGCTTTGCTTACAGGTTGGCGCTCAATCGGGGGGGGGGGGGGGGGGCGGGAGAGGCTTAACGCAAGGCTACCTCCATTTCTTCTCTCATGCTTTCCTTGAGAGCACAGTTGAGACGAGATCACCCTCTGTAAAAGTCTGTGAGCGTTCGCGGAAACGACCATGACAGCGCCTCCCTTCGCCGCTTCTCTCTACCCATTTCCGTCGCACACTCGCCACAGCTCAGAGCTTGGCGATACGTGCGTGCTTGTGCTCAGTGAACTCTTCTTGTCGTGGATTTGAGCTGCGGTCACGCAGCACTGTGGGAGCGTCATCCAAATAGAGGGAGAGAGAGCATAGAAGCAGAGTTGGCATTCGACATGTGCCCGTCGCGAAACAAACATGACGGGGAAGGCACACGTGCGTGTGTGGAGAAGCGACGGCTGCATGCGCGCAGCCCCATACACGCGCTACAGGTGATGCTGTTTCAGGGCTGACAGACTGGACTCGGGCAGGCGCAGCCGCGAGGCCGGCATGCCCTTCGCAATTCCTTTCATGTTTGCCGCATAAATCCACCCTGCTCCCTCCTGCTTGCAGGACGCCGCCGCCTCCTTCGACGTGCCACGCGCGGTGGCGATGTAGAGCGTGGTGAGGTCGGCGCTGCCAAAACAGCAGCTCGTGCACAGTGCTACCTCCGGCAGCTTGACAACGCCCGTAATAGCAATCCGCTCAGCAACTGTGGCGCCGACCTTGCAGTCCTGCAGGCGCACCACCTCGCCGATGCCCGCCAGCGCCACCCACACCGCCCCCGACGCGTCCACGCACAGCCCGTCAAGCGTGGCACCGCGCTCTCTCAGGGAGCCGGGCAGCGCCCAGTACACGTACCCTGCATCTCTTGTCCCGCCTTCGTGGTGGAGGCCCCTGGCGGGGCCGTCCGCGGGGGGCACAGCTTGGTACGGGTATGCACGAATCACGGCGGCGGGCGTGTCAACGTGGTACAAGACATCCCCAGCCGGGGACCACCCTATCCCGTTCGACACGGTCACGTTAGGCACCTCAACCGAAAAGCCATTACTCGTGACGGAGGGCGAGGAGGAGGACAATGCCTTTGCGGGGCCTTCGGCGACCCACCGCATCAGGGAGCCACACCCCAGGTCGCGCCTAGGAAAGCTGTCTGTGCGCTCCATGATGCCGCCACACCAAAGAGAGTTGTCCGGCCCCACTTTGCCGTCGTTGAAGCGGTACACACGGCCCCCCTGCAGCTGAAAAAGCGACTGCGGAAAGCGGGCTATCTGATAGTGCGATACCGGCGTCAAGGCGCGCAGCTTAGGCGGCCGGCACGCCTGTCCCGAGATGCGCCACGGCAAAGTTGTAGAAGAGGTGTAGTACAGCCCCTTCTGCGAGCCCCACACGGCATGGTACGGAGCGGCGCTGTGCGCCCCTGGCTTTCCCGTGCCAGCGGCATCCCCTGGAGCGGCGTGCACGATGAACCCAGGGCGGTGCCCGGGTAGCGGTAGCACGGCGACGTGGTCGAAATCACGCATGCTGTCTGGCGCCGGCTGGCCAACGTACAGGGCCTCGCCAAGGATGTCGATCCACCACAGAGCTTGGTGCTCCTCGTCCCAGGTGGGGGACTCCCCCAGCTGGCATGGTGCGATGCCAGCCGGGGTGCTGACCCGGTGTGCCGTGACTTGAAACAGGGCTGCCATCTGGCCTCAACGCGCAGCGTCGCTACAGTCAGGGCTTGCGAAAATGACCTTAGCGTGTGGAGGACGTATAACGGAACACCACCGCAGTGAACGCTGGGGAGGCGGAGGGGAGGGTGGGGAGGTGGGCCCCAGGTGCGTGGAGCAGAATAGATGTGGGTGTCTAGGGAGGGGTGCGGGAGAAGAAGTACAGCTCATCGAGCATTGACGTTGATCCGGTTGCAGGCCTCCAAGAGCGAAGGGGTCACTTGCTGAGGAAGAGGGTAAGAAAAAGAGGGAGGTGGGGGGGGGGTCGAGGAGGGCAGCTAACAGAGCAGCATGCCATGTGCCTCGCCCAACCTGGAAAAAGTCGGTGGTGTGCGATAGGTTCGGAGGGGCGTCATGGGAAAGCCGCCACGTCGCCACCTTGGAAGACGCACCAGAGAACAAGGCCACGACGACAATGCCGGCACTATGCTTCTCTCTCAAAAATGGAATGGAGGATGGGTGTGCTTCACGCTGCTAGTAGGCATGGCGAGCTCGATGGCCTCCATGACCAGCCAAAGAAACGAAGAGGTGGCACAGGGCAAGGAAAGCTCAAGCGTGACGCGAGGAGGACACACAACACGACATGTCAACAGACACGCTGCCACCCGATGTTACGCGCGCGTACAGTAAAACGAGTAGAAGAGGCGGCATGGGGAGGAGGGTGAACAATGGCCGTCCCTGCCACCACCTCTACGCGTTTGGAGAACGGGTTGGCTGCCCGTTTTCTTCCCTCCACACCATACACGATCTCCCTCCCCCCCCCCCAGTGTCCTCTGGCCAGCTGCTGTCTCGTCCTCATCTATGAACCTCTTCAGAAGGGAGGGGGAGGGGGGAGAGAAACCACCGATAAAGCATAACGGCGACAGTCAAACAAGCGGAGGATTAATCCAGACGCAACGCGCATCGATCACCCGAAGCCACCGCACCACACGTCCGCCTGGTCAGCAAAGGGGTACACACACACGCACACGTCCACAGAGAACCCACGCTGAACACAGGGAAATGTGCGCCGCCTCGTGACCGGTGGTGTGGGAGAGCGGGGAGGGAGGGGGGGGGAGAGGGCGCGCCAAAAAGTCTCTTGTTCTCTATACAGAGGCTGGTGCGTGCTCATGCACGCGCACGTGGCTCGGGCGCCTAGTAGGGACGCCGCCTCTTCTTCGGGGGCTTTCCGTCGCTACTATTGCTACTGTTGCTAGACGAGGAAGAGGAGGTCGCACTTGCCTCCGCATCAGAGTCATCGCTGCAGCTATCCTCGCTGTCGCTCTCGCTATCTTCTGACGATGGCGGCGACGGAATGACGTGCGCCTTCTTCGCGCGCCTCCGGTCCACCGGAGGCCCGCCAGTGCGACGGATCACGCAGAACTTGCTGGGCTCCTTTAGGGAATACTGGATCATCGCCCCGTCCAGCGCCTTCTCGCGAAGCACACGCCGTACGTGTACCCCTTCGCATCTGGCTTGCCAAACATGGCCGAGTCAGGGATCTTGATCTTGGCAAGCGAGGTGTCTTGATACGCCTTCTCCAGCAGCGCTGCCACGGCGAGGTTGTACTTGCGCCACGATATGGGGTCACTGCCCTTACCTTCTCCGTGGTTCTTCCACTCCCAGACCCCCATCCTGTGCGGCGCAGGATCAGCACAGGCTGGTGCAGGTGCCGTTTCCAACGCGCTGCCAGACGGGACCTGCGCAAATGGCGCGACAGCTTCACGAGAACGCAGTGGCTCCGATCGAGCTTCCTTTGCCTGCGCCGCCGGTGATGAGTCCGACGTGGCTTGCTGCTGCTGCTGCTGCTGCTGCTGCTGCTGTTGTTGAAGCGCCACATCCAGCAACCCACGCCACCCCGGCTTCCCACTCCCATTGGCCGCCCCCGCGCCGTCGCCGCCCGCGGTCCGTCCCCTAGAGGACCTGCTCGCTTTCCTCTCCCCGTCACTAAGCTCCTCGTCATCATCGTCACCCCCGCCGAGGGCCCTGGCCGACGGCACAGCGAGCATCTCTGCGGTCGTCTTCGTTGTCGCTGCCGCCGTAGCATCCCCGCGGGCGACCTCCGTTCCTTCAAAACGGACCGTCAGCGTTGGCAGAGCGAGTTCCTCGGGGAAGTGCACAGTCGCCGCGCCGATCGCATGGCGATCAGGCGCCTGCGTGACCGTCAGTGGGTCACACAGAGGAACGTCGACCGTGATGACGTTGCCTGCGCTCTGGTGCGCTGTGGCCTCCTTCGCGGCGGCCGTCGCACTAAACCTCACTTGCGCGCGCTGCCACAAGGACGGAGCGCACCCGTCTAACTCGACGGCGGCGGCGTCATGCAACCGAGGCACGGGTGTGCAGCTTGCACCGAGAAAGGAGGGGTTCTTCCCCTCTTGGATTATGTAGAGGTGAGGGGGGTGCCATACCACCGCCAGATGCTCCCGCGAGGCGTACTTGTGCGACAGCAGCTGAGCAGATGGCAGCTGCCGCCCACGTCCAACAACGTACACGTGGTCGGCCTTGTCTACCGACAGGACAAGGCGATCGGAGCGCACAATCAACCACTTGCCCAGTGGTGCCGTGGCGGGAATGCTCATCTTGTACGAGATGCGCAGGCACAAGAAGGGTGCTTTCGCACCGCAAACACACAAAAAAAACTTACAAGAAGGGGCGTGGGTGCGGGCGTCTGTGCCCCCCTCCCTCTTCCCCGTGCGTGCGTGTCTTGGGGATGCGCGAGGGTGTGAACGTCTGTGATGACGTCCCAATGTGGCGGCCGAGAGGACGCAAAGGAAGTTGAAAGGAGTTGGCCTCGTGAAGAGAAAGAGAGAGGGGGGGGGAGGGAGAGGGGGCAGCAACAGGGAATAAAGGAAATAGGGATGAAAATGCAGCAACAGCCACGGATGGCATCACTTCACTAGACCGCTTAGCATCGCACCTTGCACGGCGCGGCTGACACGAGGGCCGCCGCAAGTGTGTCCTCTCCAGCACACTGCGTAACAACCTGCTCTGCGCGGCGGTCATTACCGATCATGAAAAAAACGTGTAAGGTTGCGGTGGCAGTGCTTCGGTCGAGGAAAGGCTGCATCCCCTGCACATGAACCGCGAGCACTGCCAGTGAGTCCACCTCAATAGGTTTCCGCTCACTATGAGCCTCACAGCGTCTCCGCGCAGGCCATCCACAGCCTCCCTTCTTCCTTCTTGCGTTTATTTTTCGTGCCAGTGTCGCTCCCAGTGTGGGGTACTCATTCGTGAGCGCAGGCGGTGCCCTCTCGGAAAGGGAGGCGGGTCGCCTTGGAGAGAGCGATGAACCGTTCGCGTTCATTCGTGTTCAGCCATCGTAGCGGAGTCCGCCGATTTCTTCTCCCGTGACGAACATGTCGGCAAGGTCTGCGGTATTGAAGTCGTCGAGGTTGTCATCAGCACCCAAGAACGCGGAGACGCAGCCCCTACCAACGTTGTTTTGGAGTGCGACGGAACTGCTCAGAAGGCTTCCCTGAGCCGCGCTTGAAACAGCGGCAGGTCGCACCGGGACAGCTGCGCCGCTCCCACTCACTACAGACAGCCCCGCAGACGCCTTGGATGAAGGTGAGGGTACAGCCAGCAGCGCGGGAACAGAGAGTTGTGGGGCGAGGGACACGTTACTTTGCGTAGTCACTGCCTCTCTGTAGAGATCAGCCAAGTGCAGGTCATCGACACCACAGGGCACTGACGGCCGGCCACCGCTAACACCGGTGCGGTTCTCGTTGGCAGCTGGCAGAGTGGCAGCACGAGAAGCTACGCCTGGTGCTGTCTCTCTCACTTGTTCATCTTCCCGCTCCCGCTGCTGCTGCTGCTGCTGCTGCGATGCGTACACATCCACCGGGTATACCCACCCGTCCTGCTCTACCACCTGCACCCCATGATATCTGCGAAGGCGTGCCGGCGCACCAGTGGTGGTGGTGCTGGTTACAGCGTGCTTCGTGCACCGCTCTTGCTTTCCTCGCTTCCGCCTCGGCGAGCTGCTCGACGTGACGATGGCGGCCGAGCAGGTGGCGTCGTGAAGGATGACGTAGAAGACCACTCACTGCTTGCGTCGCTAAAGTACGACGTGGCGGGCCACTGCAGTGGCACACCAGCCACAACGGTGTTGGCGTTACGCTGCCCACGGTCAGCGTTGCCGCTCACCACAGTGGGCGACGCTGTCGATGAGAGACTGCTAGAAGTGTCGGAGTCCGAGTCGTCCGTGTCGTCGCGGGTCGAGTTACTGTCGCTGATTTCAATCACATCCTCCGTGGCTGCGCTACTCGCGGAGAGGTGAGCACGGCGCGGTGGAGCGCCGGGTGGCCTGGTCGATCCGGCACCATCCGGAGGTTGCGTTCCACCAGCTACCTTCAAGAGGCACCCTTCTCTGCCGCTTGTCATCGCGCCCCTGTCGTCATCTGGCATCATGCCAAGCTCCTCCATCAGGGTGCGCCACTCCCCCGGCAACTGTGAAGGAACGAGAACCCCGGTGCGGGTCGAGTCGTCGACCCGTCCTGGGGATACCGCGGTCGACCTCCGCTTTCTTTGCTGCGGGAGAAGAACGTGCTCAGCTGCGGAGCGCGCGCGAGCTGACGCCTGGTGCAAACGCGGCACAGTAATGTGCGCCGCTGCTGTTGAGTGGGCAACGCTGGCATCTGCTCTTCCGCGGGCACGTCGTGCATCCAATGTGCGCGACGCCGCCGCGGCTTGCTGCGGCGGCAACAGACCGCGCTCCCGCGCCGCCCCCTTGACCTTCTCCCACATTCGATGGGCGCTGGAGCCTTTGTACGTGCGGCCGTCGTAGACGAAACAGCGGCGCCCACGTGCAGTGAACCAGCGGTAGTCACACAACTGTCCGTCACTGCGCAGTGCAACCGCTGCGGAGGCCCGCGAGCCGCCGCTGCTCCCTCGGCCGCGACGCTGCGCACTGCCGCTGGTGCTTGTACCGCTACGACGACCGCGTGCACGTGTCGAGGACGAGACAGATACGGAGGTGGTGGCTGCCCCCGTTGGCGAGCCACGCTGCCGTGTGCGCCGCTGCGAGGGCGCGGCATGCGGCGTCGAGGCCCCGTAAAAGACATCCCCGTCCTCGCTGGCACCACCATGAGCAGCGTCGCTTCCGTGAGTGGATGTAGCCGCGGCTACCGAGCGGCCTCCTGGGAGTGTGGCCAGCCGCAGGCCTGATTCGACGGAGGCTACCCCTTGTCGCCGAAGCTCGCTGATGCGGACGATACCTTTGCCGTAGGTGGAGGAGGTGTTCACTCTGCCGGTGGTGGTGCTCGTCATCGAGGCCGGAACTTCGGATGCGGCATGGTGAGAAGAGGACGCGCAGATGCTACTGTGAGCACCACTGGAAAGGCTGTCGCCGGAGTGCCAGTGACTCGCACCTCCTCTCATGCCTCCGCCGGCGCTAGCGGGGACATGGACTACAGGGGTGGCACTTGATGTCAACGGCGGTGCTACTCGCACAGCGAGGCGGCGACCACTCAAAAGACCTTGACCGACCGTGATGCCGACACCACTACCGCCGCCGCTGTCCTGGTGGTGGGCTGGCAATGAGTTCGCTTGAGCTGAAGTCGAAGACGGCGATGCGACGAGCGACGGCGAAGAAGCGGTACCGCTGACCTCATCACCGCCGTCGAAGTCGCTCGCCGCGCACGAGGGTGCTAGGCCAAACTGCACATGATACTGCATGCGTGAGAAGACCCCATCCACCAATAAGAACGCAGAGACGCTCCTGGGCAGCAAAGAGTGAGATGGCGCGGCTGGGCAAGGACAGTAGTGCGCACCAGCAGTGGACGACGTCCAGTGTAACGTGCGAAGGAGCGCGACGGAGAAGGAAACTGCGGAATGAAGCTTCAGGGGTGCTTATGATCGAGAAGACGGCTCGCTGCCACGTGTGTATTTATATATATGGGGAGAAAGAGGTCTGTGCAGCCCCGAGGTGCCGCGGTAGAAGACTCCAGCTCGCCTGCACTGAGAAGAAGGAGGTGGTGGTGGACGAGCAGCGCGAAGCAGGAGTGTATGACCGTGTGCGTGTGTGTAGTGAATGGAAAGGGTGGCCGAGGGGCCAGGCTTGAGGTGGGATGGAAGGGGAGTCGAGGACGATGGTTTGTGCGCTTGTGCCAAGATAACTTACCAGTGCCACTGCCCGTCAATGTGTGTTTCGTTGTTTCGCAAGTGTGTATCTATGTGTATGTATGTGTGCGTATGAGGTACAAACCTCGCACACTGGGCAAGCACCAACAACTGTGGACTCCTTCTCCGCGCGCGTGTGCGTGTGAGCCGTTGAGCGAGCGAGCAAGAGGTGAAGATTCAACGGTAAGAAGACCCGGCCACCGAGGAAGGGAGAGAGCGGCAGAGATACCAGCGTAAAGGCGGGGAGGGAGGCCAGTGAGCATTCGCCGGCTGCGCCGCAGGAAGCAAGATGCGAGAGCCGCCGTTGGAGGCAAACGGGGCAGGCACTCAGCTCTGTGAAGTAGACGCCCTTCGAAGAGGAAGGAGGCCACCAGGAGGCCACAGATCGCGGTTCCGCAGAGCATGGAAAGGGGGAGGCTCGACGGGCAGCCCTCTCTCCCTCGTACGAAGCGCCTTCACACGCCTTGACAGTCTTCTCAGGCTCCCGCTCCGTAGGTGTTGTCTCCGTCCAAGTCAATACGCTCGTGTCACCTGCAGTGCCAATCACCACAGTTGTCGCTTCTTTTTTTTTTCGCTCAAGTCAGGAAGAAGCGCGCGGGTTCATTGTTAATTTTTGTTGTCCTAATGTTGCTGTACGTGCGCATTACCGTCTGTACTGGTTCGGCGTGAGGCGATACCTTCATCAGCATCACCAATCACTACTTCGCAGGAGGGACAGAGAGTAGAAGCGCACACGGTTACTTTAGAAAAAGAAGAGCGATACAGTCGAGGGGCGAGTTTCTTCTGAGTTCTTTCTTTTTGTTGTGCACTGCCTCCTTCCTGGGTATCCGTCGCTTACCGTCGTAGAAGGCGCTGGAACTCCGTGACTCACACAGGTACGACGCCGCCTTCTTTTCCTCGTCTCCTTGCCTTCTTGTGGACTTGTTCACGATGCGTTTTGAATGTGGAACCAACGTCGCTGCTGAATGAAGGACTGGTCCAACCATGAAAAGAGGGAAGAGGGGAGGGGGGGGGGGCAGGTGAGGAGAGAGAAGGAGAGGGAGGGGCGAGGGGACCAGCCAAAGAAAAACGCGCGCAACCACAGACAAACAAACAACGCACATGGACGCCGGCACACGCACACACAAAAGACCGCGCAGAAACGACGAAACAACGAATTACAGTGACAACGACTCAATTGAAAAAAAAAGCGAAGGAAACGCGTGCCGCACGTGTTAAAGTGAAACAGAAACAGAAATGCCAAATAAAAATAAGTAAACCGGAGAAGGAAAGCACACAGACATACACACACACACACACGGTACACAACGCAGTTGAATGATTCACATCGACGCATGATACCGGCCACAGCTGCTGCGTTGTTTTCTTTCTCTATTACTCTCTGCTGCTGTGGCCACGGAGCGCCTCTTGCACAGCGCACAAGGCATTCGGCTCTCTTGCGTGTGGATTTTGCAGCCTAACAGAACGCAGGCGAGATATAGGCACAGTCGGAGAGACAAGCCTGCACATCAACCAGCACGAACTGACAGCAGAATAAAAAATAAAAAAAAAACAGAAAATCCATCAATGCGCACCTGTGTGCGTATGAACGAGTGTGTGAAGAAAACGAAACCTCCCCGGCAGAGCGAAAGAAAAGAAAACAAGAAAGAGGGATAACGGCACATCCGTAACGGCAGAAACAAAGAGAAAGGGCACAAGAATCGCACACGCACACACACACACACACACACACGCACGCACAGACAAACAAACAAAAAAAAGCCCATCAGTATTGTTGTTGGTGGTGTACATGTGCTCGGCGTGTGCGTTTTCTGTTGCTTTGCCCCCTCCCGTTATCTGGAACAGCCTTCCCTTCATTTTTTTTTTCGTATGGTTGTGTACGTCTACATGTCAGTGTCCGTATGTGCGTGTGCGTGTCGGTGTCGGTGACCTCGTGTCGGTGTTTCATGTCGTTGGTTGTTTTTTCCTTTTTTTTTTCGTCCTTTCATTTTTTGACGCCCATTCAAAATCCGAACCACAACAAAAAAGAAGAAGAAGCACGAACAACCAACATACGCCAATGGAGAGAGAGAGAGAGAGAGAGAGACATAAAAACACGTACACGTCAATACATACACGCACCGACGTGCGTACACATACACCGCAACGGACAAGATGAGCTCTAATGTTCCTCCCTTGTTTTGCTCTTTTATTTTCCTCATTTTCCCCCTTTCTTTTTTGGCTCTTGATCTTTTCGTTGGTGGCCATGTGTGCAAATATATAGATGCGTATCCATCCATACATACATATACGTATATGCTTGCACATATATATATATATATATATATATGCATGTATGTGCGTCCTGTTCACCCTTGCTTTGCTTTCGCGCCGTCACACGGAGTTTCAACCATAAAAGGCACACAGGGACGTCAGCTACGCAGGAGAGCGAGACGCACCAAGAGAGAGACTCAGAGACATAGTGAAACGGCGTGCGTCTCACAGGTCACTGAAAGAACAAGAGGTCCGCCCTACATGCGTGTCGATAACGGCAAGGGAAGGGCGTGGCGCAGATTGGTCCGGTGGACTGGTTTCCTCGCACTTCGTCTGCTTCCCATCGCTCTATGTGTATGTGTGTGTGTGTGTGTGTGTGTTAGAGCCCATGTTTTCCTTACAGTCGTGTGGGTCTCCCGCACCGTTTTTTTCTTCTGCCTCGCAAGTCGCATGACTTTTTCAATCGCAAACCTGTGAGTGAAGGGAGGAAGGGAGGGAAGAGGGGGGGGGGGGAGGGGGCTTTGCCGATCCCAGGTGCATCCTATTTCACGTGTCTCTTCTTTTTGGCTATCGAGAGCACCCACTCCTCTGCGCTCGTGTGTGTCTATGTGTGAGTCGGCCGAAGGCGGGCTGGGGGAGTATTGCGCGTATGTGCCTTACAGTCACCTTTCTGGCTGACTCGGCAACGTTGCCCCTTCTTCTCAGCCACCGCACTTCAATTCCCTTGTTCCGCTTCTTCACCAGCGTCCAACAATGACAACATCCAGCACTCCTGGGCGTGTCTCTCTCTCAGTCGAACAGTTGGGCACAGGCAAAGGGTGAGGCTGAAAACGCTTTCTAGTTTATCGCGCCAGTGAGCAGCATAACTGCTACTTCTGCCTCCGTCACCACCGCATCGCATCTGCTTTTTTTCCTTCTCTCGCTTAGCCGCCAATCCACCCCGCCCACCTCCACATCCGCACGCCGCACAGACGATGGTGCTCGCGCATCGTACACCCTCGGCCAGTGGTTCAGAGAGAGAGAGAGAGCACGATCATCCAGTGAAGCGAAAAGAGCACGCGAAACTACGCGCAACTTTCAGGAAGTGGGGAGGACAGGCGGAAAGCTGGCGGCCTACCAAGGTGCCCGTAGTCAGGCATCTGGCGAGGTGCATCGAGAGAGAGAGCAACAACAGCAAAAACACAAAGAAAGGATGCGAGAGACAGAGGGGCGGCGCACGTGCAGTGCGCTCGAAAGTGTCATCGTGATAGACGCCCACAGGCTCACTCAAACGCAGTGGAAGGAATTCGGAGTGGACGAGGGGGTGGGGGGGGGGAGTGTGGCAAGAAAAGGACCCTGCGTAGCACAAAGAAGCTCAGATGACCACACGCACACACAGAAGAGGCGCACACACGCGCAGAGAGTCGCGCAACAAGTCACTGAGCGCGAAAAAACGAAGAAAAAAAAGGATGGGGAAAAACAAAAGAAGGCAGCAAGCAACAACAGAAGAAAAAAGACAGCCAGAGAGAGCAGGCGAGCGCACGCGACAGGGGCGGCACGTGTACCACGAGTGATGACGGAAACTGAAGAAAGGGGATAGAGCGCACGCGCCTCTCATTGACGGAAGAACACACACACACACGCAAGCACCTACATACACATGCACATCTACACACATAACTGCGCAAGGCACCAAGCTGAGCGCATAGGGAAAGGGAAGGGAGACGAGGAAAGCAATGACGGCACAGTGGGCTTCTCCAGGTCAGCGGGTGTGCCTTTGTCTGTCTGTCTCTCTCCCTGTGTGTGTGTGCGTGTGTGTACATGCTCACCAGACCGAGATGATGCCGAATAGGAGGACGAGCAGAGCGAGAAGGGCACACACAAAATGAGCTCACACAGAACCCCATAAAGTTCAAGGCGCAACGCACACGCGCGCCTACACACAACCGCAATGGTATAATGCGGCGAACAGAGAAGGAGAAAAGAGACGACGCTCAAAACAGTGAAAGAAAAAAAAAGGAGAGGGATGTGGTGGAGAAGCGCACATCTCGACCACGGCGGCGACGGCGCACATACACGATTGCCAAAGAAACAGAGAACCGCCATCGTCGAGTGGGCTTCGCGCTACACCTCTCCCTATCTCGGTGCAGAGACGGCGTTTGGAGACACCATCTGTTTTGTCGTGTACAGTGAAAGCTGAGCGTGCCATGATGTATGTGTGCCGTCGGTTTCATCCGGTGCCGCGCCCCCTTCTCTCTGCTCTTCTGTTTTTCGTTCACGTGGCCGACTACAAGTCATCCATCGCGTCCGCCTCGTCTGCACCAGGGCCGGCGGCGCCCTGGTACACCTTTTGAATGATGGGGTTCGTCACAGCCTGCAGCTTCGTGCGTGCTGCCTCGAACTCCTCACGGTCTGCATTGGGGTTCTCGTCGACAAAGTCGAGGGCATCCTTCACAGCCTCCTCGATCGCCTTCTTGTCGCCCGCGTCGAGCTTGTCACCAAGCTTGTCTTGTCGTTGATCTGGTTGCGAAGGGAGTACGCGATGCTCTCTAGCGAGTTCTTCGCTTCGACACGTTCGCGCACCTTGCGGTCCTCATCCTCGAACTCGGCAGCCTCGCGCACCATGCGCTCGATCTCCTCCTCGCTGAGGCGGCCCTTGTCATTTGTGATGGTGATCTCCTCCTGCTTCCCAGAGGACTTGTCGCTAGCCGTCACCTGCAGGATGCTGTTCTCGTCCACATCGAAGGCGACCTCGATCTGCGGCACGCCGCGCGGCGCCGGCGGGATGCCGGAGAGGTCGAACTTGCCAAGCAAGCGGTTGTCCTTCGTCATCCCGCGCTCGCCCTCGAAGACCTGGATCAGCACGCCGGGTTGGTTGTCCTGATAGGTGGAGAAGATCTGGCTCTTCTTGGTCGGGATCTGCGTGTTGCGCTCGATCAGCTTCGTCATGACTCCGCCAACGGTCTCGATGCCGAGAGACAAGGGAATCACATCGACGAGTACGACCTTGCCGCCCACCTCGCTCTCGCCCGTCAGCACGGCCGCCTGCACCGCAGCGCCGTACGCGACGGCCTCGTCGGGGTTGATGCCCTTGTTCGGCTCCTTGCCGCTGAAGAAGTCCTTGATGAGCTGCTGCACCTTCGGAATTCGGGTCGAGCCGCCGACCAGGACGATCTCGTCGATGTCACTCTTCTTCAGCTTTGCATCCTCCAGCACTTTCTGCACGGGCACCAGCGTGTTCTTGAAGAGGGCCATGTTCAGCTCCTCGAACTTGGCCCGCGTGATCTTCTCGCTGAAGTCGTAGCCCTCGACAAGGCTGTCCACCTCTACGCGCGCCTCCGGGTGGGACGACAACTGACGCTTCGCAGCCTCGCATGCCTTGCGCAGACGGGCCAGGGCCTTCTGGTCATTCGAGATGTCGACGTTCTGCTTGCGCTTGAGGCCGTCCACGAAAAACTTCATCATGTTGTTGTCGAAGTCCTCACCACCGAGGTGGGTATCACCGTTCGTCGCGACCACCTCGAAGAAACCCTCGTCGATTGTCAGCAGCGACACATCGAACGTGCCGCCACCGAGGTCGAAGACCAGGATGTTCTTCTCGCCAGCCTTGTTGAGCCCGTACGCTATGGCCGCCGCTGTGGGCTCGTTGATGATGCGGACGACGTTAAGGCCGGCGATCTTACCGGAGTCCTTCGTTGCCTGGCGCTGCGCATCATTAAAGTACGCTGGCACCGTTACGACGGCGTTCTTCACCTTCTCGCCGAGGAAGGTCTCAGAGATCTCTTTCATCTTCTGCAGCACCATGGCGCTCACCTCCTCCGGCGTGAACCGCTTCTGCTGGCCCTTCACCGTCACCTGCACGAGCGGCTTGCCAGTTTTGTCCGCCACAATGTGGTACGAGAGCAGCTTCTTGTCATTCTGAACGGTGGGGTCCGCGTATTTGCGGCCGATGAGACGCTTGATGGCGTAGATGGTGTTCTCCGGGTTCTGCGGCAGCTGATTCTTCGCGCCATCGCCGACCAGACGCTCCGCGTCGGTGAAGGCGACCACAGACGGGGTGATGCGGTTACCCATCTCGTTCGTGACAATGTGAACCTCACCCTTCTGCCACACACCGGCAACCGAGTACGTCGTACCAAGGTCGACGCCGATGCACGGCGACTCCACCTTGCCGCTGCCATCAGGGGCAGCCGCAGCCGACACCACCAGTATGGCGGACACGAGGCACACGGCCATGAGTGTTAGGTTGTCTTTCCGCGTCATCTTTTCCTGCGTCCGTTCCTTTTATGTTGTCCTTTAGAAAGCACAGAAAGGCAACTGCAAAGGCGGACGGGAAGCGACGGCGAAGCGACGGGGGCGCCGGGGGAGGCGAGGCTGCACAGACGCGCGCTAGTTCACAAAGGAAAGAGGGTAAGAAAAGATGCCTCCGGATTCCTTCCAGACTTGGAACTCCAGAGAGAGAGAACGAGTGTGCAAACACCGAAGAGCAACAGATATGCGACCCTGGCCGACAACTTGTCTCGAAGCTCGTGGAGAGACAGAGACAGGTGCTGGTGGTACGTAGGTTGGCTTTAGGAGGAGGAGGGGGGGGGGGCGGAGGGGCAGGAGAGAGGAGGGGAGGGGAGGGGAAGGTGTTCGCGCGTCGCTTAATGGAGCACAGTATAAGCGGACAACACGATACAACCTCAATCAACAACACAGAAAATCGAAAACAAGGGGAAAAATCGAGGCGTCGATGCGCGAGATCGAGAGACGCTTGCACACGGGTCGGAGAACAGTAGGTGATATTCTGTTTGGAATCAGGTGGCGTGTGGGTGAAGAAGTTCGATGAAAAAAAAGGCGTGGAGGAGGAAAGAAAGCGACTTGAGAGCAGCGTGACGCTTAGATACCCTGCCGATGTCAGTGCGTGTGGAATAAGGAGAGAATAGGGGCGGGAATTGGCGTGTGTGTGCGTGTGTTTATGGGCGGGTTCGATGTCGTGTGACGTCGTTCCCACGAAAGTCAACAACAAAAAAAAACGGGAGAGAAGAGGGCCAAGCAAAAAAAAACAAAAAGGGCAGAGTGAGAGGCTCGCAGAGTTGGAGCAGCATCATGGGTGACGATAGGGTGCCTCCGCGTCACGGCCGCCCAACCATCTGTCGGAAGGAGCTCACGCTGAAAGAGCCTCATGCGGCACACAAATACATCTACGCCCGACATCGACGCCGTACCGGCGCAGAGGCAGCATGCCATCGGGGCTCGAGAAGCTGCGGTAGCGCAGGCATTCGCCTGTCGCGACCCAGAGAGCCCAATCCTGTTTTGTCGTTACCGCACTTTCGATGGCATGAGCAGCGAAGACACGCCCAATATATACACATAAATGCACGCAACACACACATGCACAGGCACACCAATGCACAAGTGCACCTACAAAAAAAAAAGTAAAGAGATCAGAGATCTGAGCTGCCACGCGTGCAGCGGGTACAGGCACGCGCGCGCAGAGAGAGATAGAGAAAAGCCAGCAGGTGCAGTGATCAGAGAAGGAGGTGACTCAAGGAAAACAATAGCGAGACACTGAACAGAAGCAACGCAAACATGCAAAGAAAAAAAAGGGAAGTTCGCTACACGGAAAACAAAAAGAGGGAGTTGTACTCGGAACGGTTTAGAAGCGACCCGGGGTTGCGTGCACGATGCGCCCCCACATCTCCACCTGCTTCGGAATCTCCAGCAACACCGCGGCTGCAAGCCTTGCAGGGTTCTTCCCCTCAAACTCACTGAACGACACAAACTGCACCAAGTCGCGACGCGCTGGTCGGTTGCTGCGATCTCGAAGAACACCACCATCTCCGTCCAGCTGCACCATCGCGCTGAAGTCGGCGCGGCCAACGCCGATGATCACAATCGACAGCGGCGCGTCATCGGCGGCAACAATCGCGTCGATCGTATCCTGCATGTCGGTGATCGTGCCGTCCGTCAGAATCAGCAGGATCGTGTACACGCCGCGCATCCGCCGCGCTCCGTCAGTGATCGTCCGGATCGTCGGCGCAAAGTTCGTCGGCCCGCTGAACTGGAGCATGGGCAGTAGCCCAGCGTAGGTGTCCACGACCGCCTGCATGCCATTCAGGTACGCGTTCGAGGGGTTGCCGCTCAGCGGGAAGAAGTGGCTCGTGCCGTTCGTGAAGGGTGCCACCGCGCCGAACCCGTACACGGGAAACATTCGGTCGCTGTCGTACTCCTGCACAACGTTGCTCACAGCCAGCATGGCCCGGATGTAGCTGTTCGGGTGGTACGGGTCGTAGAAGTGCAGCGAGCGCGGGTCGCTCGGCGGTCCGTTCGACCCAGTAAAGTCGATTGAGAAGGCGATGTTAAGCGCCATGCCAGCTTGCAAGTACTCGAGAAAGTCGTAGCTCCTCACGTAGTCGCACCGAGCCACCGCGATAACCCCGTGCGACTTCCGCTTCCCCTTCTTCTCCACCACCAGCTCGAATTCCTTCCCAGACGCAGCCAGCAGCTCCACCCCAGTGATCACAAAACTCCCTATCGACTCGTCCTCACCGGGGTCTTGGTCGAAGCATTCGAAGTGGATGCACGGGGAGACAAAGTCGCCACCGCACAGCTCCACCAGGTCGATCGTCCGCGTCGGCCTCCACTGCGGGTTCAGCGTGTTCTTGACCACTTCGCTCTTGTAGACGGTGACCCGCTGGCCGCTGGGCAGAAGGCGGCTCAGAACGAAGTACGGGTCCGACTTGCCGAACAGGTCCATCTTCTTCAGGCTTCGGCCGCGGAAGGTCACGCCAATGGTGCCACGCTGCGACCCAACGTACGACGCAGTCAGCGTCGCGGTGCTCTTGCCGCCGAGGCTGAGCGTCAGTGTGGAGCCACGCGATGACAGCAGACGCCCAAGCGTGAACTCTGCAACGCCTAGCAGATCATCGGGTTTGTTCTTGTCGCTGTCCCACACCTCGACGCGCATGATCTGGCGAATTTCGAAGAAGTAGGTCACAGAAATGCACGTATGGAACTCAGGGTTGAGATTATTCTTGATTACTTCGGTGCGTCCCACGCAGACCTTGCCGCCATCCGTGGTGTCGAACAGAGTGACGTACGGATCGGACTTTGAGGTTGTATCTTTGTCCAGCAAGTGCGAGCACTTGATGTACAGCTGCACCGTCGTGCTGATCGATTTCATCGTACCGTGGCCGGATGGAGAGCACAGGGCGATGGAGGGTTTGCTGTACCTGGAAGAGGAGATCGGCGCAGCACACGGCAAGGAGGGCAAGGACGAAAACGAAATCCGGAAAAAAAAAGTGAATTAGAGCGCACTTCCTGCGCTCCTTCGATCAGCGCGTTCGATGTCCGTTTGTGAGACGTGGACCACGAGTGGGATGAGAAAAGGGCCAACTCGCCCACGAGAAGCAAAGCAGCTGTAGGAATGACAGAGGGGCGTACCGATGCTGCGCAACGATGACTTTCGATAGTGGACGACGTCGAGGTTTTCTTACCTTTTTTTTTTTTTGAATGTTTCGATGCGTTGTTTTGTTTCTTTGTTTGCGTTTTGAGAGAAAGGTTGTGTGCGGGCTCTGCCGCCATGGATGGAGGTGGAAGCGCTGCGCACTTGAACTCTGCACGTTTGCGTGCGCGTGGTACCGTAGGAGTGTCGATGGCGGGCCGGGGCCAAGGAGAGAGACGCGCGCGAAGAGAAACTGCAGGTACAGGTGCGGTCAAAGCAAGGCGATGAAGTTGCCGTTTTACTGCGAAGAAACGAAAAGGCGGGGCGGCGTAAGCGATGCTCTGGTAGAGTCAACATCGGGACAAAAAAAAAGGAGGTGGGGATCAAAGTGGCGGCAATGGTACCCCAACGCACGTTTTCATGGACAACTGGGGCGGGAAACCGAATATCCAGATTTGCCTTCAAGTCTGCCTGTTGCAGCAGCGGGAGCTCGAGCGCGCGGAGTAGCACATGCACGGCTGACAGCCATGAGAGTCACGCGGCGGAGGGGGTGCTACAAACATTCTAACGGGATAGGGGTGGACGAAGGCCCACGATATACAGCTTCTAACGGCGACACCCTTCACCAATACCAGGAGAGGACGATCCGCACACGATTACATCCGCCCCGCTTCACAGTGTGTTTGTGTCTGCCGCATGCGTGCCCCCCCCCCCAGTAAAAAGAAGTGTGGGTAAGCATCAACCCCCTTAGCCTCCCTAAGGACTCTCGCCTCGTTTCTGTATTTGCTTCTTGCATCGCTGGACGGTTGGCACAGTGGGGAGCAACGGCACACTCGCTCACCGAACATCGAAAATTCGCGCACCTCCCCTCCCCCACTCCCCCACACACGCGCACGTGCTCCGACATGCACACACAGTGAGCAAAGACAGATAGCGAGGGAAGAGACAGATGGCGACAGATACGTGTCCGTTTACATTGATCTCTCCTCGTCTCTCTCGAGTCCGTCTCTGCGGAGGTGTCTTTGACGGTAGCACTGCCCCTGCCGCGCATGTTTTGTTACCACCTGCCACCCTTAGAAAGAGCAGCAAGCGAAACACAGCGTCGACATGCAAGGGCACTGGCCTGCGCATCCTTCAGTTTTCTTGCTTGTATAGCTGCGTCACGAGCGGCTGATTCGCTGCACTGGCAAGGTATTTGCTCTTCACACCTTGTCACACCTAGATTGGGCGGGCGTGAGGGTGGGGGGGGGGGGAAGAGAGGAGAGTAGCGTAAGCATCCATGAGAGACAGCGGTACATGGGAAGATCCGGTGAGGAGACAAAAAAAATCAGAGCAAGAAGCCGTGATCGGAAACAACAACGCGAGTACACGCACACACGCACCCCCCTCCCCCCGATACACACCAACACAGAGAGAGATACAAAAGCGAAAGGCAGACCAAGCGGGGCCGCAGCGCCTGTTTAGGAGCAACACCAGAGAGATGGAATAGTATATGTATATAGGGCTACCGTGTGCGTGCTTGCGTGAGATCGACGCAGAGAGGGTCTGTGAGTGCCCGCCTTCCCTTCCTTTTCCGCACATGTGCATCTGTGCAGTTGGAGTTTGGGAGCAAGGGCGGCCATCCGCCTACGCCTCTCTGGCGTCAAGCACATAATAAGAAACAACAAAAAAACGTGATACTGCTGTACATGATCCGTGCGTGAGCGACACCTCAGAGATGCTGTTGAGTGACTGCGACGCCCTCCTGTGCATACGCACGACGCATCCAGCTCTGCTGGCCAGATGTCTTGTGCAGCCGCTCAGCGAAGGTGTAGGAAGTCTTGGTGGGGACGATGGCCACACACCTGACAAGATTAAAACAAACAAAAAAGAGGCCTGCGAACGACCCAGAGCGACAGAGCGAGGCGCAGGCGCGGGCGGGCAGGCACACACACACACACACACACACACACACACACACACACACAGGCGGCTACAAACGCGTGGCTGGGTGGGCGATAGTTCAGGTGCCGCTCTGGGGCGGTTCGGCGACGCACGTTCGGAGTGCGAAGGAAGGTACTGTACAGTGGTGTTGCGACATACGCAGTGGATTGGCAAAGAAAAGCGACAAGGTGCACGGCCGACCACGTCCCTTGCGCACAACCACACTCTCACGCATACGTACACGTACACGAGAGTCGCCGCTCAGTAGTAGCGAGACCTGCCCCACGTGACACCCTTGTCCGGAAGAGTCATCTCGTGCGGCGGCGCCGCGTCCTCGGTGTAGAAGAGACCAGTGCGCAGGTGGTAGTGGCATGTCGACTCGTACGCAGGAGCCAGCCGCAACAGCGTGCTGTCCACCGCGTTCGGCGCTGTCCATGGCTCCTTGAGGCCGTTGTAGGTGGAGCCGCCGCCGGTGCCCTCCAGGCCGGTCGTAGCGTGCCCTGGCTGCCGCAGACGCCGCTCCGGGTTCGAGACGTCGAATGAGATGTGCTCGAGTGCCGTCGCCTCCCCGTCGAACTCTTGCGCGTCCGCATCCGTCCCCGCCACGCGGTTGGCGGTCGAGCCGGAGGTACTACCCACACCGGCAGAGTGGCCAGATTGCGAGTCAGCCGTAGCGTCGAGTGTGGCGGCCTGGCCTGCTGCCAGAATGGTAGTGCCGTAGCGCGACTTGCCAAACAGGGCCCGGCCCGGGTACGGGGTGCTGTCATCCATCACGAGGCTAGTTCCGTTCTCTGTCGGCACGCTCGACTGCGTCCGGTGCCCTCTACTCTTGAAGAAAGTGCCGGCTGGCAACGGGTTCATCCAGTACGCGCCGGCGTAGTTGACGAAGGTATCTCGACCACTGCCATCGTTCTCGTAGAAGGACTTGTACTTTTTGGACATGCCTACTGCGGCGTTTCACGAATGTGCGGTAACGGTGTAGATAAGGGTGTCTGTGAAGCGTGGATGGGCGCTTGATCACGGTGTTGTGCCGCGCCTTTCCTGCGATGTCGAAGGACGTAAGTTGGAAAAATAAAGAGGGGGGAGGCTTCGCTCGCACAGAAAGCTTCCCAAGTTTTCGGAGAAGAGGGAGAGACAATAAGAGAAGGAGAAGACACAGGAAGGCCGCGTGCTCAGGAGGTAGTGCAGAAAGGAAGAAGTAGGAAACATTATCAGGCGCGGCGGTCGCCCCCGACCACTCCACGAGCTGTCCGAATCACGGATCCTGTGCTGGCACGCATCCGGCACGCAGACGTGCTTGTATCCGTCTGCGGCCCGCAAAGCACCACCGCTCTGAGCTGTGGCGATTACCCCCTTCCCCCTTTCTTGTCGAATGCTCTCGTAGCGGTTGCCGAGGCGCGCACACCTACAGCAAGAGGGAGAGCGCACGCGCGCGTACAGCTATGCATTGCTGTCGGCAGAAGAGGCGTCCGCGCCTCGTCACGCCCCCTTTGCCCGCCTCGCAGGCCTGTAACGCCACCACACAATATTCTCTCTGTGATCCAGCGAGTTGCTCGCGATGGGCCGGCGACGATGACCGCCAACGAACACACAGGAGAGGAGAGAGGGGGGACGAAAAACGACAGCGGCACCTTTTGTGAGGCATTCGCCTATACCTGCCTTGTTTGCTCTCTTCCGCTGCTGTCCGAAACCGTCGCTCACGTGCCGAGGCTCGCTGCGTATACCGCCTGTCGTGTCTCTGCAGATGTCAAATCATTTTTTTGCGGGGGCCTGAGCCGGCTTTGACTTCTTTCTACGCGCCGCTTCGTTCGCCTCCAGCTTCTTGTCCAGCCGCTTCTTCGCGTCCTCATTGCCGAGGTGCCGCCGGGCCCGCCGCTGCGCCGCCGCGTCGGCGGTGGCTTGCCGCTGCGCCGCGTTCTTGCACGCATCGCCGCACCCATGCCGCTCAGGCAGCATGTGGCTCGTGCAGTAGCGCTGCCCACAGTGCTCACACTTGGGCAGCGCCACCAAGGCCATGCTCGAGCACCCCTTGAAGACGCATGGCTCGCTCATGTTATTTTTGAAGGTGCAGAGAGGAGAGACAAGGCCTGAACGAGGTCCACCTTGTTAAACGAAGAAGATCCATGCAGAACCGGTGGAGGGGGGGGAGATGAGGAAGAGGGAAGCGCAATGTGATGGGGTGGCGCGGCGTCCGCAGCTTCTACACAATCACGCTCGAGAGTGTGGTCTCGGTCTGCAGCGCACGCAAAGACTACTAAGATGCGACCCTGTCTACTCTGTCGCGGAGAGCTGTGACGCCGAACAAGTATGCGCACACTCACAGCAGCTCTGGAAAACCGCTCGATGAGAGAGTGAGGCCTTATAAGAAGTATTGAGAGATGAGGAAGAGGGGGGAGGGGAGGGAGGGGAGGGCGGAGCAACTAAACAAGCGATTCCCTGCGGCTCTCTGTGTGCCTGAGAACGTGTCCAGGCGGCGCACTATCCTCAAAGAGCTCGGCCTGCAGGCGAGTAATACGGGGAGCGAGAGGCGGCGCGGCAGCAGTGGGACATTCACCATAACTAGTGGGCCGGTGCGATCTGGTGCCGCCCTCTCTCGTCCCATCTCTGTTTTGGTCCTTCTAGCAGAGCCATTCGCGTGCAGGCCGAATTTAGGCCGCCCCATTTTGGGGGCTCTCCTGCTCTGTTTGGTGTTGCACGAACATACATGGACACAGGCACACGAGCTGGAACAGGCATATGGCCTTCCATCCTCTCTGACTCGGACCGTCCGCCGCTCACGTCACTCAAGGCCACTATCCGTGCCACGCGATGATAGAGGGGGCAGGCCCGAAAGCAGGTCAGCACTCGCGAGTTGGCGGCCCACCTTCAAAAAAGGGCTGCGCTCCCGCATCACCTGCTCCGCCTCGGCAATCAAGGCATCGATGAGGTCATTGGTGCTTACCGCCATCGTTGATGGTGATGCCCACAACGCAGCACGGTCATCGTGAAAGCCCATCATGTCGACCAACTCATCAGAGTCGCCATCCGTATCAGCGCGAGAAGCCTCGGACTTGCCACTGGTACGGCTCGAGAGGTGCGCATACGCTTGCCCGCTTCGCATTTCTGGTGCAGCGCGGGCCGCAATGGGTGCCGGAGCCGCAGCGCCCGAGGCGCTGATGCGGACAGAGTGCACTGAACAGGTGCCGAGCCCCGTCGCATTGGTCTGCGGCCCGCGCCGCTGGAGGGACTTTGACGTGATGGAAAACTGGCAAGGGTCGCGGCCTTCTTCACAGCCGCGAGGTTGTAAAGGGTGGGAAGTTGATGCCAACTCACCCGCGGTGCCGTGAACTCGTGAAGAGCCAAACCGCGGTCGGCAAAACCAGCATCGCTTCCGGAGGCGGCTCGCTCGGTGATGCCGCCACCTCGGACATTGTCCTCCACAGCCGCTATTCCGAGCCAAGACACGCCCGAAGCCTCCACGGCGGCTGCCTCACTGCCCTCCATGTCCTCTTCCTCGCTCTCCTCCACCGTGGTGGCAGGATGCAGTATTGCATTCCGTTCCACGTAGGCGTTGACCGAGCACAGCCGGATGCCCACGGAGGTGCTCCGCGCCAGGGTGTCCGTAAACTTCCTAAGTCGAAGGAGCGCTGAGTGGGTGAGATGGTTGCCTCCCAGGTACCAAGTGCATCTACACGACTGAGGCTGGATGGGATGCCGTGGCACAACGGGGGGAGGGCAGAAAGCTGCGGAAAAGAGTGGCTCCTCGTACTTTGGCATCACGGCTCGCAGCAGCTGAAGGGAAAGTGGAAGCTGCAGCAAGGCCGCGTCCGCGAGCCCACACTCCTCCAAGCCCAAGGCGAAGCTGTGCTCGCCGGCAGTGGCACTCAGGACCGTTGGGCGCGGCGCTAGGCCGCCATGCCTCTGTCCCGCGTGGCGCTCCGTGACCGCCGAGTCGGCTGCGCGAGAAGGTGCGTATGATGCACGCAGAGCAGCCCCAGCCATTACAGCACCAATGAGGTCAGCTGAGTAGAACGAGTTCTCGGAGAGGTCCAGCAGCCTTAGCGATGGCAGGTATGTGCACGGCGTGAGATGGCCATTCTCGGCGTTCTCGGTGTTCAGCGGAACCCCCTCTGCACGAATGCCTGCCAGGACGCGCGCCTCGTCGAGAAGAGTACGATGCACCTCTTCTTCAAAGACGGCTTCGAGGTCGGAAAGCTCGCGTGCTGCGCTTCCCTGCTGCGTCAAACCTGGAACGGCTCGATGAATGTTCGAGCTCAGAAGTCGCACCACATCCGCCAGCACTGCATCCGTACAGCCAACCTCGCGTAACACAATTTCTTCGACACCACCAAACGTGTGCTGCGCAGAGCCGAGCGGGTGCCACGTGCTGCGCGACACTTCACGCGTTGCTTCCAGACAGAGAAGAGCGCTCAACAACTGCCGGACGCCGGCATCACCGAGGCAGGGGTTGTGGCTGAGGTCAATCTTGGTCACGTGCATGCCCACGGGCGGCAGCAAAACCTGCCGCGCCGGGGAGTGCGGCAGGTCGCCCGCCTCCCTGTGCGCCGCCTCACGAAAGCACTCGAGGAAAGCAAAGAGGAAACCTTCAGTGCACAGTGCACGTACATCGGCCTCGTCCGCGCCGCAGCCCTCTAAGAGAAGAGGACTTCTACGCGGTGGCGATGCTTCTTCTGCCGCTGCCGGGGGTTGAATTCCACACGTCGATCGCACCATGCCCGCACCGAGGGCAATGAGAAGCTTCCGGCGGGCGGCCGAGCTGTTCTCCTCCTCGCCAACACAGCCACGCGGCACAGATGCCAAAGAGTTCCAGGAGGGATCGACAGACTCAACGATGTCCCCGTTTGCGCTGCCTGCACTGCGTGGATTTGCGAGGGAGGCGTGCAAGAGCTTCAGCACCCCGACGGCTCCTAGCGTGTTCCGCTGCAGAGAGAGTGTATGCAGAAGGCAGCGCTTGCAGGGAGAGGCGGACACATCATCACGTGCACCAAACGGGCGCGCATCGACTCTACACCGTGCGACCTCATCCAAGTAGGAAGTCACCCACACCGCACCACGGTCTGTCAGACCTACACCGTCGAGTATCAAGGACTCCAGAAGAGGGAGAGGTGCTCGGTGCGGTGCCGGCACAGCATGCCTAGAGCCTTCGTTGGACGGTGAAGTAGCGCTAGGGAAAACAATGAAAAGGAGCGCTTGCACGCCGGCGTCCCCCAGAGAACAGTCGCTCAGGTTCGCGACACGAATGTTGTTCCACGGCGCCGCAGGCGCCCTCGCTAGCGCATCCGTCCCCAGCCATGATGCCCATTGATGCACATCCGCGGCAGTGACCTCGCTATGACCCTCAACAGAGAAGACGACCAGCTCATGCGAGGACAGCGCTGAGACGAGCTGCACGAGCACGTCAGCCGCAGCGTCGCCTTCGGTTTTCCTGCCGTCGGCACCGCCTCCTCCACCGCCAGCGATGCCAGAAAGGCTCACGCTTTCCGGAATGCGCCACCGTATCGGCGTATCCTTGGCCCACCCGTCTGCACTCAGAGCACGGAGGCACCCGCAGGCATAAAGCTGAGCCGAGTGCTCATCCGCACCAGAGGCACCAGGGAACGGCACCAGATGAGGAGGTGGGGCGAGGTCATCCACGCCCCAGTGTCGATCCGCTGTGAGGTGTCCGACGGCGCCTCTCAGGACGGCGCCCATACGTGACGCAAGACAGGAGAGCTCGTGCGAGGTGCAAGTACAAGCGAAGAATACGGGGGAAAAAACGATGAGAGAACAGGAGGAATAATGAGACGGAGGGTGCGCCACTGTGTAAAGGGTCTGCATGCGGTGTGTCCGATGGCGTAAATGGAGCGCGATGGGGGCAGTTGTCGAGCAACACCACCGGCGAGGAACGAGTGCGACACGGATATCCTGGAAGAGGGATGACCGCAATGACGGAGCAGGAGAGAGACCGGAGAGGCGCGCAGCGCGATACGCGGACGCGACAAAAGCTGGAAGAGAGGACTGCGCCCAAATAGGACAAGGCCCTCGCGGCAGTGGAAGGCGTTGGGATTGTGCTGTTTACGCGCCCGCCTTGTCCGCCCGAAGAAAATGAATACGCGCGCGCACGCGCACGCGTGACTATGTTGACGTTAAGGGTGCGAGGAGGTGCACATGCGCTGCCCTCGCGCACCTCGGCGACGCAGATGGAGGCCGGGGCATAGATTGTAGCCAGCCACGCACACCCAAGCTCAGGGAGAGGAGAGGAAAGAGGAAAGGAAGTCGCAGTCGCGTCGCATGTGTGCAAGTGTCTCCCCGAATCCCACTCGGGGCGCATGGGTGACAGAGCCACGGATGTCCCCAGCCCTGCGTGCCCTTCGACGTGCACCTTTGCTGTAAGAAAGGCAAGGGCACTTGAGGTAGAGCAACCGTGCAGCGCTCAAAGGACGCAGAGCCTGCCCCGGGCAGTTCTACGTGCTGGGCACCATTTTAGTAGAAAACGTCAGCTAGAGGATGCAGCGTGCTCTGTGTTATCGGGCTCTGGCAGCAGTGCTTGTCACTGAGCCGTGCCATTTAAGCAGTCGATCACACACTACCCGCTAAGCATCAACTTATTTTTTCTGTTTGGTTTCCGCTTCCTTGTCTTTCGAGAGTGGAGGGTGTGGTGGTGGTGGTGGTGGTGGTGGTGGGTACTTCACAGCTTGATAGGGTGGCACAAAACAACGGCACACCCTTGGTCACGGGAATGCTTCTATCGTTATCACCGTCCACATCGCCAGACAACGCAGTGACAACTGAAGACGAACCAAAAAAAAATAAACACCGAAGCACCAGGACATCCCTCAACCACCTGCGTCTGGCACACATGGGTCACAACGTAACCCTCAGCACACCTTCCCGTCAGCTGCACCGCAAACACGTGTGTCGATGAAGACACACACACACAGATGAGGACAACGGACTGGCCCGTACACCGGCCAGATGAGCCACGGCAACAGGCTTACGCGAAGAGAACGAAGAAACCAGCGAAAACACGAAACACTAGCCACACCGCGCACGCGGCGCAAAAACGGGCGTCGGCAAGGCGAAGTGGAGTGTAGGTGGCGGCGAGATGGGGAGCTGCAACACAACACATGTAGTAGAAACAACATGACCGCATCTCAGAGCACCGACGGCCGGTCCCCTGTCCGCTAGCTCGGCCGACAACGCAGATGCACGACTGCGCACACGCACGCGGACGGGCAAACGCGAGGACACGTGGCGAGAGAGAGAGAAAGAGGGTGGAGCAGGTGCCCTGTGCACCGCAAGCACATCGCAGTGGCAGCAGAAAACACCGACGTCTTCTCACTACCGTGGAACCCTTCGCTATCACGCTACCGCGCAGACTACCCGGTACCCAACGCTGCGCATCCCTGCTGATGACGGCTCTTAGGCCTCGCCCTGCCACGTGGGCCACCACGCGCTGCCGCATTTTCTTTTTGCGTGCGTGCTTTCCGCGCTTTACGAAGCGCTGCACAGATCGGTGTAGCGGTTCGCCTGGTTGTTCATCAGCAGCGCTATGATAAGCCCGTAGAGACCCAGCGCCTCGGAAAAGATCAGCATGAGCACCATCGCCACGAAGATTTGGTCCTGCTTACCATACGCACGCGCCGCGGTGTCCCCGACGACGCCGATGGAGAGACCGGCGCCGAGGGCCGCGAGCCCAGCCGCAAGACCGGCGCCGAGGTGGAGAAAGCCCGCGTAGGAGGAATAGCTGGTGTCCTCCGTGTGGATGTTATTGTTGATGATGACGGCGATGATAAGGCCGTATATGCCCAGGATACCGGCCATGACAACCGGTACGATGCCGCGCATAATCTTCTCAGGGGCGGTGAGGCCGAGGTAGGCGACGCCGACGCCAGACTTGGCCGCGCCGTAGGCAGAGCCCAGGTTGGCAAAGACGAGGGCGGCGGCCGCACCCATGGCGCCAAAGAAACCGGCACACTGCGGGTACATGACGGCTATGCAGGCATCCATGTTCGCTGGATCGACGCCGTAGGCAACGGCCGCGCCAGCCACCACCAGCATGCAGCCAGCGCCGAACATCCTTGCGCCGAATACAGGCATCCAATATCTTCGCTTGGGCGTGGGAGGGGAGAGCGAAAGTGGTTGTCGACGAGGGCGACGGCACCGATGGGTCGCGAGCTGCAGCGTGTACGCGATTACCTTCAAGCTAGACCTTCAGGCGCAACAAACAGCCGGTTGAGTTGAACGTGTACGTGGTCGATAATGTCGGACGTAACAGACAACGGCAGGAAGAACCGGGAGCACGTCTACGGCAACGAGCGAGACTGCGATGAGGCAACAACCAATACCCAACAACGCACAAGGCAAGGACGAAGAGAAGGCCAGGAACTTGATTGTAGGCGTGGAGACAGGTAGCGAAGACAGAGAGAGGGCGCGGGGGGGGGGGGGCGAACACATCCCGCACTTCTCAAGGATTGAGGGGCAATACCTGAAAGACACGAGAGGTCCCGCTTGAAACGCCCACCTGCCAACCAGGGATTGTGACGCCTTGTGCTGCACATGGGATGACCTACGCACAGACACAAAGGCACGCAGATGAGCAGCCTAATTTGCTGCGCTGCGCACCATGCGCGCACTGCTCGGCATTGTCACTGTATCTTGTCGAGGAGGGGGGGGGGGACTCTCGACTTGCTGGGGCCTGGATGCAGGCGAGAAGAGGAACACGACATGCGCAAAGGTGTAGTGTCAGCGAAGCGGACGAGGGCGGGGCCACCGCACGAGTGCTGTGAAGGAGGCTCACCAAGGCATCAGAGAGAGAGAGAGACCGACAGCTGTGCGCGCACATACCCGTGCAGCTTCGGCAGTCACCGTCTCGCTTCTCCAGCTCACACGTCTGTGCACCGCGGAGCGGCCATCTCCTGCAACACACCGCCCTCTGCCATCAGCGCATGCCCTGGTGGTGCATCAAAAAATACTTCTCGGACTCACGGTCTGGTATGACATGGTGCACGATCGTCAGCTGGTAAGTGAAGGCATGCACACACAGTTGCCGGCACCTGTGCACTCGCTGCACCCGGTCATCCACGAGCTGCAACTTCCCTCAGGTCGCAACGTCAGTCGGTCAACCAGGCGCGCCGGGAGCGACACAACCGCCGCTGTCGTCCGTGTCGCCATCGAGCCACCTCCAAGCCGGCGAAGAAGAGAGCCTCCCTCGCACAAAAAACGTCCCGATACGCAAAGCGGTTTCGCACGCGGTGAGCTCGGCAGCGTCAGTGCTGTCGGCGACAGCGCGGACACTTTTCTGCAGCCCCCGCATGCCAGCTTTCCGCTCCCGGCGCCGTCTGGCGCTTGAAGATGCTGCGCTCCATTTTGTCTGTGTGGCGAAGGGAGGAAGCGACGCCTGCCGCACCGGCTGCGGTGCAGCCGGCCATCACGCCTGTTCTTTTTTTCAGAAGTGGCAGCCGCAGTCGCGCTTGGGCCACCTGCGTTGCCGAGTTCTGGGAGAGGAACGAGAATTAGCCGATCAGCTTGTGTATGCGATGCGCTCTCTGGCCGTGCACGTGCGGCGCCATTCTCGGGTGCGGCAGGTCGCGGAAGACGCTGTGGGATGCGTGGAGGTTGTTCACCTGCAAGAACCGGACGACAGGGTCGACGAGGCGATCCAGCGGTTGTAGAGGCCGTCGCAGATTGTTCGGTGCGTAGAGGTTTTGTGGGCTCTTCGCCGGAAGTGTCCGATTCGTACTATCGCTTCCACCGTTGTTGCCATCGATGGTGTTGGCAGCTTCACCGCCTGCGAGGTCGCCATGAACGAGACCGTTGCCGCCAACGTCGATGCCACCAATGAGTTGCCGAATGCGAGAAACGGCCAGCGGGAGAGAGCAGCAGCTGCGGCCGCCGCATCGTCGCCGCCGTCGTGGGTGCGATGACCCTGCTGGTGGGTCACAGGGTTTCCTCTCGCACTCATGCGGCTGCACCGGTGGCGGCATCAATCTTACCAAAAAGAATCGCTAAATCTTTCTGTGCTGCACCGTGGAGGGTGCGTGTGTAGGTTCATTATACGGTATAGATACAGGGGCATCTAGAAGCGCTCAGCCGCGCAAGTCGGGTGGCACCGCATAGCGGTAATCATGGGATGCAGCCCACGGTGGCAGCGGAACAAAATCCCGAGAAAGGTGCGGGAATCCTTCGAGAACAGCTCCAACCGCTTGTATTGGTGTCTTGCTGCGCACGGCGGACAGAACGCCTACCAAGCCGCACCAAGGCCTATCACGACCGCAAAACACCTAAAACTCCCTTCTGCACGTGGGGGTGGCCCGCTCCAGCAGACCGGAGGCCTCACGCGCACGATGAGATGAGAGAAGGAGCAGGGCAAGGTGGGAAGACGACAAGGGGTTGGGGTGCGAGGAGTCCAAGATGGGAGGAAGAGAGGGCCTCATACACGATCCACGGGGGAGCACCGACGTGGCGCAAACGAAACGGGGCGGGGAAAACAAACAAGCAAACAAAAAAAAAGAACGCGAGACGCATAGCCTCACTGTGCGAGACAGGGAGGAGGGAGGAGGGAGGAGGGAGGAGGGAGGAGGGAGGAGGGAGAGGGAGAAGGCATCGGACCGCTCTTTGTGAAGGAGGTGTGGGCCGCCTCTTTGCCTCTGACAGCCAACAAGACCTGCTCAGTCTTCGCGGTCCCAAACGCACACGCACACATACGCACTCAGAGAAAAAAAGAAAACGAAGTCCCCCCCCCCACTCGCCGAGGTTCCTTCACGAATGGGTTTCTGTGCGCCTGTTTTGCGGATGCTTGCCGCTCAGCCACTCTTGGACACGTGCAGCCCACAACTGTGTGCACATGTGTTGGTGAGTGAAGCGGCTGTGCGGCTAACGAGAGCCACGAGAATGTGAAGCGGAGTGCACGAGATGGGCTGGGGTGGAATAGCGAAGTGGTTCACCGGGAGCCATGAGGGAGAAGCGGAACGGCGGGATGGCGGCTCAAGGCCGGCAAGGTGCCGAGATAGAAAAGTATGAGGAGCGATGGTAGTCGCTGCAGGCAGCGATTCCGCGCACTAACCAGTCACAAAGAGCGCGGGTCCGTCAGACGAACCCGCTTACCGGAGGGGCTTCACGCACGCGGACAGACATTACCCCAACGTCGTGGCGCCAAACGCCGCTCTGTCTTTTCATTGCCGCCCCCCCTCCCTTCTCCCTCCCTTCTCTCCCCTTTCCTTCCGATGAGTATCGACCGCGCACCCGCAGGCGCACACAGAAAGAAAACGTTCGAGTGTTCATACTCAAAAAAAAAAAAAGAGAGGGAAAAAGAAAGGGCAGTGCCTCGTATATTCACACGCACGCGTGTGCGTGTGCCACTATGTGCAGGCACACTCTCCTCGCCTTCTGCTCAGACGTAGGCACTCGTGCCCTCTCCCGGGTGGCGCCCCCGTACCTCCTCGTCATACACCGTTGGTGGTAGAAAACGGTCGCTCAGCACGCCATGGTCTTCGCCAACAAGCGCGAGAGGTGGGGTGTGGAGCCAGGAAAAGGTAAACAATCAAAACGAGAATCAGTACACAAGTGGAACTGCAGCTGTGATCACGGCATCAGCCCAGTAAACACCCCGCCTCCTCCTCTGGTGACCACCAGGAAAAGGGCACGAGCACACGCGCACCATAGCAGCGCCGCCGAACTCACAGCGCAACGAACCTTCACACACGCAGAACGAGAGGGACTCTCCCTCGTGCGCATCACACGGTCCATCTCTTTTTCCCGCAGCCCACACTCTCCACGTGCGGCGCATAAAGCATCTCACGCAAGGCGCAGCACCTTCTTCAGGTCCTTCTTGTTCACCTTCCCCGTTGGGTTGCGCGGGATCTCCGGCACGACAATGTACCGCGACGGGCACTTATACGGTGCCAGCAGCTGCAGAGCAACCTTTTTCAGCTCTTCCGTCACCGCTGCAGACTCGTGCCACGCGGAACCCTCGCCAAACGCGATCCCGCGCGTCCTCGCCGCCTCCGGCTGCATCGCCACGACCGCCACGACGCTCTCACCCTGCACAGCGTCCGCGGCGCCAACAACAGCCATCTCGTAAAACAGGTCGTTGCGCGCAAGCAGCGTCGCCTCGATCTCCAGCGCGGAGAGCTTGTACCCGCGCGACTTGATGATGTCCACGCTCGACCGCCCCAGAATTGTATACACAGCAGGCTTTCCCGCGGGCAGCCGCACGCCAACGGTGTCGCCCGTGTCGAAGAACCGCATCCCTGCCGCGTTCGTCCGCACCTCCTTCTTCGTTGCCGTCGCATTGTTCCAGTAGCGGTCGAACAGCGACTCCGACGCGATGCCCAGGCCGCCCACCTCGTCGTACTCGGCCTCCTTTGCCGACGCCTGCTGCATCGCCTCCGCCGTCTCCGGCTGGTGCACGTACGTCTTCACCGTCGGCAACGGCGAGCCTACCGTTCCAGGGTGCCGGTCGGAGATGGGGTGGAGCGGCTGACTGAGGGCCATGCCGATCTCTGTCATGCCGTAGCGCTCTAGCAGCGTGTGACCCGAGAGCTCGCAGAACTGGTTGAGCGTGGGCACCGGCAGGGGTGCGCTGCCACAGACCATGAGGCGCACAGATTCCATGCAAGCCATTCGGAATCCGGTCTTCTCAATGGGGCTGAACTTGCGCTGCACAGCATCACTGAGCTTCACGTAGACCGTGGGCACCGCCATGAAGAGCGTGATGTCGCCCTGCTCTAGTCGATGGGCCACCCGCGCAGCGTCGTCGAAGGTGGTAACTACGCAACGCGCATTCGAGGCGATGGCGCACAGGAGGATGTTTACAAGGCCGTGTACATGGTGCCACGGCAAGACGTGAAGAATGCTGTCCGTATCTCTCCACTGCCACGCATCCTGCAGTACTTTCACCATGTTGGCCACGCTGGCGTGGGTATGCACGACGCCCTTCGGCTTTGCCGTCGTGCCGGAGGTGTACAGCATGAGGCAGTCATCGTACTTAGTGGGGCGCGCCGACGGCATGGCGTACCAGCGCTGGTAAACGCGATTCAGCTCATCAAGGTGCGCCGAGTCAAAGCAGAAGAGGCTCTCACCGCCCACGTCGCTCCCCGCAGGATCAGCACCTCCCGTGGCTTCCATTGGCGCTCGGTTCCGGCGGAGATGTTCCTGCTGCACCATCTCTGCTTGCCGATCCAGCTCGCGATCCTTGGCGGCGGCTTTCTCGTCGTCGAGACGCTTCACGAGATCCTCAGCGCTCCGCATCGGTGCACAGGCGCTCTCCTCGGGCGGTAGCCACTCCGTCTCCAGAGTGGCGGTCCCCTGGATATCACGCTCTGCTGCGATGTCGCGAACAAGAAGAGTAGCGTCGTAGACGGTGTCGACGAGGAACGTGTTGGAGGTGACGTCAGAGTTGTTGTGCTGCTTTGGTTCCCTCGACGCACTCCGCGGGATTTTGTCGATGTCCGCCTCAGCGCGAACGTACAGCTGCTCGTACTCGGCAGGTAACTTCTCCTTCAGCAGCTTCGCGTCGCCCATAATGCTGCGGCTGCCGCTGTGCTCGAGCACGTACATCAGTTCGTCCTTGTACGGCTGAGACATGGACATCGGTGTCACCAGCTGGTTCAGCGACCAGCTCGCCAGCAGCGACACAACATACGTGTACCCCGGGCCGCACAACAAGGACGTCGTGTAGAAGCCTGTGTCCTTCATGTAGTCGCAGCTCGGTGTCCGCTCGCCTTGCGCGAACACGCTGCGCACGTGCGCCGGCTTGCTTGGCTGCAGCCAGCCCAGCGAAGTCTCGCCGTGCGCCTGCGCCACCGCCTCTTTGCGCCGAACCATCACGTCCGCCACGGCCACTACATCGCGCTGCAGCTGCCCGTACGTGAACTGCACCTCGGGCATCCCCGGCAGCTCACATCTCAGCGCCACCTTCGACGGCTGTGCCTCAAACACCTTCTTGAGGACATGGTTGTACTCAAACAAGGTGGCGTAGGGTACCTTGGCGAGAATTGGGGAGGTAAAGGCGCGGAACATGGCGCGGGTTGTTGTTTTTTTTTTATCGAGAGAGAGCGAGCAGAGAAGCGAATGCTAAGAAAGCAGGAAGTGCAGGAGGCGAGGTAAGCGGGTGGGGGTGGCGTGGAAGTTCAAGGCGGCAGAGATCAGACTTACTCGTGTTCACCTTTAACGTTCCTGTGGCACTCCCGAGACATGTGCGTGGCGTGGGTTGGGTGGGCGTGTCTTGAAAAAGGCAGGGAAGGTATGTGTGTGTGTGTGGGGGGGGGGGGGGGAGATGGCGGTGCAGCAAGGGCGTGAGGTGTGAGAATAAACGGTAGGAGGAGGTCTTGAGTCCGTGCGTGGCGGCGTTTGTGAGACCCTGTGAGATTTGAAGCGCTCATGAAGTACTCGCTAGGGCTGCGATACGCTGGCTTCTGCCGAGATTCCTCTTACTCGCCTTTCCGGTTGGGCCTCTTTTTTCAGCCGTTGTTGTGTTGGTGGGCGTTGTGTGCGTGCTCGGATGCCATGGTTCATCAGAAGGGAGACGAAATCGCGAAGACGCTCAATAAAAGGACGTCCACAGCCGCGCACACAGACGCGCGAGCAAAAAAAAAAAGAAAAACGTGAGGCTCACTCGCAGAGAAAGGTAGCAACAGACGAAGAGACATAGACATGCACAACAACGCCGGTGAGCACAGAAGAGGAACAGCCACAACGAAACGTGCGGACGAAAAAGAGAGGGGCATCATACTTGGAAAAACAAAAACAAGCAAAATCACACGCACACACACTCACACACGCATACGGACTTACGCATATGCGTGTGTGAGTGCGTGCGCCCTGCATGCGGAGAACGGCAGGGAAGGAGAACCATTAGAAAGCAACAACAACACAAAAAGGCAGAGAGAGAAACCGTTGCGCCCGTGCCCGTGAAAGACCCCCTCCACACACACACACACACACACACACGACCCCTCATGCCGACACGCCCGCGGTGGTGGGATCGCCCTTTTTCTAAGGTTTTCCCTCCCCACTCCTCTTTTCTCTTTTGCCCTTCTCCAGTCTTGCCTACCTTGATTGCTCTTTTTCTTCGGCTGTCTGTAGCGTCCTGCACACCTCCCGGTGTGCTCGGCTGTTTCCCCGTCACGGCAACGAAGACGCATCAAGAAGGACACAAAGGCAGCAGCGTACCAAAAAAAAAAACAGAAAAGGGACGCAGACGGGCGTCTCACTCGGAAAAGAGAGGGACAAAATAGAAAACAAATTGAGCAACAATACGCACACACACGAAGGGCTGAAGCCTGTGATAATACGCGTGCAAGGAGCGTGTGCGCGCTGGGAGGCGGGCAGCGAAAGGGAGGCAGTCGGGCAAGCCGGCGATGCGTAGACAGCATGTCTTTCACTCACAGGTTGCGTGCGCCCTCACATCTTTTTCTTTGCAAAATCATGGGACATCTTCTTCAGAGAACCACAGTTTTCTCGGCGACGTAACCGCTCTGCTCCCAGCATGCCAGCAACTCCGCACATGCAAACACACTTCTCCTAGTCGTGCTGCACCACAAGTAAATCCGAGCCTTCCTGCCCCCGAACCGGGCCGTGCGCCTCACGGGCTCCTCTTGCCCTTGCCTCGTCCCTCTTCCTCGCATGCGTGATGCGCGATCAGCAGCCACGCCGACCGGACCGGGCTGCGTGCCTTGATCCGGAGCGGGGCCGCGTCCCCGGGCCCTGCTCCGGGGCAGGAGGCTCCGGCGGTGGAGGGGGGAGTTACTGCGGTGCTAGCGGAACAGCAGACAGCACGCCATCTTCGCCCCATGGTGGTCGCTGCCAGTCACCCGCCGTTGCAGGAGTCCAAGGTGCCGCACACGTGCCCGTGCGGAGCTAGGGGAGCATGGTCGCCCGTCGTCTTGCAAGCTCAGCATCCGCGTTCTTCTAATGTGGGACCGTTGCCGCCAAGAACCTCTTGGCTCAGCGTGTGGCGCGGTTTCGGGGAATGGCGGCCTGGCGTCTGAGGCCGGCGGCCAGGTCCGCCATCCATGCACGTGGCGTCGGCGCCTCTGGCGCCGTTGATTTCGCAAACTTTCTTCGCCTCGTACTTGTGTGTTCCCACACGCACAATGACCACCGACACTCTGAACGGGAGAGGCGCACGCGACGGGCCACCGTAGCGTCACAAGCAGGGGGCCGCAAGCAAAAAAAAAAAGGTGCAAAAACGTGGGAGGGGGTTTGGGCCGATGGGTGTGCCACGGGTGTGTGTTTGCCATACAAGCCGAACATACATAAGAAGACACACTCATGGCCCACTCACCCAGACAGAGACCTGTGTGCAGCCCTTGGAGAACCTCTTTTCCCTGTCGCACCACTACAGTCCAGCGCTGGCGTTCTTCCTTCCGGCTCACACATCCGCCCCCATCGACTCGGAATGCGAATAACGGCATAGAAAGGAAAAGAAAAACGTTGCCGTGTCCCGTGTGTGGTGGGGAGTGAGGGCCGCGTTGTATGGTCGAGACACAAGCACTTGTGCCGACGATGCGTCCACGAATAAGCGCTTTACTTCGAGCCCGCCTTCCGTGCCTCACGCGCCCCGTGCAACGTCCCCACCTCTCCCTTGTCGTACATCGTATGCGCCCATCCCTTTTTGCGGGGAGGCCTCACTTGCCGTTAGCCGCCTTGACCTTCTCCGTTAGCGCCGGCACCACTTTGAAGAGATCATCGACAATGCCGTAGTCGGCGATTTGGAAGAAGGGCGCCTCCTCGTCCGTGTTGACCACTGCGATCACCTTCGAGTCCTTCATGCCGGCCACGTGCTGGATAGCGCCGGAGATGCCGCACGCGAGGTAGAAGTTCGGCGCGACGGTCTTGCCCGTCTGGCCGACCTGCATCTCGTTTGGCACGTAGCCAGCATCGACAACAGCGCGGGTAGCGCCGACAGCTGCGTTCAGCGGGGCGGCCAGCTCCTCGAGCATTTTGAAGTTATCGCCGTTCTTCATACCTCGGCCGCCAGAGATGACGGTCGCCGCCGTCGTCAGGTCGGGTTTGTCGCTGGTGGACAGCTGGTCCTCTACAAACCTTGCCTTCCCCACCGCCGGGGTTGCGGCGAGGTCCGCCACCGCGGCGCTACCACCGTCCAACTCGGCTCGCTCAAACGCCGTACCGCGCAAGGTGCAGTACTTGATCTTGTCAGACGACTTGATGGTCGTGATTGCATTGCCGGCGTACGTCTGCCGCACAAACGTGTTCTCGTCCACGATCTCCGTGACTTCGGGAATGGGCATGCAGCTCTGCCTCGCTGCCGCCCTAGGGATGACATTTTTGCCGAACGCCGAAGTCCCGGCAAGCACGTGCGTGTAGCCGTTCGCCCTCACCGCCGCGTCGATGAGCGGAGCGTACTCCTCCGGGAGGCCGTGGCTGTATTGCTCCCCGACCGCCACCAGCACGCTCACTACAGACTTGATCTTGGCCAGCACCTGGGCCTCAGCCTTGGCGGACGCACCGGCAACCAGGATCGCCACCGGGCCCACCTTCGCGGCCCCTGTAATGGCGGACAGCGTCGCTGGTGAGACCTTCCCACCCACCATCTCAGCAATGACGAGGGCTTTGCCCAGTGAGAGTGCAGTCGCGCGGAGCATGCTTCGCCAAAAAAAAAACGTTTTCGTTTCCGTTTCGAGATACGGGTGTCTCTACTACGGAATAAAAAGAGGGAGAAGAAGGGGGAGAGAGGATCGCAAGTGCTGCTTGTGCTGTCGGTGTATGACGTTGGAGAGAGAAGGTCGGCCAAGGGGCGCTGCTCGCTTCAACTGTGAGTGTGTGTGTGTGTGTGTGTGTGTGCGTGTGGAAGAAAGGGAGATAGGGGAGATGATGGGCGGCGGAGGGTTCGTGAAGTGGAATGCTCGGCCATGCAAATGTGAGATGACAAGGCGTGAGACGCCGATGGTACGCCACGTGAGCAAGGGAGCGACAGGATGGGGTGAAGTGGGGGCAATGTACTCACCAACAGCACCCGTGACGCATCCGTCCGTGCGCAGCGCATGTGGCTGCCGTCATGCAGTCCTTCCGGCGCCTCACAATCCGTCTCGGCCGCTGAGATTGAGGGCCTTGTACGCAAAGGTCCGTGGCGGAGAGAGCAGCGTATAGCGTTCCGCGCCGGCACACGGAAAGATGAGGGGCATGCAGAGCTGGGGCTGTGTGTGTAAGTGTGTGCGTTTGTTTTTTACGGCGCGACCTTTACGGCCTCAAAGCAACGGGGAATTTATCGGCCCGATTCGGCATGGTCGTGGTGTCGTCTGCTGCATTTCCTTCTCTCTCCCCCTCTCCCCCCACACACCACACACACAGAGGAGCCCGCACAGCTGGTGACTGCTGAACAGCATCCCCTGCGCAAAATGTTGTCACTCCGCTGTGTTTCCGCGTCTCGTTTTTTTTCTCTGTCTGTTTCGTTTCAAAAGTCAGTTATCGCTGTGTCGTTGATCATCACGAGGGGAAACATTACGTGCATCGACGGATGTGTGTGTGTGTGTGTGTGTGTGTGCACATACACGCACCTGCATCCATGTATATACATACATATGCGTGTAGGAGAGCATGAAAGACGCGCGCCGACGGTGCACACAGACACAGAAACAAACAAGTCGACCGAGTGGGAAAAGAAAACAATAAGAAGAAGAGGACCTGAGAAAAAAAAAGCAATGAATAGGTGAGGCGAAAAAGAACCACAGAGAGAAACAACAACAGCATCATCGAAAAATGGAGAGAAGTATATAAGAGGGGCGAAGCACGCACACACACACACACACGCGCTCGCGAAAACAAAAATGCATACAGCATGCATACATACAGCAACAGGAGAGAGAGCGCACACTGACAGGCTCCACTCGTGCACACAAGGACATTAACGAGACACAACGGCACGTGCACCCACAAGGAAAAGGGAAAAAAGGCAAAAAAAAAAGCAACACAGCGACATCCATGGTAGAAGAAGGGAGGTCATGAGAGGGGGCGTGTCGGCGCTGATGACCATCTCGTCTGCATTTTTCGTCTGTCCACCGCCTCTGACTTTGTCAACACAAAAGGCTCTCCTTCTTTGGAGTAGGTCGCCTCAGCTCCCTCGGCCGTACTCCGCACCGACTGCGAGGCGCGGACATGTATGCATTCGCGTGTGCAGGCAGACGTCGACAGTAGAACGAAGCCAACGAACGACGAAGTAAATCAAGAAAGAAAGGAGAGCCACCCCTTCTACAATGTAAGGGGGTGTAGAGAGCAGACAGGGGCATCAAGACAGCACCGCCGAAAGACCACAGAAAAGAAAAAAACAAGGAAAAGCAAAAACGCACCACTGAGTAACACGCCCACGAAGGGGGAGAAAGCACCAGCAGCATCAAACACAACAGTCCGTCACAAAACCGCACCCGTCATACGCAGCGTGTTATGGAGCGTGGGTGGGAGAGAGGAAAACACGGGCGGCCCATAGAGATATACCCTGAATCAGAGAGAAGGTGGGGTGGGCGAGGGAGCATCGTCATCCGGACGGCAAGTGCAACCGAATTAAACAAGCGAGATCGGTGATTGACTGCGTAGTTCGCCGCGCATCGCAAGAAGGAAAGAGGGCGCATACAGATGCCTGCGCCCCATCCCTACTCGCTCTTGACACGGTGTGCCCTTTCCTAATCGATGCGTCCACTTGCGTCCTTCATGTGCCTGCGCGCTCTCCGCGCGCTGGATCCGTCATTTGGAGGGCGACAGAGGGGGGGGGGAGGTGGGAGGGAGGGGAGATCCGCCGCACACTCTCCGCCCATCACTCCGACACGCACACCCGCACATGCATCCCCCCCCCCCGGTACGTAGAAACACGCAAAACGACGAAGAAAAAAAAAAAACAGAAAACCCCCAAAGTACACACCGGCGCGTGAAGTCGTTAGAGGCACGAGGTGGCCCAGCAAGCGCAAGCCAGCAACAACAACAGCAACAACAACAGCAACAGCAACAGCAAAAAAAAAAAAGAGACGTGCAAATAACAACCCCAACGCAACGAGCACCGCGTGTGTTGAGGGCGATGCACGCATGCACAACGAGTGAAGAGTGACGTAGGGTGCGGAAGCGAAAGGCGCGGAGCAAGGTAACGGCGACGGCGTCCACACTATGTGCGAGAGGGGTGAGGTGGAGGGTGTGACCAATACACAAAAGCCTGCAGCGACACAGACACAGGCACATGCATACACATACACATTCGTGCGGTGGGATAGAAAATAAGTGTTGCACAAAGAAAAAAGGTCGCGCTGTTTTTTGTTCTTCTTCTTGTCGTTCGCTTTCGTTCTCGAGAAATGGATGCGTGTGTGAGGGCGCGTACCTGCACGCATCCCTCCTGGTTGTGCTCTCTGCGTTTCGCCATTTTTTTTTTCGCACGATCCTTCCGGCGCGCTTTTAGGGTTTTCTTTGGCTGGCGGAAAAGAGTCTCGCCACCCTATGGGAGCGCGCTGCGGGTGAACTGGTTTCACAGAGCACGAGAAACTATGCGTATGGAATCTCGATCCTGGCGCGCTGACTCTCCATGTGTGCCTACGCTCTCTCGCTGACACCAACAGCAATGACGCAAACTGAAAAGCGCTTCATGGAGTCGAGGGAGAGACCACGATCCCACACACGCTCCAGGGGGGCGAGAGAGAGAGAGACTCAGCCCTACATAAGAAAGCAAAGAGCCCCTCCTATGTACAGAGGGTTGTGTCATTACGCTGCGCAGCTGTCGCCACTCGCCTCTGGTTCACACGAAGAAAAGTACAAGAAACGGAAGCGGAAAAAAAAAACAGGGAGATGAGGGCAGTGATGGAGACCATATACTCTGGCACACAAAACACGCACACGCACACACAGATAAAGCCGGTAAAAACAGCGAAACAATAAAAAAGAAGAAGCTGGTGCGCTACACTCAACCAATAACCCCATCCGAATGAAACGAAGAAAAGAGAGCAACGATGCAGATTCAATGCAGAGCAGAACGATGATGGCCACGATGCAGACATCCCAGCCGGTACACAGGAGCGCCGAAAGAAAACGTTTTAAAAAAGGGGGAGTGGAGTGGAAAGGAATCGAAATACAAAAATGAAAAGAGACGGGTGTGTGCGTGCGCATGACAACGGAGGGAGGGGAGGAGGGGGCAGAGGAGAGAGTGGCAAAAAAAAAGACAAGCTAAAAACTAACAAGCAAAAACGATCAGTGGCTCTTCTATTCAGCCGTATTTTTGTTGTGCTCTCTACTTTGTGTTTTTTTTTCCGGTTCATTTTCGTCGGAGCTCATACGCGCGTCGATTTTCAAGCGAAAAAAAGCTGCATTACCCACGCATGCGCACACGCAGAGGCAGCGCGCTTCGAGTCTGTGGCGGCAAGTGTCTCTATAAGCGTATATTTGGCCTCTGTGTGTGCGCGTCCAATGATGGTGATATTGCATGGAGAGATTGAGAAAGGTGGCGCGCAGGCTTCGATTATAATTGTAAGGAAAAAAATTTCATGGGGACGTGTCGGTTTAGAGAAGATCAAGAAGAGAGAGCAGTGAGCATACGCCATGTTCATACCCCACCTTTCACAGAGAATGGTGGTGTCAAGGAGTTGCGCGCCATCACCCCATCGCAAGAAACCGGAACGCTGAGGCTGCCGAGCAACGCGTCCGAGAAAACAACAAAACCACCACGACACACAGCGAAGAACAGCACCAGGTGCATATCTAGCGGCAACAACAATGAAGACGGCGAAGGTCGGATGAGTTACAACAGAGAAATGTTTAACAAAAGAGGAAAGACACAGTCTCCGCAAACGAGAAGGCGTAATCAATACGAAATCGCGCGTATACACACGCATACATACACACGTATAGATGATGGTCGACACAGGATGGAAAAAAAAAAACAGCAACGACAACAGCAGCAGCACAGAAAGAACACGCGACCGAGACAAGAACGAAAACACAGGCGAACACGAGTGGGGGGAGGGAGGAGGGAGGAGCAAGCCAAAACACAACACAACGGAGGAAAGGAGAAGGAGGGAAGGAGCTCACACCCGCATGAGGACGGCGTGAGCAGACAAAGCAAGCCAACAGGGTACTAGGAATCATAGAAAAAGAGCAATACCGCTAACAGAGACACACTTCAGGATCGAGTGGAAAGGATGAGAACAGTGATGGTGGTGGTGGGGTAGGGGGAGGGGGGCATCCAGGAAGGGAGGGTTTGGGGTGTAGAGGCGAGAGGCGAATCAAACAGGAGATGGACTCAAGCACCTGAAGTTAGACGGCGACGAGCGGAACGGGGGGATGGGAGGGGATGGGATGGGATGGGAGGGAAGGGGAGGGGATGGGATGGGATGGGAGGAAAGGGGAGGGGATGAAAGGGGACATAGGCAGCAGCACGCAGATACGCCAAAAAAAAAAAAACAAAGCTCGACTGCACGGGGCCAAAACACTCGACGCTGGAAAGAGACGAAGAAATCGGGGAGGGGGTGGGGATGTGGGACAAGTATGAGGATGCAATCGCTGATGCACCGCCTGTATGACGGCGTCGGCACGGAGAAGATACTCAGCAGCCTTTGTTCCTCTTTCTGTTTTTATCGTGAAGGTGTAGCTGTGCGTGTTTGCGGGCCCGTGTGCGACGCTGCCCAACGAACAGAAGCAAGAGGATCTGCGAGCAGGCACCACCTTCCCGACCCTTTCTGGACACCAACCAATGAAGGATGACGGAGGCGACGGTGCAGTAGACGGTGAGATGCCTCTGCGCGGCACCCCGGTCTACACATGCTGCAAACCAGTTCGAATGCAACACTATTCACCAAAACACGAGCAGCATAAAAAAAAAACGGCAGGTCTTTCGGCCGGCGAACGGAGGGGCCGTTGCCGCCCTCGCACAGAGGCGGCAACAGGGAGGAGCATTGCATGAAAGGCGCCGTCGCGTTTACCGAGTGCAAGTGTCGCCCGCCACTCCGACCTGCTCCCTAGAATGACCCACTACCAGGCAGACGGAGCCGTCTCCAAGCCACAAACGTGCGCGCGGAAGTGCCGATGTCGTTCTTTGTTGTTCGTCTTCGCATGTCCGCCGGGTTTCGTCCTTCCTTGCGCGGCAGAGCACCATCAGTGGGTCGTGATGGCCCGGCGGTCAGACGAGGATGAGCTGAGGAGGTGCGGCGGCTGATTTAAGGCACCAAACGGGCTGAGGGAGGAGGAGAAAGAGCGGGGGAGAGCTGAGGTGCGGACTGCCGCGAAAGCTGCACCTCGCCCATACACCCCACGAACAAACCGCGGTGGCCATCCTAAGTCCATCGTAGACACACATATGGGCCCCGTCCATGTCTGTGTGGGCTGGTTGGCTGTTCCGCTTGCTCCACCACTGCCGCCTCTACACTTCTCCCGTCATCGGCACGTCTTCGCTCCGTCACGATTGCCTCGTCTCGTCGTTTCTCTGTCACGGGTCTCCTTCGTTTTCTCTCTTTGAGCCCTCTTCACATCTTCCTACTGTTGCTCTACGACGTTCACCTACTACCACGGCACTCGAAGGTTGAGGACGGTGGCGCCAAGTACAATGACCCACGCGACAATAGACAAGACGAGCCCCTCCTGCACACCGTAGCCCGGAAAGTTCGTCAGTCCGTTGTAAATGCCGGAGGGCACACCCGGGTAGTACTGGTACATGGTGCCAGTGACGGCCCCGGTGCAAGAGTTACGGTACCGAACAGCGACGGCAGTCACCCAGGAAATGAGTAAGAATACAAGCGTGATGACGGAGAAGACGATCGAGGCGATGCGGCAGCCGCGCGCGAGGAAGGCCGGTATCGCCAGCATAGTCGCCATAAATAGGACGATACTGGATAGGATGAGAAACGAGATACTCGCCTTCATGCGCTTGCTATAGGCACTGCAGCGATAGTGCCCGCGACTATAGTAGAGTTTGGTGCCGTTCGGCATAATTAGCTCTGTGTGCCAGTACGTCACACGCACCACGCTCACGTCACGCGTGTTGAACCTGCGTTTCCACACAGTGCCCGCGTTTGCCACGCACAGGAACAAGAGCGACACGCACAGCAGCGCCATGTAGTACGTGTCCATCACACGCAGCTGCTTTAGCACCGGGCCAACGTTCACCTTTGTTACCAGAACAACGGCCAGGAGGCCGCCCAACTGGAAGACCCACGCCAGCAGCGACAGCGCGAAGCCGGCGTCGAGGCGCGCCGTCTTTGAAAACCGCGGCGCATTGCAGCGAGAGGAATAATACATGCTGATCGACATTGCATTGCCGCAGAGTGTCCAGGCGAAGGCAAGGAAACTGAAGAGTAAGATCCAGCCGTAGGAGGTGCGACCGGAGAGACGCGCGCCAGAGATAAGAAGTGAGAGGAAGGAGAGCACGCAGCCCAGAATGGTGGAAACGGCAATGGTCTGGTAGAACTGCTTCTCCAAGGGGCAGTGCTTCATCGCGTGCACCCAAACAGCCGGGTACTTGCCACCCTCCGCCATCCACAGAGAAAACAAACGGTCATTGTAGTTGACCCCGCCGACATCGACGTTCCGGCCACGGTACCACGGGACGGGGCAGGCGGCCGCCAGCGTCAAGAGAAACGCGATACCAAAGAAGATCACGTGGAGGATGAGGGCTGTTCGGAAGCCGTTCGGTGGCACCGGGTTCAGCACCGGTGGCAAGCCATCCACGTAGTACTTGTATCCGCGCGGAATCGTGTACGTTCGCTCCTTCAGCAGCTCCTCCTTGGCGGTGTCGCTCAGCTCCGCCTCATCCACCTTCTTGGGCCGCGGCGCATAGCTGTGACCGTTCAGGATGCCGCTCAGCCAAACTGACGACGCCTGTTCCACTCGGTGCTGGTACCTCTCCGTCAGCGACTGGCTGCGCTCCCCGCTTTCAGAGTGGTGCACGCCGCTACCTGTGCGGTGCTGATGCGCAGCCTCCTTCATGTCAGAGTCAGACCGTGCTTGGGCTCCCTGGTGCTCAGTGCTGTGGCTTTCCTGCTGCTGGCACTGATATTGCTGGCTTTTGCACGGCGACTCCTTGTTCTTCGAGGACGGCGATCGTTTCCTGCTGGATGCCATTGTGTCTCACGCACCCCAGGGAGTGTGAAACAAGAAAGAGAAAACAAACAAAAAAGAAAGGGTTTACGTGAAAAAGGGAGGGCGGCGTGTGCAAATCCGAAGGCGAAGTCGAAGCACGCGCGAAAAGACAACGAGAACACAAAAAAGGGGGAGAAGGCTCGAGGGACGCGCGGGGGGGGGCAGAGTAGGTGAAGAGGGTGGCGGCGGTGTTGGTCAGGCGGCGACGACTGCCTTGATAGCGCTGATGAATGAGAAATGGAGAGAGAAATGGAGAGAAGATCCTGCGAGGAGGAAGGGGGCAGGGCACGCGTTTAAAGATCAGACAAAGGCGTCACGTCGGCTCCCTGAGCTCACTGGTCGTGGGTCCCGCTGTCTCTGCGTGTGTGCATGTGTGTGTGAGTGAAAGAGGCGAGGGAGGGGCTTCTGCGCAGGCTTTATGACGAATGGAGAGGGGGATAGAGAGAGATGGAGTTGCTTGGCAGCGGAGCGGCGGGCTGGAAGAAGGGTAGCGCACAAAGAAAGAGAAGTGAAAAAAAGAAAGGGTTGAGGGACGCCGAGATGCGCCGTGAAAAAAAAAAACCGAAGCGCCTGTAGCGGATGTGTACGTGCGTCCGCCGTGAGCGCCGGCCCTCCGCTATGAGGTTCTCTTTCGTTTCCCTGCACGGCAATGTTTTCTTGAAAGATGCTCGAGAGTCAGAGAGCGAGAGAACAGCGTCAGCAGCAATAACAAACAAGATGTGTGTGGCACAAGCACATACGGCGAGAAACAGATACAGAAAGGCGGGGCTGATGCAAACACTTGAAGCAACTCGCCAGTAGGACACACATAAGCAAAAAAGAAAAAAATATGAATAGCGCCGTAGAACAGCAAGGCAGAGCAGACGAATAAGCTGCGCGAACGACGGCTCCGTCACGCACGCTTGTCCTAAAACTTTCCTTTTTTTGTCGCTGCTTTTCCCTTCTCTCAGGAACCACGAAACGCGTCGCTCACTGCTGCCCTCGCCCAGCTAGCCGGCAACGAGAGAGAGCGAGAGAGAGAGAGAGCGCGAAAAGACGCAACACAACAAAGAGAGACCGAAGAAGAGCGAGGCGAGGCAGAAGGAGTGTGCCTGATGAGAGAACTTCTTCCTTCTTCTTGTGGGCGGGGGGTGGGGGGGGGGGGGGGGGGGAAGGGGGAGGGAGAATGGAACAGTTGCAGGGGGGAGGAGAGGGCGTGCGCCGGAGCGGGCGGGGGAGAGGGGGATGGGGCAACACGACACTCTATAGAAAGTACTACTCCAATGGATTCGGAGGTCGTGTCCGTGTGTGTGTTTGTTGTTGTTGTTATTGACACCGCGGAGGTAAAACCCAACACAAAACGGGAAGCATACACGCCGCAACCAAAGAAGGGGAGGCGAGAGAGACGATGATGGGGAAGGATGAGATTGAACAAGCAGCAATATCGGCGGATAGAGGTACGCGGTTGGGAGGGGAGAGGGGGTGCCCATGCCCAGGCGCCGGCCTTGAAGTTGACACTCACGATCATACCAGCTCCATTGTGCGCCGCCGTATGCCCCCGCTCCTTCTTCTTTGACCGCAGGAAGTACCTACGTGCCTAGACAGGCGCTGGGGACAGCGCCCATCATCTAAGCAGCCCATCCATGGGAAGCTCATCGACAGTGCATGGAGGTCCGCTAAAGGTGATTACTGGCCATCCCCCACCCGAAGTGCCTCCTTCCCACCGCGGATATGCTGTGGTGGCATTTCTTTCAATTCTGGGGGTTACCTTTTCTATTTTTGAGTTGTCGAGAGCTGCTCATAATGACCTTTATATGCTACGTGCCGGCTCTCTGCTGCAGAACATGGGGTCCAGCAGAACTCGGCCCGGCCCCGTCGCCGGCTCGTTTGCGTGGTGCCGAGCAGCCGCACACACGTGCTACCGCAACGGCGACGCAGCCATCGCAGCACCACACCTGCGTCGAGCTCTATCCACCTCCGCCGAGCAGGCCGCCGCACGGCCGCTCGCCCATCATGCCCGTCCCCACCCGGTGCAGCCCCCTCGGGACAACCCTCAGGCTCCCCCACACCAGCAGGCAGTGTGAGGGCCGGGGGACGGTGCACGCCCGAGTCCCGCTGACACTCTGCCCACCACATGGATGGCACACGCGTGTTCGCGGTCGCAGGTCGCTCCGGCGCAATACCACTCGGGGCCTGGCGACCGACATCCGCAGCGATGCATCGCTCTGGCATCTCTCTCCGTCACAGGCACCAGGCCCTGGCCCCATCCGAAGTGGCTCGGCATTTGGCAGGGGTAGGGAAGGACTGCCTGGCTTCCCCGGACAGAGAGAGTGGCAGGGGGGGAAGGGGAGGGGCAGTGGTCCCTGCTATGCCACTACGCTAAGGTGCTCCGCCGTCATAATTGCATGAAGGAAGGGAGGTGGGACCAAAATAATGGTAAAAGAAAGGATAATAAAACAGGCGACGGTATGTCGTGGCAATATTGTCGTGTTTCGTGACCATCCAAGCTTTTTGTGCGTTCGTCTGCGGCTACACCCCACCAACCTATAATACCGCATAATTCGCTCCGAACACGGCTGCCGCACGGCAAGACCGCCTTCTCCGTCCACACGACGCGTCCGGGTAAGAGGGCGGGAGTAGACGAGAGGAGGAGAGAAGGGCGCAGGGAGGAAGGGGTCAGAGGCGGGCCAACAGGGAGGACAAACAAAGCAGAAAGAGAGACGAGAGAGATGAGCAAACAAAAAATCCCCTCAAAAGAAAGAAGCACAGGTGAGGCACCAAAATGAAGCAAGGAGGAGAAGAAGGAGGGCGGGGGGGGGGGTAAAAAGAAAAAAATCAAGAAAACTAAGCGTAACAAGAGAAGTTTTGGGGCTCTGGCGCAGCATGGCGTCGCCGACAGCGTCGCAATCATAGCTCGTCTGCACATCGGAGGGACAGCGTAGAGTTGCGCCTATACACAACCGCTGCCCTCACACGTGTGCGTGTGTGTGTGCGCGCGTGCGAGTCTGAGGAGTGAGTGGACGTGAAGGCATAGCATAAGCTGTCTTCCCTGCCCTTCCCACTTCCTGCTCCATCCTTTCCTTCCGGATTCGGGTCCTTCTCGCCCGACTAGTGCGGGTACTAAAGCGGATTCCTAATGGCGCGTAGGACTAAGAAGATCATCGTAATGGGGAGGAGAGAGAAAAGGGCGGCCGTCAAGCCGAACGCTGAGCCGTAGCGGAAGCCGATTTTCTTGAGCGACGTGTTGTGGCACAAATTCCCGCGGTACATCTGCACTCCCAAGATCATAGCCACCATAACAAAGAACCAACACAAAAACAGCAGCGTGTGGACAAGGTAGGTGCAGATCAACACGCGGCCGCAGATGATGGGGAACAAGGACAAGAAGAAGCCGAGGCAGACGACGAGGAGAAGCAGGATGTACAAAGCCAGGTACCCATCCGACTTGGCGGCATAGTTCTCGCAGAAGATTGTGTGGACATTGTAGTGCTGCTGTGCGCCCTCCCCCCCGGTGCCCCAGACGTTCACGCTGTCAACGCGGACGGTGGCGGTGGAAGATTCGTAGTAGAACAGCGGGGTGATGAGGGCAAAGACCGATACTACAAACATCACCATCAGCGTCGCCAGAACCACAAAGTTCTCAATGCGGCAGCGGCGGACGCGACGGGGGCTGAAGGGGGTCGGGGTGTACTCAAATTCGTTCAAGTAGCTGCTTTCGCGCATGTTGGCTGCGCCGTTCGCGTCACTGATGTTAGCCATATCGTCCTGCTTCGCCGTCAGACTGCCACGAATGTCTATGTCCCTGTTGACGATGCTGTCCATGCGGTTCGTCTGCCGATGGCTGTCCCAGCTGGAGTCACCGACGGACCGCGTACTTTCGATCATTTTTCGGAAGCCTGGTGTACGTGTGAGTGTGTGTAGTGAGGAAGCGGGTAGAGCTGCAGCCGATGGGCGAGTGACCGCTGATATTTCACGAGCACGTCCGCCTCGGCGGGACAGAGTGAGGAGACAGGAAAAGAGAAACCGGTGAGGTGCAGTGCACAGGGCACACACAGAGAGACAGGGGAAAGCCACAAGAAGGAGCAAAAACGATGGGAACGTAAAACGAAAAGCCAGGCGCGGACACAGTAGCGAAAAAGGCCCTAAAGAAGAGGCGCACTGCAGGCAGTAGGGGATGGGGTGAGGGGGAGTGGGGAGACAAAGGAGGATGATATGTGGGCTCGCCTCGAATGACTCGGTAGTAGGGAGGGGGCGACACAGGAGTTGGAGGTATGTGTTTGGGAGCGCACGCGCGAGAGAGAGCCCATAAAGTGCGCTTGAGAGGACAATATGGCGCGCCACCAAACAACAACAGCAGCAGAAAAGAGTGTATCAGAGGGTGGTGGCAAGTAAGTGAAGGGGGCGGGGTTCACGTACTCGTCTTTGTTTCGTTCAAGTGTAGATGTGAAGGATGACGCTGTGTCGCTGGACTGCACAGGTCTGCAGTGTGGGGTAGGAGGTATATATGTGTGTGCTCTGCGGCTGCGAGACGATCCGTGCATTGGGGTGTCGGTGTGACGAGTGCGCATGTGCGGCGTATTGCAGTGGTTGGAAAAGAGCACGCCGGGACATGAATAGCCGCAGAGCAACGCGTTATGAATCACCCGCACGAGCATCGACCGTGGTGTCCGGACCACACAAACGAATGGGGGGCGGGGCGGGGCGGGGGCGGGGCGGGGCGGGGCGGGGCGGGGGGGAAGAGGTCAAAGCGAGCGGTAGAGAAGGTGCAAGGAAGTGGGCACACAGGAGTTGTGGAGGAGCGGCACACATTTCCAGAGAGAACGGGGGGGGGGGGGTTCTCAAACGCATATCCCTAGACCCACACGGGAAAGGCGGCAACCCCACAGATATTCTCTCTCTACGCAGCGTGTGCACGCTTCCAGACGACTGTGTCAAGCAGCATGCAGTAACGCGTTCTTTCTCTTGTCCTGGCTGCCGTCCTCTCTTGTCGGTGCGCATGCACATCCCGCACAGAAGTATGGTGGGTATGCGCGAATCCCACACTGAAGCCGCGCAGAATACCGTGGCATGCCGTTTTCGCACGTCCGCGTACTCGTTGTGCTCGTTGGGGTGCGTTTTTCTCTCTATCTTCCTCATCCTACACGATGGCGTCTTTGCAGACGTGTCTGTGTGTCTGTGCAGGGGCTGTCTATTTCGTTGTTGAGCACCAACGGTGTCACAGCCGCAGAATAAAAGGAGAGAGAAGGGAAAAAAGAAAGAAAGAGGATGAAGATCTGAGGCTACATCATCTTGAAGGGCCAAGGCATCGTCATCGTCTTCATGATCATCCTACCATACATCAGCGAAAAAAAAAGGAACAGACATCACACACACACACACACACACCAAGCTGTAGAGAAGAAAAAGAGAGAAGAGGTGGGGAGTGACGCGAAAGGAAACCCAAACAGGGGAGGGCGAAGGGGGGAGGGAGGGCAGAGGAGACCCGACACACGCGCACAGGCGTGCGAAGAAGGTCACGCGCGTCAAACAAAACAGAAGACGAAAACAGCCAAGGTGGGATGCAAAGGATGCGTCGGCAAGGCACAAGACGATCAAGAAGAAAAGATCAAGGAGAGTGCAGAGAGGCAACGCACGAATGCGGAGCGTTGCAGGACAAGATAGACGGTATAGTCGACAAGATGTCTTTCCGTCTTTCGCACTTTCCATCTCTCTCGACCGCTTCACCGATCTCCGGTGAAGCCGCGGTGCCACTGGCGCCCATGCCCTTCGCCGTGCTTCTTCTCTCCCGGCCACGCGCACAAACATACAGGTGCAAATCTAGGCTTTTGCAGTGCATAGACACCACTTGGTCTTGCGTCATCACTTTCGGTCACAGCTGCCAACAAGCGGCACGCATTACCGAAAACGCGGCCGCTCTTCCTCTACGACGGTGGCCCTGCGTCTGCCCGTTCCCTCCTCCACCTGTACATGGTGCGGGTAGCCAACAGAGAAAACAAAGAAGGAGAAAACAAGCCAGAGGCTCGCACACAAACCCGCACGCACCGCGACCGCGACCCATTGGGGGAAGGGGAGGGGAGATGGATAACAGAGGCAGCGGAGGAGGACCATCAGCGTCACCACCACCCTGCTGAATAGCGTGTGTGACGAGAACAAGACAACACGCCGCACACAGAGACAGCGCGCGCGCGCGACGTGGAGAAGGATAGACCAAGTCAGGGCACATACACACACGTACACATACAACAACACATGCACACACACGTACACCTAGGCACACGAGAAACCAGTAGCAGCACGCGACAGCAACCGTACAAAAAAAAAGAGTCTAAGGGGCCTTGGGGGCGTCCGCCCAAGTTGAAACAGGTGGTGGTGAGGCTGAGAGGTGGAGGAGGAGGAGGGGGGCTCACGGACCACCCGCCGCAGCCCACGGAATACTACGCGCATTACAAATCCGCGTACACACGAAGGGGGGGGGGGGCAGGTCCGATTTTGTTCTTCCTCGAGCGGAGCAAAGGGAGGGGGGGGGGGGAGTATGAGACGGCGGGGCCTTTCGAGCAGACAAGACGCACGATAACGCGAGTTTTATACTTTCCGCCCCGTACGGGAATCCCTCCACCAGCGCTGAGGAGCACCAACGGCAAGGGCATGAAAGCAAGCCCGGGCGAGACTACAAAACGGCCTCTCGCTTTCGTTCGTTGGCGCGGCTTTGCGTCGAGGTTGACCGACGGCGCTCATGAGCCACCCTCCATGACAACGGCGTGCGCCACTGGACGCTCTGCCGATATAGACAACGGATAAGAACAAGCTTAAAGGCCCTCAACCGCAAGCTCGCCGACGCTCCAAACCATGACGGCACCCTCATCGCCAACGGACACAATCTTCTTGCCGTCCGGCGATACGCGCACCTTGGTGATGCTGCAGCTGTGCGCAAGCCCCACCGCGATGCACTCACCGCGATCGTAGTCCCACACCTTCACAATGCGATCATTGCCGCCCGTCACAAAGAACCGTCCATCAGGTGATAAAGATAGTGAGTTCAACTCGGCGGTGCGGCTGCCACACACCTCGCGAATGGCGTGGCAGTCAACGGAGTCCCAGTAGACAATGCACTTGTCACTGCCGCACGTGATCAGCTGGCTATCATCAACGTAGTACTCCAACGCGCGAAAGTAGGTCTGACGGTACATGATGTTGCGCCGGAGGTAGCGAGTCAGGTCCCACACGATGCAGCTGCCGTCGTCGCTGGCTGTCACGCACTCGGTATCATCGTGCGAGATGACAATGGCGTTCACGGCAGCCTTGTGCTCCTTCATCGAAGCCTCCAGCGTGCAGGTGGCCCCGCGGATGGCCCAGACACGCACGAGGCCGTCGGAGCCGCCGGTGATGATGCGGTGGCCGGTGTTGTCGGCGCACACGGACGTCACACCGACCTTGCCGCCAACCTTGTGGCTACGGCTCCCCTGCTCCACTTTGTGCGCGTCGGCGACGGAAAACACGAGCTTTCCAGACTGCGGGCCAAAGGCGCGGATGCGGCCGTCGCTCCAGCCGGAGATGATGAGCGAGCCGTCGCGGCTAAACTGCAGGCAGTTGCACGTCCGGTTCGAAACCTCGATCCGCAGCAGCTCTGTGCACGAGTTCGCATTCCAGACGCGGATGTCCGTATCGCAGCACGTGGCAAACACAGAGCTGAAGCCATGGGGGAAAACGACGTCCTGCACCGCCTCGCTGTGGCACGTGAGGCGCAGCCGTGTCATGAAGTTGCCGCCGTTCACAAAGTACAAGTTGCTCGTCTTCGTGCCGACGTAGTAATTATCCCCCATGAGGGCCAGTGCCGTCACGCCACCGTTGACGGTGGTGCTATTCTGCACTGTCAGGTTGATCTTCGAGAGCAGCTGCAGCTCTCCAGCACCACTGCCGACCAGCACGTCGCCTGTGTGGGTTAGCATCGTGGACAGAATGCCGCCAGAGAGCTTCTTCTGCGGTCCCTGCATCTTGAAGACGTTGGCCTGCTGCAGCTGCGCGCAGATGACGTCTCCGGAGGTGGTGCCGCAGTAGACATACCTGTCCGTCTTCTCGATCGAGATCGTCTGCACGCTGCGGCGCATGTTGCCCATGTTAATGTCTACTGGGTTCATCTTCCGCTGCTCGAGATCGACCGTCCAGACACGCAGGGAGCCGACTCCGCCGGTGATGAGCTTCTCAGAGCTGTTGTTGAAGAAGGCGACGGCCTTCGTTTCGGTGTGGTGTGCAGGCGCTCCACAGAGCGGACGCCCTGTCTTGACGTCCCACAGGACAACCGTGTTGTCGTCAGGCCCTCCGACGGAGGCCAGATACTGCTCATCCAGGGAGAAAGCGAGTGCCTGCACCTTCACTTTGTGCAGCAACATGCGGTGGATGAGGCGGCGCTCCGCAAAGTCGAAGATGCAGACGTCCGCCTGAAACCCCGGGTGGGTCACCTGCCCCGACGCCACGTAGCGACCCGACACGCTCACGGTGAGACAGCTGATCTTGTCATTGTGGCCGTAGAAAAACTCGGAGCTTTCCGCGTCGTTGGCGTCACGAATCACAATGCAGGCGCCAAGGGCATACAGCAGATGCTGCTGATCGGGGTGGGCGACCAGGCTGCCGGGCAGGTTGCCACTGTAGCCGAGAGCGGCCTCGAGCTCCAGGCGTGGCGTGTTCTCGTGCTCTGTCATTGCCACGACAGGAGTGTCAAGACGCTGCAGTGTGTGTGTGTGTGTGTGCTGAGAGACGGAAGTCGAAAGAGAAAGAGAGGTGGACCTCTTCGCTTGCGTGTCCCCCGCGTGCGCCGATCGCTTGGAAGGTTTGCCAACGAATTCGTTGGTTCTGTGTGGTAGCAAGGCAGAGCACAAATAGGGCAGAAAGCCGTGAAGGAGGGCAAAGGAGGGAAGAGGCAGAGAAGCGAGAAGCGGTTAAGAGGGCGGGTTGGAGGGATGGAAGGCTGGGGGGGAGGGGGGGGGTTGACGGCTGAAGACGAAAACTACATGGACTAGCCGGCGGCACTCCACGAGCATACCCACCGGCTTTCCCTGCGCTGCAGGAATCATGTCAGACGCATACGCCACATACAGGAACACGTACCCTTTCCCCGTGTGTTGCCCAGGATGCCGCGTCTCATGTGCATGAAACAAGGACAAGAAAGCATCACGCATGCACCTTCCTTCCTTCTTTGGATTTCGGCGAGATGTCTGTGTGCGTGTGGGGTAGGGAGGGGGAGGGGGAGGGCGAGGGGGAGGGCGAGGGGCAGCTCTTTTTACGTGTCGCTTCGTGGTTGCGTCGCCAAAGACGAAAAGACGCTCGAGATTATTCCTTCGCCTTTATCGACTCTGCGCGACGTCGCACGTTGCCAAAGTCCACGGCGAACGAGACGGCAACGATGGTAAGGAGGGCCGTTCCACGTCCATGCTCAGCGCTCTGGAATGGGCCCCGCTTTTTTTTGTTTGCTTTCGTGAGCGCGCGTGGGTGGGGGCGGGTGATGCGGGGGCCTCTCGCATGGCATCAATCTGCCACCTTTTCAAGAGAGACACACATCCACAGGCATGCTCACTCAAACCTCCTCCCAAGCATACACGTATGCAGGCCAAAGACGCTCAGCGAGTGCCCGGCACCCGCTGGCACAGGCAATATGGAATGCCACGGACGTCAGGCGAGGTGCGCCGCGCGCTGTCGCATGAGGCGCTGATCGAGCGTATGCGAGGTCGTGAGAACGGAACACGGCTCTCATGAACAGCGCTGTTTTATGCTGCCGTGGGCTTCGTCCTGTCTCTCTCTCTCTGTCCGTTACCCCCGCTGCTGCGCGTTCCTTCACTTGCGTCCCTGCGCTTCGTTGGGCTTTTGGTTCAGCACGGCCATCTCTCGCAGCTCATCCTCATCAAACTGCAGCGGAATCTGCCCGAGCGACTGCGACAAGGTGTTCGCCACCTCCACCTGGTTCACCATCGGATCCCAGTTAGAAGCAACGTACTCCTGCATCTCGGGATCCATGTTCTGCAGAATCTGCAGTCCGCACAGCGCGTACAAGTTTTCGAAGGTGTCCTCGATGAACTCGTGTGAGAGATCGTGGTCGTACCCGCCGGCCTCGGGCAGGGCCTCGTCGGCCGCGCTGTTGATCGCTGCGTCAAATTCAGAGCCGTCTGCCGTCGCCTCTCTCATCTCCCCCTCCGCCCTCTCGTCTGACTGTGGCGGCGCCTCATCGTTCTGCGGCCTGGCCAAGGCCCGCACGCGATTGACGTTCTGCAGCAGCAACTCCCGCATCGCGTTGCAATCCTTGCAGATGAAAAAGGTGTTGTCGAGGTTCATCTCGCATGTACGGCACATGAAGGCCTGCTGGTCCTTGACGGATTTGCCGCAGTGGTCGCAGTGGTCATGCAGCTCCATGATCATCTCCGTCGCGTTCTCTGTCGCGCGCGGCGCGAACTGGTCAAACGCAGAGCGGCACAGCTTACAGGAGCACGTCATGCCGTCCGTGAAGGCGTTCACCGGCAACAGCATCCCGTGGTACGGGAACACGTCGGAGTCCTCCATGTCTGCCGAGTGGGGGGCTGCAGACTTGGTGCCGCAGGCGAGCACCGCTTTCTTCGAGGGCGCCATCGGCGGCAGCTGGCCGTGGTAGCACCTCAGTGGGTCTTCCGTCGCCATCCATGGATGCTCCTGCATGCAGTAGGCACACACGAATCCGGTGAAGACATCGTCATTCATCAGCTCTGTTGCCACGGAGTCTGGGATCGGGTCGAATGTGCTTTCATCATCGATCATCTCGGCCGCAACCTCCTCCGCAATGGCGCAGAGCCCCCGGCAGCCGCAGCTGAACCTTACCCCCTCCGGCCCGCTGTTGTCGGTGCCATCGTCCTTCGAAGGGGTCACCAACGCCTCCTCAACACTGTGGTCCTTGTGGCAGCGGTATCGGCACGGTACACACACGTGAGTGTTGCACGTCTTGCACTTGAAGACGACCGTGTCGCCGAGCAGCACATCGCCGTAGCACGGCATGCGCCGGTACTGGTATGTGTGCAGCCTCGTGATGTGGGTGCTCCAGTAGCAGCTGCAGCAGAGCATGCAGGCAATACCGCCGCACTCGGGTCGTCACTGGGGTAGGCGTTTTTGCAGTAGCACCAGTTGAACGGGTCGCGTGGATAGCGGTTGTGCCGATTCCTTGGCAGAACCGACTCCACTGGCGCCTTCTTTGTCTTGCTGTCCACGACGAAGGCACAGCGGCTCAGCTCCGGCAGCGGTGGCGGGAGCGCGTCACTGTGCTTCACCTCGCCGTGGTCGCCGTGGATGTCACCGCCCTCGCCGCCGCTGTCAGAGGCGCGCTTGCCGACAAAGGCCCGCCCGTTCGAGACACGCGTCGATGCATCCGCCTCGTCGGCCGCGGCCAAGGGCGGCGACGGTCCTGGGGAGAACGCGGACAACGAGGGGAGGGCCCTGCTGGCGTCCTGCGATGGCCTGGAGGCACTCCCTAACGACGCCGCCGCCGCCGCACCAGCGGCGGTGGAGTGGTGCAGGATTATCTCCGGCATGTCTGCCGGCGGGATCGTGGCCATGCGAATACCACTCACGGGTGAGCTGCCGCGCGAGCGCTTCGGCGTCAGCGGCGATGTCGAACGCGCGCGCTTGCGCGTGGTGCGTTCTTCAATGTCACGCATCTGCACGGCACGCACTTCGGAGCCGGAGGCCGTAGCGTCCGCCACGGATGGCGAGGAATAGAGCCCCGCTCGACGCTCTGCGGCCGCCTCTGCGCCGCCTCCGGATCCGCTGGAGGCCGCCAGCACTTCTGCGTGCAGCAGTCGCATCGCATGTAGTACCGCACGCCCCACTCCTCGACTTCGTGATTTCCGTGGCAGAACTCGGCGCAAGCGAGGCAGAGCGCGTGTTGTGGGTCAGCCCTCCCCTCGTCGATGCATGTGCGACAGACGTACGCCGTCTGCCGCAGATAGCCTCGTGCGTAGGAGCACCGGTACCACTTGCCGTCGTGCTCCACCGTGGTGGCGACCAAGCGCGATATCTCGGATGTCGCCGCCACGTTCACCGCCGGGGCCGTCTCGGCACTGCCGAGCAACATGGCGCTCACCTTCACGTGCTGCGCCACAGGGCCGTCGTGCTGCTCGCAGCGGTTGACCAGCTCCGTCGGAAAGAGAAGGCGAACCACCGTATCGTGCGGCGGATCTCGGTGCTTCGCCTTTAGAACAGGCAGGTTGAGCAACAGTCGCTGCTTGTCAAGGCGCACGTGTGTCTGCTCCTCCAGCCTGTGCTTCAGATCGTGCACAGTGGCGGAGGCCGGCATCTCAAGCGAGACGACCGTCTTCCCAAACTTCACCTCAAAGTCCACATAAAATTCCTTCTTGGCCGCCATTGCGCCGTCGCTACAAGGAGGTGGGAGGTGGTCGTCGTGGTGAGAGTGCTGGTGATGCCGCTGGCCGCAGTGGTGCAGTCGTCTTCGGCTTCTTTTTATTATTTGCCGTGCGGGGCTGTTCTCGCGTCTACAATAACGTCGCGGGAGGAGAGGCGGCGTAACGGCGACACGGACAAGACGAGATGGTACTCGGTGATGCCTGTTCGCCTACCCTTTTTTTTTTTTAGAGAGAGAGAGAGTATCGATGTATACGTATCCGGTATGACGCAATCGTACTTCCGTGCTTGTGTGGGTGTTTATGCGCATAGATGACGAAGTCCCGTTCTTCGCACCGTGACAAGGCGAGGAAGAGGGTGGAGAGTGAGGGCAGAGGGTGGGTAGTGAAGGGGGCTGGAAAAGGAAAAAAAAAAACATGGAAGCTTCCTCTGCTTCTCGCTGAAATCAACGCGCAGATTCGAAGCACAGCACACGGGATGACCGCGCAGTGGCGGAAGCAGCTCCCTCGAAAACAAAAAAATCGACATAAAGTGTTGCCAAAAGGGATGGTGTCAAGAGAGCGGTTCAACGACACCGGGGTAGGGGCGAGGCGAAGCAAGGGGTGCTGACGGTAGCAACGCGCACCCGAGAGCTCAAGCGAAGAGATGTGAAAAGATGACAGCCCACTGCACTGGCAGCGCGCCTCTGCGCGAGCGCGCGTGCTTGCGCGTGACTCACACTAGCTCATGAGTCGTCGTCGCTGCTCTGCTCATTTTGTGCTTGCTTTGCTGTCTCAGTGACAGCTGATGTCGACGCGGCGAAGAGGACGAGGGAAGGATGAGCTGCTGAGGGGGCAGCTGCAGTGATGCCGTCACCTGTGCCAAAGAGGCATCACCGTGGACGCAGTAGAAAGCACCGAAAACAAAAAAAAAAGCGTGAGAGGCGCGCAGGCGCGCCGACGTTTGCCCCGCCCGGCCCGGCGTTCACTACCATTGGCGTCTTTCGCTCCTTTTTGTTCGTCCTCTCCTCCTCTTCTCTGCTTCCAGGGGCAGGAGGCGCGGGGGGAGGGATGGAGGGCACCCGCCACTTCCAGGAGTGGCATAGCAGGGGCCCGGCAGCCCTTCCCTACCCCTGCCAAATGCCGAGCCACTTCGGATGGGGCCAGGGCCTGGTGCCTGTGACGGAGAGAGATGCCAGAGCGATGCATCGCTGCGGATGTCGGTCGCCAGGCCCCGAGTGGTATTGCGCCGGAGCGACCTGCGACCGCGAACACGCGTGTGCCATCCATGTGGTGGGCAGAGTGTCAGCGGGACTCGGGCGTGCACCATCCCCCGGCCCTCACACTGCCTGCTGGTGTGGGGGAGCCTGAGGGTTGTCCCGAGGGGGCTGCACCGGGTGGGGACGGGCATGATGGGCGACCGGCCGTGCGGCGGCCTGCTCGGCGGAGGTGGATAGAGCTCGACGCAGGTGTGGTGCTGCGATGGCTGCGTCGCCGTTGCGGTAGCACGTGTGTGCGGCTGCTCGGCACCACGCAAACGAGCCGGCGACGGGGCCGGGCCGAGTTCTGCTGGACCCCATGTTCTGCAGCAGAGAGCCGGCACGCCTGGGAAAAGAAACGCTGCTCTCTCTTCCGTTTTTCCGCACACCCCTCCACATGCGCGTTGAATAGAATGCAGGCGCCCCCATGTGGTCCTGCAGGGGGTGAGGGGTTCATCCAGCTCAGGCACTACTGACGACGCGCCGGCTCCGTCCTTGTCGTAGGTAGGCGTCGCCCAATAGAAAGACGAAGTGGACGACGAGAAATCAAAGGCGAGCCGTGCAACGCAGAGAGCGAGAGGGTTAGAGAGCAAGTCTAGACGCATATCTAGATAATCTCAAAGGGAAAGAAGCTGAGACATCCGCTGCTCTGGTCAGGCGCCTGTCGGAGGTGGCTGGGGGGATATGAAGAGGGACGACGTCGAGGCGATCCGAACCAGCTCGGCTGCCTTCGTGGCGATCAGCGGCGGCGGGTCAGCCAAGTCGATTGTAGCACCCAGCTCCGTTGGCTGCAGAGCCTCCACCGTCGCCATCTGCGATCCATGAAGGGAGGTCGACATGAAGTGTCCCTGGCGCGCCTGCAGCCGCTCCTTGATTAGCTTCACGTCTCCACTGAGCTGCAGGAAAAAAACGTCCGTGTGCTGCAGCGTATCGGCGGCCGCCTTGGCATTCTTGCAGTGGCCCATTCCCCGCAGCACGTCACGGTAACAACGCCGCAGTGCGGAGCAGGCGAGCACCACCGACACGGTACCGCGACCCTGGCACGGCGCGAGCACCTCCTTGTGGAGCCGGCGCAACCACGGTGCACGATCCTCGTCCGTCAGCGGCACCCCAGCGCGCATCTTCTCTTTGCTCGCATCACTGTGGTAGTCATCCCCCTCCTCGAAGCGGCACTTAAAAAGCGCTGCAAGCTCTCGGCCGACGGTCGTCTTCCCGACACCAGAAGGTCCACAAACGACCACGGCGCTCACCTGGCGAGACATCGAAAAAACGAAAAAGAGAAGGGAAAAAAGAGCCGTCGGTTGCTGTGGCAAAAGGCGGGAGCAGAACGATAGGGCGGCAACCGCTTCCAGCGAGGAGATCCTCTCCTCGTCAACGAAAGCGAGTCTACGTGTCACGTCCAAACACACTCGTGTAGGTTCCCGTTCTCGTCGCTGGTGCGCCCGTTGGCAACCCTTAGTCCCCTTGCTTGGCTGATCAGTGTCATTGAGGATGGAAGCGTGCGCCTCGCCTGCTGTGATGGGTGTGTGTGGGTGTGTGTGCCCTGCTCATGCGGACATACGTGCGTCCGTGTTCGTGTTCGTTGCCGAGAGACGGAGAAGTGCAAAGACGGGTTAAATCGAAGAATACCGCATTTCGTCCCCTCCATCGAAAGCAGCGCGCTTGACCCGTACCGCGATAGTGAAAGAGCGGCATGCATTCCGACGGGAGGCAAACATCCTGTGCGCAGATGCACATCCGAGCGCGCCCTGCACATCTCTTTCCGGTGAGCACGGCAAAGCCCTCCGCCGACTGAGGGTGGAAGAGAGACGAAGAGACGAGGTCCACAGAGCGCGGGTTCCACCATAAAGACCCCTTTTGCAGGCCCCATTTGCTCCGCTCAACTCTCCAGCATCCACACATCAAGCCGCCGTCACTCAGATTAGCCATCAAGGCATCCTCTTTCTCTTCAAAGCAGCCGCAAGCGTGGCACCACTAATGGTGCCATAAAAGTACCTAAGCAGGAACAGGTCTACAGCAAGCAGCGGAGGAGCATGTCGCCGAAGAGGCGGCCAAAGGAAGAAAAAAAAAACAGTCCGGGAATAAAAGTACGCGCACCCGTACATCCGCACGGCGCACATCGGCAGACATGCCCAGAAGAGAGACAGGGCCTCACGCGCGCGCCTGCAGGTCGCGCAATGACAATGTGAGCGTTTCTTCTTTCGTGCTGTGTCTCTCCCCGGCTACCCGCGCAGGAGCTGAGGGAGAGAAGCACGTGCGCGCCCTCCTGATGCAGGCCGCGCATTGTCTGGCCACTCACTCGCTTTCTCCATGGCACTCGCACACATTCCCGCTTATACACTTCTCGCTCTACTCGCTTCGTTCTTCCCTTGTGGCACTGCGGCCTCGAACTCCCCACCGTCAGCACCTACGCGCCTTCTAGCCCGAGGACCGCAGTCCGGCACAGCTGCGTGGCAGTGTGAGCCCCCCTCTGAGTTTGATAACGAAGGATTGCACATACCAAGTCTACACCGGAAAGGTCCTGAAGACGGTGTGTCGGCTGGGTGCAATCTCGTCGTGCGCATCGTATGCACATGATCAGGGCAACCAAGCGGATACACTGCAAGTTGTGTGCACGTGCAACACAGCTGCATTGGCATGCACTCTAGCAGAGGAAAAGGCAGCTCCGTGGCGTGTCGTCTTGTGGCGTGACAAGCCACCACCCCTGTGAGCACCTCATTATCTTGTCTTTGTACGGTCGATCACCGGACCACCCGACGAGCAGCCCTGTCTTCAGAGCTCTTTGAGGGTTGTTGTTGTTGTTGCGACTGGTGCGGCTCCTCGGCGCGGAGAGGGCTGCCAGGATCTTCTCCGGCCCGTTAGTGCCTCTGCTGCCCAGCCCACCCTTCACCCCTGAAGCCGTGCAAGACGGCGTCTGAATTCGCCTGCTGCCGGACTCGGTGCACCCAACATGCTTGACAGCGGTGGTCTCTGTCGGGGTGGTGACTGGTGAAGCGATGAGCCAAAAACACTCGTTCTGCTGAGCTGGCGTGTCGTCTGCAGAAAGAGAGGGGAGGAGTGAGTGCACGGAGCGAGAGGGGCGTGTGCGTGCATTGCAGCTGCCATGCTGTGCGAGCAGAGGACAGGATAGTCGCAAAAGGTTATGCAGGCAAGGAGGGGGTGGGTTGTTAGATCATGAGAGCGCAAACATCGCAGCCCTGTCCTGGACACCAGAGAAAGGGGATTCCTTTGCCGTGGGTCCCTATTTGCAAATCTGTAAAAACCCAGCAACCTGTGAACGCTATCTGGTCCATCTTCGGCGTCCGCAGAGATTTGAAACCCCGAGGGGAGAAACGGGGGCCGGCGTGGTGCTGGCCGCCCCTCCACCCTCAACGCCCCCCTCTCCTTACAACGACCTTCTACAGCGAGGTGCTCCCTTTGTGGAAGGATTCATGGAGAGAGAAGGCAAAAGGGGGGAAAAAAAAGAAAACTCGGAAAGAGGGAGAGCGCTAAAGTGCACACCGATGTGCACCCGCGCCTACGCACACCGACTCAGCACGTCGGCACCAGCTTCACCCGGACAGCGCTGGAAAGGCTCAAGCGGACGAGCGTCACGTGCTACAACACGCCCACCTGGCCATTACATGACAGCCAGCTCATTGCCGACACCAGCCGCTTTCATCATCGAGAAGTCCTGGTAGTTAATGTACAGCGGGGCAGGCTTCTGACTCGCCAGCGCCTTCGCAAACTCGGTTCTCAAGCGTTGCACTTGTCTATCATCGGCGGCGAGGTTGTTCGTCACCCACGTCAGCTCCGACTGAAGGGAGGAGATGCTGCTCCTTAGCGCCTCCAAGTCATGCTGAGAGGAGCAGCAGTCCTTCTCCGTGCCCTGCTCGTCCTTCTCCCTTTCGTCGTCGGCGGCCTCATCGGTCGATGATCCCGCCTGAGCGGAGGCGCGGCGATAGGCCTCCGTCATGGCGCGCAGTCGCCCGTCAATAATGCGAGCGTTCTCGCGCAGCCGCTCCGTCTCGCGAATCGTGGAGGTGAGCTTGAAGAGCGCCGCCTTCGCCGCCGAGCAGAGCGTTGCCGACTCCATGGACCGGATGGCTGCGCAGTCGGCCTCCACCTCTGCAGCAGGGCCCTGCATGACACACGACGTGGGACTGGAGAAGAGATCGACGGTGTGGCGCAGGGGCGTGACAAAGCCGGGCTGATTTGGCTTGAAGATCGTTCGGGTAAAGCGCTGAAAGGTGCCGAGCTCTGTGAGGGTGCGCAGAGCAACGCCGTTGAGGATGCACTCCTCCTCCGTCGCCAGGAACAGCACAGTTGTCGCCATAGGTGGCCTGGTGGAGGGCCTAGCACGGTATAGCCGCGGCACAGGCGGCCACGGGATCTCACCCACCCGCTGCAGCCGCGACGACGAGTCGACACGGAAGGGCAGCGCGGTGGAGGCGGCCGTGGCCGCACCGAACACGTTCACAGCCTCTGAGATGTAGACGAGCAGCGAGTACTGGTCGTAGCCGATTACGTCGGTGCTGCGTGGGATGTCGCCTTGCATGCGAGAGTTGAGTTCAATCAGGATGGGTTCTCCTTCATCGAGGCGCTCGTCTTTGACCTTGCCCAAAGGGTTGTTCGTCTTCAGCCCCCGCTGTTCGTGATGTCGCAATTCGCGCGCCGCCTTTCGGGTGTCAAGGCGCACCTCGCTGTGCCCGCAGCCGTTCTCGAGTCCCAGCGCATCGAGGCACTTGAGCGTGTACTCGACGATCCGTCGTGCGCTGTGGGTCGCCGGCAGGTCTGCCAGATTGGTGATGAGGGTCTGCCTGTCGTACAGGATGGATATCTTGCGCTGCTTCTGGCGCTTGATGCCGGCGGTGCGCAGCGCCTCCTCGGCGCTGCGCGTCAAGCCTGTGGTGACGACTGGTTCCGGGTACTTCCAGCTCTCCCAGACATCCGTAACGACGTGCACGCCTTGGTAGCTCACCGTGTTCACGACGTACTCGGGGCCCTCGATGTACTCCTCCACAACGAGCTGTGCCGCGTCTGTGCCTTGCGAGGTCCGCACGCCCTCCACCATCGAGAAGGCGACGCGTATGTCGTCTACGGTGTAGCACAGCGTCACAAACTCTGACCCGGCGCCGGAGTTTGGCTTCACCACGACTGGGAGCAGCAGTGTGCCATCTTCCACCTTTGCCACCGCTTCATCGGCGCGCGTCGTCACGCAGGACCGAACGTAGGCAAGCCCCGCTTCCTTGAGCACCTGCTGCGCGTGACCCTTGTCCTGACGGGAGGAGCGCGATGTGGCGGGGTTGTTGCCAAACGCGTTCACGCGCGTGTAAACACAGGTGGGCGCCTCCGCCTCAAGACCATCGAGTGCCTCCACGACGTCCTCGTCAAAGCCCATGCGCTGGGCGAGAGACTGAACAGACTCGCCGCACAGCCGAGCATTGACATAGTCGAGGGCCGGCACCACGCCATCGCCGGAAGCGTAGCAGCCAATCACGTACGAAAAGCCTTCTTTGACAATGAGGCTCTGGTAGGCATTCTCGTAAACGCGCACATCGTGTGTGTCTCCGGGAAACACCAGTTCTGTGTGCATGTACCACAGCGGCGCCTTCTTGGGTGACAGGAGGCGAGCCCGCACCTCGGCCCAGTCAATAGAAGCCGGCGACGACGCCGTACCATTTCTGCCCCTCTCGCCGCTGGCGACGGCCTTGACACACCCTATCTGCTCTTCTTTGCCCTGCGGCTTCGCAGTACCGTTCAGATACGGAAAGTGCTGAAAGGCAGCGGCGAGGTCGTCGCGCAGGCTGTCGACATACTCGCGCTGCTTCGGCACCATCCCAACCGCCAACACGAACGGAGCGGTCATTTTGCCTTGAACCGTCGCCCGGCATTTTTCTTCGTCGGGGTAATAGCTGTTCACGGTGGAGGTGGCGCAGGCAGCTGAGCAGTGGTAACGCAGCTGCAGCGCCTGCACCAGCTGCTGCCGCTCAAGCAGCATCAGTGGCGGCAAGGTGAGAGCTGTTGGCTGGTTGGATGGGTGCTGCGTAGGTGGGGTAGGTGGGGTTTTGGTCTGGAGCGCAAACCCACGCGGTGGCCGCCGCGGCCCCGACAGAGGGAGCAGGGGCCCATTCAGCGAAGTGGTGTTGGACGGAAGCGTCGTAGGGGGCGGCATGCCGTTGGTCCGGTCCTGCGACGTGGGTGTCGACGATGTAGTCGGCGCGTCGAAGCGTATTCGCGCGCTCGAGTTTCCCATGGGGTTCTCCGCGTTCATCAGAGCTCACATGTGCATGCACATACACACAGTCGAGAACAAAAAAAAAAAATTGACAGACACGGACACACGGGGTGACCGTTTTTTGAATTTGTACAGCACGTCAGCGCGCGTGCGTGTCCGTGTGCGCGCACGGGTATACAGGAGAGCAAAAATGTGTGGATGTACCCAGATGCGCCAACCTGCAGATTCAACAACACAATACCCCCCCCCACACACACACGCGTTGCACGCTGACCAAGAAAGGAGCTACCCTCCTCGACGTCAATTGGCGGGCTGTATAGGGCACCGAGCCACACTCTCTGTCCGCTTTTCACCGACGCAGCCTCCGGTTGCACTCACCGCCTCTGGAGCAGCAGAAAAAAAAGGGGGAAAAACCAAAGAGCAAAACCGCGGAGAAGGAGCGGAGACCGAGATGCGTGCAGTTGCACAGAGTATAAGGAAGCCTGCGCTCCCAGGCACTCGCACGCGCGCAGAGCGCAAGAGAAAGTCACGCAACGAAAAAGACGGGAAGCAGACGCTCACAAGAATGAAAGACGAGCTTCTTTCTCTGCGGCCTGTGGCAAAGAGCGGCAAACACAAAAAAGGCAGACAGACAGATAAGAGGCGAGCGAGCCAAAACAACAACAAAACAAACAACGGGAAGGCAAGAAAGCACGAAGGGGGCACGCTGATGTGAGGGGGCGTGTATGTGTGTGTGTGTGTGTGTGTGCAGCGTACGGCAAAATGGCAAATGGAGGGGGATCACAGCTTCAGGAAGACAGCGAAACAAACAAAAAAAAAAAGGGGCTTGCTGTTGAAAGAGGTCGGAAGAGATGCTGGACAACACAGACAACCACTCACGCATTCACACACACACACACACAGACATGCGTGTGCACACGGACAACAAAGCCATGCAACCAGAGCTGTGGAGAGAGGGAAGGAGAAAGCCGAGGGGCAGCAGCAAGCCGGCGAAACGAGTGAGAGCGAAAACGCCAAACGGAAAAAGCCCGACAAAAAAGGAGAAACAAGAGGAGGAGAGGATGGGCGTGTGCGCACTGTTTGATGGTGCGTGTGTGGGCCGGTGGGCGGGAGAGATCGATGCGAGACAAGAGGCGGTGTGTCCAAGGCACCTGCACACTCCAAAACGAAAACGCGCGCGCGCACACACACGCACACCTACGCCGGGTCAGAGGAAGAGCAGGGAAGGAGGGAGGGAACGGAGCGGAAAAAAAAAACCACAGCAGCAAGAAAACAATGCTGGCAAGGGCCCTGGCAAACAAGCGAAAGAGGAGATCGAAGGCGAGGAAAACAACTCGGCGCGAACAAGCCGAAAAATGTACGCTCGGGCACCACACGCACACGCAGGCGTGAGAGAAAGGAGGTCGGAGCCGTGGGGAGACAGGGCACGGCAAAGAGAGAAAGAGGGCAATGATGATGGGGATGCGTCTTTGTGTAGTGAGCCGAGAGGGTGAGGTGTCGGGGAGGGGGACGTCGCTCAATGGTTTGGATGGGACGATGGGGGGGGAGGGGAAGGGAGAGGTGCAGAAGAGAAAAATAGATGATGATAGGGGAGGGGGCCGATTCTCGAAAACACCAATGAGAAATTAGACGGCTCGCAGCGGCGACCTCGACAAGAGCATGCACTTCAGTATCCGCAGCAAAGATTACACACACGGGCGCACGGCAGACAGCGGAGACGAATTTCCCTTTTTTCGTTTATCTTTTCACCGGTGACTTCAAACCTGAGGCGGGCAATGCTCTCGTTCCGTGTCCACCTCTTCTCTACGTGAAGGCTCAGTGCGTTCGGCAAAACGCGTGTCAGCTGCGGTGAGGAGAGGAAAGCCGCTTGTTTGTCAGCTTCGCACAGCTGCGCAGCAACGAGCGGGCGCACTCAGCGGTGTCCGCTGGTGAGAAGAAAAGAGCAGGGGGACAAGGATAAGTTCTGCGAGTGTGCACGTGTATAGAGGGGCGTATCTATACCTGTCGATGAGCAAGTATGCTTGCGCTGGAAAGGACGTCGCGGTTAGATGAAACGGGTTCATACACCGAAACGTTGGGGCAGCAGAAGGCGGCGCGGGGATGTTATGACGACACACCAAAAGCGGGGGAAAAAAAACAAAGAGGGATGGGAAGAGAGAACGTGAAAGAAGCAAACAACAAGAAAGCGAGAGAGGCGTACATCGCGTGTGTGTGTGACAGTGATACACCGGGGGGGGGGGTGAGGGGAAGAGAGGTGAGCAGGGCGCGCGCGCGTGATGGGTGTAATGCCTTCATGTGCAATCGCCGTAGGCCTGGCACTGCTGCACAGGTGTGTGGGGAGGAGTGGTGGCGGGAAGGGAGGCGGAGCAGGAAGTCGAAGACGGTGTTGCCTGTGGCAGGGAGGGAGCACCGCCACATTCTCGCCACCCCCCCCCCCCGATTCCACCGCCTCGCCACACCATTTCTGTTACGATTGCCCGCCGTGTAAGGCGGCGGGTGCGTACGTCTGTCGTTGTTGTCGTTTCTTTTTCCGTTTTCCGTTCGCTTGTCTGTGGTTACGGGTGTGAAGAGTAGTGGCACCGAGACGGCGTCTCGACGTCCCCACGAGGGAAGGATGTAAAAGCGCGCGTGTGGGCCGTCGACAGGGTGGGGGGTCGGATGACGCTGTTTGATGCGGACGGTGGGCAAGTCGTGACAAAGAGACAAGAGGGAGAGACAGGGCGCTTCACGGGCATCGAAGAGAACGCGGCGTACAAGAACAACACTCTATGCTGCACCATCACGGACCAGGGAGATTGGGGGGTGGGGGGTGGAGGAGTGAGGGAGGCGAGGAAGGGGTTGAAGCGAGACGGACAGACTCCACAACCAAAGGAGAGCACACGCACACGCACGTCTGCATAAAGACGTATCCGCCCCATTCACTCCTCCTTCCGTCCCTTATCGTTTGGCCACCTTGAAAAAGCAGCCGGAAAGCGTCACAGTGACCTCTCCCGCCCCCTTTCCGCATCCCACCAACCTTCCTCGCTCCATCCAATGCCGATGGCACAAACGCGGTGCTCAAATCATGACAACTTGGAGTGCCGGCTGCCGCGTCCTCGTGGACCCTTCGCCGTGGGTAGAACCCGGAGTCTTGGAGCGTACACGGCCTCTCCTCGACGCGGCCACGGGCACCTCGACGTCCTGCGTGTCAGCCACTTCTTTTTGCTGCCCCGACTGCAGCTCCTCGTTGGCCGTCGCCGCCGCCGTCTCCGCCACAGACGGGGTTGCCTTAGGGTGAGCGGACGTCGCCGCCACTTTTGCCTTGGCCTCATTTCTGCGTGTGCCGTACGCAGCTTCTCGAAGGTTCATGAGCAACTCCTCCGCAGTGATCACGGTGTCGTCCACCTTCAACGACGGTGGCCGCTCCTCCACAAAGTACTGAGGTCCAACTCTTACCTGCGACCTCAATGCCGTCGAACCCTTGGTCGGTGTACCCCATCGCGTGGTTACGCACTCGCTGCGCCGTGTCGCCGCCGACGGCGCCGTACTCGCTGGCAGCGACTCTGATGAGGACGATTTTGCGGAGCCCGATGCGGCTGCCTCGGACGTGGTCGGCTGAAGCGGGAACGCCGCATAAATGCGGTCATGCTCCTCGTACTGTTGTCGCTCTTCCATGGATAGGGCATCCCATTTTTCGCGCATGGCAATCTTGAAGAGCCGATTCCCAATGCCGCTGCTGTAGGTGCGCACCATGCCGTATCGCTCGCACATCACCCAGTAGAAGCGTTGAAACGCCGCCGTGGCGGCGTTGCCTGGGGTGAGCGGGAAGTAGAAGGGGAACTCCAGCGCAGCCTTTTGCAGATCGCCGAGGCTGGCGTAGCGCTGCGACGCATCGGTCAAGCTAAAGCCGTAGTCGCGGCAACAGTAACGAATGAAGAGCTTGCGTCCACACGCCGTCTCCGTCTCACGCTTTCGACCAAAGCACGAGTATCGCGCCTTCTCCTCCTTCGACAGCTGAGACCACTGCCTATGCACGTCGTGGTGCAGCGGAAAGAAGGCTCCGTTCATTTTCACCACGTGCTCCAATCGCTTCGACTCCTTAAAGGCCCAGAAAGAGCTGTGGATCGCCTTGGCCTCCGGCAGGCTGTGCATCACTGCGAGTATCTTAGCCGTGAAGGCGTGCTTTCTCTGCATCTCCGCGATGTGGGTCTTCATGTTTCCCTCCACCCACTTCACGAGGTCAGCTTGCTCTTGCAGCGAGAGGCGCGAGACAGCCTCCTGCGCATGTGTGCGCCCCCACACGCGCACCTCGTTCAATACATCGGACAAGGCAAGACGCACCTTCTGCTGACCGCGCGGCCGCCCCATAAATTCCTCGGCGACGACAGGGCCGAATTGGCGCGACCAGTCCTCCAGCGGCGGCACCAGGGTGCGGTCGAGGTAGTTTCGGATGACATACGCAAACAGCGTGGTCGCTCCAGCGGCGAGCAGATGCTTTGAGTCCGTGAACGACATCCGCCCATACGTCGTCAAAATCGAATCGACCCACTTCGAGTACATCATCCCCGTTGTAATGTCCCCCGTCACCGGATCGGTGAAGTGCTCCCAGTCCTCTGCGGTGGGGGGCTCGAGCCCAAGCTCCGCCAGCTTCTCTAGGATGAGCTCTCGATGCTCTCTCTTGCAAAGTTGCTCCAGGAGCATGCTAAAGACGCGAGTCGACGTGCGGATCCCGTATTCGCGGTTGCCGCGGAAGAGGGCTACGCGGGTGGAGTTCGTCATGATTGGAAAGAACACCTGCTTCTTAATGCTGGGGGGGTAAAACCGGATCTTCTCTTCCACGTCGCGCATCAGCTGCTGCTTGTACTCGCGGCGCCGTCGCAGACTAACATCATCGCGATTGCGTATCGCTATCCGCGACATCTTCTTCTCGGATGGGATCAGACGATCCGCTGTGAGGTAGTTGAACTGCTTTTTCTGTGTAGCTCGAACACTTCTACGCGACGCGGTGGGGTACGTGGAGGACCACCGATGCGCCATGGACAACGTGCCACAAAGCAAGGAAGAGGGGTCTGTGCGAGTGGCGCGGACGTTACGAGCCGCGGCTACGGCGCGGACAGCTGTTACCGCCGTGGAGCTAGATGACGATGCCCGCAGCCGCGGCGACGTGGCAGAGGGCGATGGAATTGAGAGGAAAGCTGCGCCAACGCCCCCGTGCACTGGCATGCACCGCATCACATTGCCAAACATCTCAGCCGCTCGTCTTCGCTGCTTCGCGACAGAAACAAAAAACAAAGAACGAATACACCAATGGAGCCGAGGCAGTCACCGGGGACAACCGCGGGTGTCAATGCCGATGTGACTGTCTGCGCGGCCCACACAAAGCAGGCACACACACGCGCACACACAGAAACGGATGGAAGACGCAGATCAGCAAACGATGCGCCCTCCAGCAAAGGCAGAAGGGAAACGAGGAGGACGAGACGGTGTGCAGTGCCCCCTCGTGACACCTTTTCCTGCCCTTCACTCTTGATGCACGCACAGACACAGCACGAGACACACGCAGAGCAGTCCGATGCACGAGTTATACGAGAGCTCGAGAGGGCTGAGGCGAACCTGGCAAAGAAAAGACCCTGAACTTGCACAGACCAACACGCAGGCGAACCCGCACGCAACGCGCTTTTGAGGGTTTCTTCGTGTCGCCAGAGTTGACGGCGCAGGTATAGGCGCGGGTGCGATAAAAAGAGGGCAGCGACGGCGTGAGATGGGCGAGCACGGACGGAGACGACGCACAACCACCAGAAAAGGCGGCGCACCGACAGAGCCCGCGGGAGAAGCAGCAGCAAATCGCATACAAAACGGAGCGTGAACCAGCAAGCAACGTGAACGGCCTCTCCAATGACTCGACAATCGCAGCCGTTGCTCTGGGGCGGCGGCGGCTCGCCGCAAGCGAGGTAACCCGCGTCGATCTTGGCCTCGTCTCTTTCTCTCTCTCTCTCTCGTGCTGCCCTGCGTGCTGTCCTTCACACCTCCCTCGCTGGTGCAGAGAGGCGCAGGGCACGCAAGGGAAAGAAAGACCGCGTGCGTCTGCCTTTCACTCTTTCGCTGCTCTGCCTTGCTCCCGTCACGGCGAGACGTATTGCCTTTTCTGCTCTTCCAGTCGGATCCGCCTATGCGTAACTGCACCCGCATAGGCTGCGATGACGCTGCCGCTCTTTATTTTTTCGTCTTGTTGTTTTCACCTTCCTTTCTCCTCCTCCTCACGCTGTTGTACGGGCTGGGAGCCTCCTTCCGTGAATATGCCGTTGTGTGCAATCTTTGGGATGCGTGTGTGCGTTGTGGCTGTGTGTCTGTGTCTCTGGCTATGTGTGTGTGTGTGTGTGTGTATGTGTGTGTGACGGTGCGATCGTTGATCCGTGTTAGAACTAGCGACCTCCTTTCAAGCTGGTGTGCGAATCTTGTCGCGCCCGCACCCCACCACCCGAAACAAAAACAAAAACAGCAAAGGATGCAGAGAAATCGCGTGTGCCTGCGCGCTGTGGCGTGGCTGGCGAGCATGGGAAAAGGGAGAGGAGAGTGGTCGGACGCAGAGCATCGAGCGCACCCCAAGTGAGAGAAGAGCGAGGGCAGAGAGACAGAGAGTGGAGTGAAGCACAGCATCAGACCGGCTACGAGGAGACACGGATAAGTTCTCATCGGTAGTACTGCCACAGCTCTGATACGTTCCCCCTCCCCGCGGCCGCTGCAGCAGAGCTCTTGCACACACGTGCGCTCCTCTTTCAGGCAGTAGACATGCTGCTGCTGCTGCTGCTGCTCTCTCTCTGACTTTCGCTTGTGGCCATCGATGCTCTTGTTCCTTTCCTTCACACACACACGCGAATGCTTGTGTGGACTTCCGATGTGCGTGCGCGCGTTGTTGAGTGGATGCATGGGCAGTGGGAAGGCGGGGCAACATGGCCATCAACAAACACAAGTACACATGTGGCTAGGGCAGTGACCTGGCGCGCACGAAGCGCGCCAGTCGGTAGGTTTGTCCGACAACACCACGTTCGGAGACGCGGATGCACATGGACTACGTTGCGCCTTCACGAAACAAGGCCATGATGCGGGCCACCTCCTCATTCGCCACGCCGCACTCCCGTCGTGCCGCTCCACCTTCGCGGCCTCGGCGGCCTGTGCCCCGTTGCCTTGAGGGCTTGCTCAGGCTCCTTGTCTGCTCGGGAGCAGTAGCTTCTCGCTCCTCCGATGCACTCTCGATGGCGTCGAAACTCGCAGCACGCGGCTTCCTACCTCGCTTGCGCCTAAGAGGCACGCCGCTTGCCATCAGCATTTCACTGACCCGGTGGCGCTTGTCGCGCCCGATTGGCACGGTTGGCGCTTGCCGCGAGCTTGCAGATTTCATAGCCCCCAAACGCCTTTGCTGCGGAGACGCGAGCGCATCCGGCATTGCAGCGTCGGGAGAGGGCGTGCGATGCTGCTTGCCTTCCGCCTTGGTAGGCACCCGTGCCTCCCTCGCTAACGACGATGCACCTACCGAGGACTCCACAGCGTCTCCCTCGATCATTGCGGCTGTGATGTCCTGCACGGCGCGCCACACCTTGCGCCGCTGCTCGTCGGAGAAGGTCGCCAACGCCACACCAATGTTGTCGCAGCGGCGCTCTCGTGAAGGGAGCGGTGCCGCGAGCGCGCCGGCTGCCCGGAGAGAGCGGAGGCACTCGTACACACTGCCCTCGAGTGCGCTGTGTACCTGCCGGATCCGCGCGTCATCGTCGGCGGCTGCACCGCCGTGGACCCTGGCCTTGCCGGCACTTGCTGCTCGTTGCTTCACGTTGACACCCGGCTGCGTACGTTCGTCAGCATCCAGTGGTTCTCCTGCGGATGTGGGGTGCGATCCGGCATCGGGAGAAGACTCGCCTCGCTCGCTCGGCGGATCCCTCTCCGTGCCTGCCGTTTCAAGCGCGGTGGTCGTGACTGCCGCCGCGACCGTGGGGCCCCCACGCGCAGGCAGGAGCAGCGCCGCTTCGTCTCTCTCGGCGCGGTTGCGAGGGAAGCAGAACGCGATGGAAAGCTGCTGGACGGCCGAGAGGGTCGCAAAATTTGCCTTCTCGCTGCCCGAGGTCTGGGCGCCTTCGGCAGACGTTGAAGGCGCCGCTCCCGTTTCGCGTTGCCCAACGCCATGCCCGTTGTAGGACCCGGCGAGGGCAGCATACAGGTCTGCGGGCGATGCATAGGGCACGCTGACGCTAGAGTGGATGTGGGGCTTGTCGGCTACTCCCGCGGTCTCCGTCACCAGGGGACTCGGCCGCGTCACCGCAGCCGAGTCGCAGCGCCTCGGGGGCACGTGCGCGCAGCCAAAACATGCGTAGCTCACCTGGCTTTGCAGCGAGAGATCCTCAAAGGCCGGGCGCGCCGCCTGTGCAGCCTCGCGGCCACGCGCGACCCGCCGCGGCGTCGGCGCGGACGGTGACCCGCCACCGCGGGGTAATGCGAAGAGTGCCACGAGCTGATGGTGCAAGTTCCAGAGTGTCTCGTACGTGCGCTTTGGATGGGTGACGGCGCGCACCTCGTCGCGCGCGAAGAAAAGCAGCCAGAAGGCCTTCTGCACGGCGATATCGACCACGGCGTCGTGCACGAGCGAGCTGGCATGGCGGCGCACGTAGACGAGGTTGCCTATGAGGTCGCCTGTTGATGCTCGAACGAAACGCTGCCAGAGCGCGGCAAGTTGCACGTCCTCGTTATTCCGCAGCTGCCATTGAAACGGCATCGTGGAGGCGGACGCGGTCGCACCGATGCGTCCGCGGGCACGTTGTTGTCGGGAGGCGCTTCCGCTTCTCTCGTTGGACGCGGCTGCCAGACTCGATAGGAAGGTCGAGCGGCCGCCGGGCAGTCTGGCGACGGTCGCTCCCTCGCCGTTCATCAGTTCGAGCACCACCCGGTCTACGTCGTACGCACGTACGTGCGCTGCCTCCTGATCGCGCATCACCTCGAGGGGCGATGCCTCTGCCGGCACGTGGCTGCCATCCCCGTCCGCTGCGTCGGCCTCCGTCTCTTCCTTCACCAGCGCCTCGCGCTGCTGCGCAGCCACTTCGGCCTCCGCGAGCATGCTCTCCATCTCAAACGGCATGTTGTTCTGTCCGAACACGGCGTAAACACCGCCCGACTCGCGAACTCGCCGGGAGAGCTGCGCGCTTTCAGCCCCGAAGAGGAACGCGTTCTGCTCCTCCTCACTCATTGTATCCCACGACGTGGTGATGGCGTCGGCAGCTGCAGCGTCCGCCGAGGGCGTGCAAAGTGAAGGCCGCCGCCCCACGTGGGTCTCGTCGACCCAACTGTCACCATCCGTCGTGCGAGCGTCTGCGCTGTGCCGTGCAGCGGTGGCACACGGGAGCGGCTCGCGAGATGGCACGTCGCTCCAGGAGGCGGCCCCATCGCAGTACTGCAGCGGCGCAAGATCTGAAATGTTAATAGTGGGTCGTCCTTCGCCGAAGCTGAATGGCCGCGTGTGCGGCCCGCAGACCCCAGTTGTGCGATGGCGCTGCGTGAGAACAAAAGCGTTCCACACCGCCACCGGCCCCTCGAAGGCGGAAAACGCGCCATCCACGCAGCCGTCGATGGCGCCGCTGGTGTCACCGAACGTGGCGAGCGCTTCGCACAGGGCGGCGCTGAAGAAGTGCACCTGCTGGGGATCGGTGCCGAAGATGCGCGTCATGGCTGCCTGCACATCCTCCGCGGTTGTGTGTCGCATCAGACAATCCACAGCAGCTGCGCCGCTGGCAGGCACGACAACTGACTCCGTTGTGCTCTCAACGTCTTCGTCGGAGGGCGTCAGAAGGGTGTCCTCGCCGGCGGCTGCGGCGCCTGCTACCGCTGTGCAGCTTGTCTGAAGTGCCGCCGCCTTCTTCACCGCAAGCAATACAACCTCCTGGACCTGGTCCCACCAGTGGTGTTGCGCGTGCAGCAGACGGAACACGAGGGTGCGCAGTACCTTGCTGCGTCCGACCACCTCTCGGTGCGTGAACGGCAACGGCACCGCCGATACTGAGAAGCTAGCTGCGCTCTCTGTGCGTGGCGGCGCAGCCTTGGTGCCCTCGGCCCGCTGCAAGTCCAAGATCCACCCACTCGCGAAAAGGAGCTCCCGCTTGCTGATGCGGTCCAGCAGCGGCATGCATCGCCCCACCCGATCTGCAGGGTCGATGTGCGTGACGACGGCTGTGTGGTGGTCTTCGACGCGGAACAGAGCATCGAGTAGTGCAAACTGATCCGCCGGGGCATCTAGGCGGTCCAGATCGAAAGCACATCGCATGGAGACGGTAGGGGGAGGAATGGACTCCTCGACAGCGACGCTCTCGGCACTCTTGGCCTCGGCTGCATCAGATACCTCTGTGTCTGCCGCGTTGCCGACCAGCTGACGAGCCTCCTCACGGCCCTGTGGGGTGCTCTCCGTGTCGGCCTCGCTCATGCCTGATGCTGGTGTCCCTTCCATCGCCCCATCTGGTGCGGCATCATCTGCGCTGCGCACAAGTGCGCCAGCAGCGCCACCATCGCGGTAGCGTCGCACGGACTCAAGAGTGTCGGGTGACGCAGACGGAGCCGGTGGCAGCGGAGGCGCTCCAGGAGAGGCGCTGCCATCTCTATCTGCCTCAGGCATGCTCGCACCACTGGACACCAGAGCATCTGCCTCCCCGCTCAGCGGCTCCATCATGGCATCACCGTAGAGCGCGCGCTCAAAGGCGGCCTCCGCAGACGCAAAGGTTACCGGTGGTGTTGTCGCTGGCGTTGCCGACGCCGGCCGACTCTTGTCCTCGTTGCGCCTGGCAGCCTGCTCAGGCGGAGGGACACCTTTCAAGAGCCCCGCACCGCCTCCCCGCAGTAAGTGGCCCGGTATCCGTGGAGATAGACCCGGAGGTACAGGCGCGGCGGCGCCGGTTGCAACGGCGGCACAGCCTTCGCGACATTCTTTGCTCGCTTCCGTTGCCTCACCAGTCGGTCGCACGGTTGGCGTATTCGAGGTGGAGCCAGGGCTCGGCGTGCTGTGGCTGCCCGTGGGGCCTCCGTCTCCATCGCCCATAGGGACGATGTCGCCGTAGAGCGCCTGCTCAAACGCTAGCTCGGCGGTGAGATGCGCGCGCCTTTCCTCATCAGATCCTGAGACGGACGGCAACAGGGGCGGATTCCTGATGTCGCTGCTTCGGCCAGGATTCACACGTGGGGGCTGCGCCACAGGGGTCGGCTTTGCACCAGTCTTCACCGAGAGAGTTTCAGAGCCTGTGACACTTGCGCTAACACGATCCCCAGGCGCCTCCATGGCCACCGCACCGGAAGCTGGCGTGAGGTCCTCGATACGGGGCGCGGCACGGACAACGAGGTTTTTGTCCACCACCTCGCCGGATGATGCAGCATCGACGGTGTCAGCTGGACCAATCAAAGACGGATGTGCAAAGTCCTTGTACAGCGCCTCTTCGAACGCCTCCTCCCAGGGGCTGCGCTTTTCTGCGGAAGCCTCCCCGTCACTTGGCGTCGCCCGCGAAGCGACGCGCCGGTGTTGCAGGAAAACAGACCCGCACACGCCCCTTGGAAGCGTGAAAACCCTCGAAGAATACGACGATGGCCGATTGCGGATTGGCCGCCGCGTCGAAAAGAGGACGGAGAGCAGGTTGCACATCCACGCAGGTGTACTGTGACCGCCTCCTTCGCCGCCGCCGTGTGGCGGTACGACGACGGTTGCGGCATGTGTCAGCTTCCTCATTCCATTGGATGTGCCGCCGTCTTTCCCTTGTACGAGAGTGTGTGCGACGTGGAGGAGGAGGGTGGCCCCTATACGTGTGGTGGTGGTGGTGGTGTGTGTGTGTGGGGGGGGGGGGGGGCTCTATGCTCTGTGCTGTATGTGTGTGAGAGAGCAAAGAAACGGGGGAAGGGCGACGGCGTGTGAGCGGGACAGTTGTGCCTCTGCGTTCCCTTTCTACAAGAAAGCAAGCAGCAGCAAGGGTGGCTTCGTGTATGTGTATGTATGTTTGATAAAGGCGATTCACCTCTTCTTCGCCTGCTCCCCACCAACCTCGTCTCGAGAGTGGGTATGGCGCTCTTCGCAGCAGCAACGCACGTCTTCTCCTGATGTTCTGCTTGCACCCACACCTCACGCGCTGCGGGCAGCACGCACGCAGATTACGAAAGCGCCGTATACGTGCCAGAAAGGAAGCGATCGAGGATGTTCGAGCACCAAAACAAAAACATTCTCCGTTTGGCGTCCTACGCGGAGAGTATAGCCACGTGCAAGACATCAAGCAAGCACGCATCCATGACAGACAGACAGACAGCGCGCATCACGGCGATGCACGCGAAGAAAGAAGAGCAGCAAAGGCGGAAAAGGAAAGGCGTGAAATCACGTCAGGTACGTGCGCATTCGCAGCCCCCCTCCCCCCCCCACACACACACCAGCAGCGAGGGGAGCGAAGGAAAGGACACAGTAGTGTATAGAATAACGCAGGTGAAAGTTGGTATGCACGCGCTCGTGCGCGGGTACCTGCGCAGGGAGTGACGGCGACGCTTTCCTCCTCGCCCTCCTGCGGCGACGCGTGATCTCTGCATCGTGAACAGAATGCCGCTAATGGGATATCGTCTGCTCGTTTTTTTTTTTCGTTTTGGCCCACTTGTTGACGCGTCTCGTTTCAATCCTTCCGAAGGCGTATGTTAGCTTACCTATGCTTGTTGACTTGTGGTTGCTGTTTAGTCGCGGTGCCGCGTGTGCTAACCTTCAGCGCGTGCAAGCGTATCTATATGTAGGTGTATGTATGCATGGTGGAGCTGGGGAGTGCGCACTGAAGGGACACAGTAACACGTGCGATGAGACTCAAACGACAACACATAAACTAACGAAAACCAAAACAAAAACGAGGAGAAGGCAATCAAGCGTACTGGAGCGAACACGCCGGCAGCAACCACAAAGTGGAAAACAAACCAAAAATTGAGGTCGAGGCGGCGCCAAGGATATATATATATATATATATATACCACCACAACAGGTGCGCGGATCTGAGCACGCAAGCAACGGTGACTTGCAGAGAGGAGGATACAACGACCACCACCACTGGCAATATCACGTTACATCCTCTGAATGGATGTAAGACGAACGCACAACATGGGAGGAGGGCGGGTGGGGAGAGAGAGAAGTGCCACAGCACACATACACACAGACAGACACACGACGATGCAGGAGAGACGTGAAGCGGAGACAGCGAGACAGCACAGGACTCGCGACGCCAGCAGCATTGGTAGTAACACCTCCATCGCCTGCATCGACGCTATTTTTCTTCCTTGCCTGCTTGGGAGAGTCAGACACACATGAACGGCATATAAAAAAAAAACATTTCATGGCGAGAGAAACACACACATATATAGATGACAAAGGAATAGAAGAGAGAAGGGGGGGGGGGAGAGTAATGGTCGTGGGGAGGGTGGTGGGGACAGTGAGAAAAAGAGAGAGACAGTGGTGCACTGAAGACCAGCACACACAAACACACACAAAAAAGAAAACATATATCAGTAAACACACACACACACACACATACAAGAAAGTGCCTGTGTATTCATTGGTATCATGGAGACATAGGTACAGATATACATATACATATATATATATATATGTTTGTCGTCTTCTATCGGGAGGAAGCCTTTAAGGAAGAAGAGGTGCGGGCCAAGAAGGTGTTGGTTGTGTGTGTATGTGTGTGTGTGTGTGTGTGTGTGTGTGTGTGTGTGTGTGTGTGTGTGTGTGTGTGTGTCGAGGTTTGGAGGAAAAAGCGAGAGAGGATGCACAGGCCAACATGCACGACGAGGTGCGGACACTGGCAAATGCTCGTCTCTGTCTCTCCGTGTGTGTGTGTACATACATGAGGGAGAGAAAGCGCAAGAAAACCGGATGGCGTTGGAGGCAACAAAACACCATACATGCGTATCCTAATGTAGGACGGAAAGGGTCGCGGGTCCCGTCACGCAGGAATGAAAGCCGAGGAGGAAGGGTGTGAGTGCGCAAGGCAAAACGCGACGACCACTCTTTACGTGCCTACAAACGAATCCTGCTAGCTTGGAATCCTTCGCTTTCATTCCTCACCCGCCTCCCTCCTCCCTCCAGCACCATTCTCACGCTCGTGCATCTTCATTCATGCTAAGGTTGAAGTTGGGGCGGCACATCCGCATCGTAGAACTGCTGCTTCTCGGCATCAAATTGGTACTGACGCCGCTGCTCCGAAGGTGACCTCGCAGGAAGTCCGCCAGCGCCACCGCCAACCGTAGAATCGTACAGCCACTCCGGGTTGGGTGCCCTTTGAGCACGGCGCTGCGCGTCCGCGTCGAAGCCACCTGCGCGTGCTTGATCGTGGTCGTCATATTCATTTTCGTCGTACATCCTGATCTCTTGCTGGCACGGCTGCTGGCTGTACGCCTCCGTCTCGCAGGCGTTCGTCGGGCGGTGGTTCTCGTAGTCGTCATCGTCTATGTAATAGGGCGGGCTGCACTTGGCCTTCGGCAGCGGCTTCGGTGCTGGTGGTGCACGAGCATCTTTCCTTTGACCAAGGTCTTCCTGCTGCATGAAATTTGGAGTGGGTGATGGAAAGACATTGGACGGCGCTGGCTTGCGCGTGAAATGCGGCAGGCCTCGAGGGACGCTGCGCTGACCCATCCCGGGGAAGCCGGCTACGCCTGACTCCTCCGGCACACTGGATCGGTTGCCGGTGGGTGTGGCCGCCTGCCCACGCCGCCCGCGCGGTTTGGACGGTTGCTCGCGCGTCAGATTTCCCATCATGTCGCTGCAAGGCGGCAGAGATGTGGTGGGCTTCCCCGAAACAGCACCGGTGCGCGCGCCACGGTTTCCAGCCTCAGCTCGGAACTGTGCCTTCGGGGCATCGACGAAGCGCAAGAATGCGCTCTCGCTGCTCGTCTCGAACTTCCTTGCTTCCTCCGCCCGCCTGTCCTCGGCAGTGGGCACGGGTGCTGTGGTGTTCACGGGTTGGGTTGCGCGAGATCCGCTAGCTGCCACCTGGCGGCCCTGGTTGGGCGTGCGAGATGCAGGGGCTGTGTCGTGCCACGAGAAGATGTTCAGGTGGTCCGCCGGTGCCGATCCGCGGCGGCGCGTCGGGTGGGCCGATTCCACGACAGCTGAGTTGTGCTCGTACATGCGGTCGAGAAACGACGGTCCAGTCGCCATCTGCCTTTGTGCCGCTGCGCAACGAGTCCCCTCTGCCGGCGCCGGCGGCACGCCCTGGCCGGCATCGACTGTGGCCTGCAGTTCGGCCATGTCGCGCGCTTGGTGACGGCGACCCGAGGGGCGTTTGTTGGCGTCGCGGGCCTCACTCTCCACCCCAAAGGTACCTCCCGCAAAGAACATTCTGGAGCCTTCACAAAGAAAAAGGCGAGAGAGGAAGTCGGTGCGTCTGTGTGTGTGTGTGTGTGTGTGTGTGTGTCTATCTTTCTGCCCGTATGTGGAGAAGCAGTATCAGATCAACCTTCACCCAGCCAGCGCAGTGAGACATTGAGAGAGGGTGGGATGGGATGCGAGGCGGACACAAGTCGGGTACGGGTAGACGAAAGGACGGAACACAGCGGAGACAGCAGAGGCGGCAGGTGGAAACGACTGCATGCGTGAGAGACGCGTGACACTCGAAAAGGCCGCACCGTCAACATGGGCACAGGGACACATCACCGCAAGTGTGCCCACCGCGACTCGCACACGGGTTCGCTACCATTGCAGTGGATTGGTACACGGTGTGGCTAGAGCAGCAAGGTAGTCCCTCGTCGTTTTTGCACGAAAAACACGCGCTGGCCCCTTCCCCTCTCCCCCCTCAAGGAGACCTTTTTTTTTTTCCGGCCCCGCGCACGTGTTCGCACCGCTTCTCGCCTCTCCTCATAGCGAGGCAGACGCATGCACGCACGCGCGCGCGCTGGAGCGGAGAGCACAGTAGTGCCGTAACGAGCGACGAGGAACGGGACTCATGAGCAACAACACAGCAGGCACGCTCAAGGAAAGAACGGCGGCGTGCTCAAGAATACACGACTTCGTTTCGTCGGAAGGGAGAGGTACTCGGAATGAGGGGAAAAAAAGAATGACCTCCACCACCCATCAAGCGCGGAGTAAGGCACATGAAAGCATATATGTATGTGCATTCCTGCGCCAAACCTCTCTCCCGATCCTGCCTGACGATGCGACTTGAGTGTCATGTACGCATCCCCTGTAATCCCCAATGTTTCCTGCTCTGTGAGCCGCCCTCAACAGCAACACAGCAAGCTGGTCTGCACAGAGAGAGAGAGAGTGGTGCGAGCAAGCAGACGGCAAGTGCACGGCATGCCTGGAAACAAACAAAACAGGCGCGTGCAACCGAGTGGATGTGTGGAGAGGCCGTCTTCGGAGGTTAGCCGGCTACGTCAAGGAAGGTCTTGAAACGCCGCACTAGAAAGCGGGCAAGCGAGTCGGACAGGGACGGCAGCGAAGTAAGGCACTGCTGCGTCAGCGTGTGCTGGGGCCGTGCTAGTAGAGCAGCATGTGACCACACCGCAGAATATGCCCCTTCCAGCGTTGCTTCGTTCCTCTTTCGAGCGTGTGCGCGTGCGTACAGAGAGAGGAGGAGCCAAGGAGACCCGAGTGAGGTGTTCATGCATACGGCACACACAAGGTAAACCGTCACGCACGAAGGGTCGCGCGCGCCGTCGCACACGAGATGGAGAGCGAGAGGCCCGAGCGGATAAAACGACAGGAGGCACAAAAAGGGAGGCGTGTAGCTGAGGAAGAGTGCTATGTATGCGGGCTCGCACGCAAGTGTTTCCGTCAACCTTCGCACGTCCCCGCAGAGCGCGAGCTACATGCGCGGATGAAAGACTTCTTTCGTTTCATGTTTGCGTTTCTTGCTGCCACTCGTTTTGGAACCACACCAATGTTCCCTTGGCGAGGCCTTGTCTGTCGACCAAGCGGGTAGGACAGCGCTGCAACGACATTGCTCGGCGCTCCGAAGCCGATGATGGCACCGCGCCAGCGTCCCGTTCCCATTCGCGTCCCTTTCGCGCTGCATTTGCAGAGCGCGGCACCTCTCACCCCGGCAAAGTCGTCCGTGCTTGGCAGGAGGGCACCGCCGTACCTCTCTCTCCCTTCTTCTGCCGCGGCCAGTGTTGTCGACCGCCCTTTCCTGTGTCTCGGCCCACAGGATTTTCCATGCGCTGCACGATGTGCATGCAAAACTCGCGTCCCAGTTGCCGTGGTAGAAGTGCCAAGGCCCGTACGCTGCCTCGCGGACGCCGCCTAGGGAGAGCCGAGGGGAAGCGCCGCCAGCCACTTCTGACCGTGCTCGTCTCTTTCCGACGATCCGCATTACAGCGTGACGCTCTCCCAGCCTTGCTAACTCGGATATCCGCAGCATAGCCTCCTTTTCGCACGGCCAGTGAGGGAGAGGAGAGGGCCCCTGAGAAAGCGCTGGTGGTGCTCACGGCACCGGTCCCGCGAAACCAAACAGCACATGTTTAAGCGCTTTATGGGTTCCAAAAGACGGAGTGAGCAGGCAGAGGAGGGGGTGCCTGTTGGGGGGGGGGGGGGCAGTTTCACGCCGGGAGCTTCACTCGCGGTGCTAGCGCACGCTTCTTCGGTGGACCACGATATCGCATTCCTATTTTGTTGCAAGCCCCTCACTGGTTTGCCGCCGACACAGCGCCCTCGCCCCGCCCCGAGAGAGAGGCGCGCATGAGCCCTCTAAACGACCGCCGCCCCTCCTACGATCGCTCTTAAACTTCCCTCCGGCTCGCGCGTACTGAGGGAGGGCGGAAGCCCTGTGTTGCTATGGAAGCGCCACCTGTTGCATAAACCTGCGGACGCGTGACAAGTGGTGAAAGGCGGTGCAACGCTGGCGCCTCGATGCTCCCAACAAGCGCGGTGGTGCGCGCGTCTGCACCTCATCCCCCGAGAGACGCGTCTGCGGAGTACATCATGTCGCAGTTGCCGCGATCACAGAAGGCGGCGTCAATGTCCACAATGCGAGCCCACAGCATGTCGCAGGAGTTGCGCACCCCAGCGTGTGCAGCTCGCGGCGCACCTTGGCACCAGGGTACCGAGAAGGGCGATCCCATGCAGGCCCGCGGTGGACGAGTCAGGGTACGCCTCTGCGTGCCCGCGCAGAATTGAGGAGGGTGGTGTGCAGCATGAAGAGCGTAAAGGGGGGACAGGATCGACGCAAACAAGCCGATGGCGTGCTCTTGGCTTTCGCTGCGCCACGGTGCAGTATTTGCAACATTCTTGGCCGTGCCCTGTGCACCAATCTATCCCTTCCCTTCGAGATGCGCTGCACTGCCCAAAAAATGTATGTGGCTCGGCAGCCAAAGCCAACGACGACTAGTCCTCCATCTGCGCGATCAGCTCGCTCTCTGGGGACGTGAGAGAGGGTTCGCCGCGCGGATCCGGTCAACGATGCGACGCACCGCTGACACGAACCCACCCTCCTGAAGCTCTTCTGCGCACAGCAATGTATTGGCAATCATGGGCGCCACCGTCAGAGACGGTGGCGCTGCCCACAATTGACCAGGTCAGACTCTGGCCCACGGCAACGCACCAGCGCGCACCGGTCGGTGGGGTGCGCCACCTGAAGCACTCGCCGCTTGTGGGCCTGAGCACGAGCTTGTCGCGAACCGTACCCGAAATCGGGATTGCAGCGCGACAAGCCTCAAAATCAACTCGAGGCGCCCACGTCCTGTTGCGTGGCTCTTGTCGCCGCGCCAAGCAAGACGGACATGCCACCCACGGCATCTCTTGCTCTTCGCCAGAACGCATTGAGGTGTGGGTCCGTGGTCGGGCAGCGGCGTCCTTTCATCTCTGGAGCGACGCAACAACTTGACGCTGTGCACCCTCTCCACCCGGGAGAGCCCTTCTCCATCGTGTCGTCAGTATTAGGGAGGCGCGGCCCGACCCTTCTCCACTGCAAACGCCAGCGCGGCGTCGGCCATCGGCAGGCGGCGCTTTTTCCCCATCCTCGACGCCCGGAGACGGTCGAAGTGCCTCTGCGCCCGATGCAGGAAGTCCCGCGCCTCGGGCGGACTCGCTCGCATCACCTCAGCAGCATCGCCATCCAGTGAGGCAGTTGTCTAGAGGTCAAGGGGGGATTCGGAAAGCGAGGGCAGAGCCGGCACATCACGGGCACCCCCGCAGGCGCTGGATCGCGCAGAGCACCTCAGCCGGCTCCACGCCGAGGTCCCTCACCGACGAGGCCTTCACGCCGAATTCGTCTCGGCGCAGAGGGCGGTGCTGGCGCTGACCAGCGCGGCTTGCTTGTGTCTCCGGAGTGTCGCGAGTTCCTGTTCCGGGACGCCACGGGCCGCCATACACCATACGGCAGCGCCGCCGTCGCGTTCTCCTGCCGCAGCGACGTACGCAGCAGATCGCAGACTTCATTGAGGCGTGCCGACACTGGGACACCTGCGGAAAAGACGCTCGACGCGACGTCAGAGATTCCCCTCAAACGCCTTGTCTCGCGATGAAGAGGGCAGCCTTGATCATCCGCCGCAATCAGCGCATGAAAGTGTGCGCTCTTTTTCCATGCGAAGCTGTTCTCCTCTTGATGCCGTTCTCGGGTAGCATCACATGAGTCGGCCAAGGGCAGGTTTGGAGGGAAGGAGAACGCCGCCACCACGCACGCCAGTCGCGGTGGCCTTGAAACCGCGCAAAAAAAAAGTGGAAAGAAAACACAAGCAAAGCAGCGGGGCGTTCTCCCCGTCGTCTTACCCCATACGACGCTCTCGGCGTGGCTACGCCTCGCTCAGTGAAGTGGCACACGCACACACGCACACACACACACACACACGGATACAGTCAGGGCCAAGCGCCACAGGGCCAGCGAGGGCAGAAGGGAGGGAGGGAGAGGTAAGATGCCCCAAAACGACGCCTGGAAAGAAACGCCATCCAACAGCGCACCAGCGCCGAGCAGCAGGAGACACGGAAGACGCTGAGAGGGAGGCAGCACAACGGAGCCACGAACAAAAAACGTGAGAAAGCACAGACATGAATGAGGGTGTGGGTGGATGTCAGCCATCGGCAGGTGTTGGACCTTCACGGAGCAGCATGCCGCTCAGAGGGGCGGCACTTTACAGCGTCGAGTTCGCTTCTCCCTGTCAAGATGCTGACGACGACAGCCACCACCCCCTCAAGGCCTTGGCCGCCGGACAGGAAGAGCTTCCGAACCAAGGTGCCGGGGTGCAGGTGGGAAGGGGAGAGTACACCCCACATTCTGAAAAAAAATAATAATATATATTTATATATATGAAGGAGAAAAGCGTGTGGGTGTAAGCAGTGGGCAGATAAGCGGCTGAAAACAGACGAGAGGCATTGACGTGGCGCAGTGGCGCTGAAGACTGGATGCCGGGAGGTGATAAACGCCCGAGAAAGGGCAGCAACTCTGGCGCAGACCAAGAGCTGCCGAGAGCACTGACGCACACACTCAAGTGTTTCGTGCCGTCTCTGCGCTCTTGCAGCTCTGCGCGGTATGCTCGCCCACCGGCTGAAGACACCTTATCGGCCTGCCCCTTTTCAGCTACACTTGAGCACTCACCACGCTAATCCGACTGCCGTTCGCCTGCACGAACGGGTGCGCGCTCGCCGCGCGCACCACCGACGACGGCACGCACAGAAGCCGCAAGGCGACCTCCTGCCCGCCCTCCTCGCTGCACTGCTGCTGCTCCTCCACGTAGTCCAGAAACTCGGAGATGCACTCAGGCGTAAGAGACCCGCTGAGCTGCAGTTCCTCCAGGACGCCGAATGAGCGGCGGCGGGAAGACGACAAGCCGCCTACGCCACGCGCCTCCCCTACCTTCGACGACGCCAGCGCATCCTGCTGCCGCGCGAGCGCCACGAGCGCGGCAACGTGGGCGGGGGTGAGGGAGCAGTGTTCGAACCGCAGCCGTCGCAACGTGGCTAGCGGCAGCGGGATAGGCTGACCCACGTCGTGCGGCGCGACGTAGCACCGAGTGAAGTGCAGTGTGGTGAGCTGCGCACCGCGTGTGGACACGATGCGCCTCACGAAAGCTAGCAGCTGTGACGCGGTCACGGTGCAGCTCGAGTGCGCATCCGACGTGGGAGACAGGAGCAGGTCAAGAAATGAGTCGCTCTGCGCTCGCTGCGCGGCCGCGGCAATGGCGGGGCGAGCGTCATCACTGTCTTCGCCCATCCTCAATCGCCGCAGATCCAAGTCTGCGCAGTGAAGCGCACACAAGGGCAGCCGACTGCCATCGCAGTCCTCCAGAAGGATATCCTCTAATGTCCGCAATGCCTGTGCGGTCGGGCACGGCAGCAAAGGGCCCAGCACATGGAGGTAGAGCGGGACCGCAGCCAGGGCAGGGATGGTTGTTGACGCTGTAGACGCCGAGTCTGTTTCGGCAGGCATTGCCGCCGTGCCGACAGCAGGGATGGGCGTCGAGCTGTTCAGATCCGCCTCCACCTCCACACGGAGAGGGAGGTATGGTGCGCACATGGTGAGGGCCGCGGAAATCTGCTCGAGAGTTTGGAGGGGCTTTCGACTCGCCTCCAGCGCGGCCAGCGCCATCGCCACCGCGTACGAGCTGCTCGCGTCCTCGATCTCCCTTGCGGCCGGGCTGGGGTCGGCATGGCCGTACGCGTCTGTGAACGGTTCCGGCTGGCCTAACTGCAAGAGACGGCCGCCATTAGTTCGACCTGGCAGGTGCGTACTTGGGGCAGGGCTATGACACCCCGATGCGTAGGCCGGCGTCTCTGACACGCGAGTGCAAGTGCCATCGGCTGCCATGCGCATCAGGACACCTCGCTGCATGACGAGGTGTCCTCCCTCACACTCACCCCGGCCGCGTGGCTGCCGACTGAAGGACAGCGAAGACGGGGGCGTGCTCGAGCCAGCCACAGAGCTCTCATCGAGAGAGTCTGAGCGCGGCACGTTGCCGCCCTCCCTTACCACATCCGGGTGCTCCCTCGGCGAGGCGGATGCGGCAGACGCACCGCCGCCCCAACCCGCCTCGCTAGACCGCGAACGCGGCGGTGCGTAGTGCCGATGCAGATGGCCTTGGCCAATGCAGGCGTTCAAAGTTGTGGTTGGCGTTGCATTCCGTAGATCTTTCTGGTATCCAGATCCGCGCGAGACGCCCGAGTCGCCGAGCGCGTCGCCGGGAACGTTCGCGATGGAGAGACCGTCATCGAGGTCGTCCGCACTGAACCCGAAGCCGCTGAGCCAAGAACTGCGAATACCAAGGTATCCGCAGCAACCTCGGCATCTGCTGCGGCACCACATCCGAAGATTCTGGAAGGGGCGGAGCAACGCCGCCGTCATTGACGATCGATTCGCAGTGCTGCGCGACGCCGCAGTGCCGCCCCACGCGGAGAAGGAGAGGCTGCTGAAGAAGGAGCGCCGAGGTTCACTGCCCGTGCCATCTACCACCGTCGTTGCGGGCGTGCCGTTGTCGGCGTCCCGGGCAACTACCCAAGTCGTGTTGACCCGACTCGACGGCTGCTGCGGAGGTGAGGACAACGACTGCAGCAGCGATGGTGGCGGGCTCTCGCGGCTGCTCGAAAGCAGCGGACGACAGTCAGCCTCACCCATCTAGATGGAAGTAGGGGGCTGCGGGGGCGGTGCCAGTGGCAGTGCCAGGGGGAACACCACTTCTGGGTTCGGAGATGGGGGTCAGGCAGGGGGTTGATGAGTGGCTCACCTCAAGAGCAAGGAGAGCGGAGATTAAAAGAAAAAGAGAAAGCGCACGCGCTCTCTCTGTGCTGGTGTTTGTGTGCGATGCGCAGCACGCCAACCATGGACGTAGTTGCTCTGCTGAAGTGGACGGCAGCGTCCGCGTTGTTGTGTGTTTGGTGACCAAGAGAGGGTCGTGAGAAATTCACCTCCATGAGGCAGCAGCTCTGCTGAAGTTGGAGCGTTATGTCAGTGAGTATGTGTGTTTGTGTGTGTGCGCATGTGTGCGCGGATGAAAGAGAGCAAGCGAGGTAGGAGGAGGCAGTGCAGCGAGAGGCGAGAAGGTGACGGATCTCACACGATAACACAAGACGACGGCGACAATGAAGATAGCAGAGGGATACCGGTGATGGTGGAAGACGTCGGGATGCGGTGAGACGGAGCGGGGATGAGCGACCAGAGCCGCCTCGATTGCCTCTTCTCAGCACTCTCCTTGTACGCTTTTTTCCCTTTCCCCGGCGTCGCCCTCCACGCCTCACTGTCACTGCTCACTTGCAGCGCTGCCTCTCGGTAGATCGCGCCCAGGTGCCTTCTTCGAGGGAGAGGTGAACGCATGTCAGCGCGCGAGATCACAACGAAAAGCAAAACAAAGGAGCCTCAATGCGAGACAAGCAAACAAAGGGGGGGGGGGGGGGCAGCGACAGCGGCACCCATCACTCACCCACGCAGACGTGTCGTGGCGCAGCACACGACGCGGCGAACAACATGCCGTATCGAGAGAGAAAGGCAGAGAAAGCGTTCAGCCTCGCGTGAAACACGAAAAACAAAACTCGTCTTCTTCGTTTCAGCGCCAAGCGCACACAAAAGGCGGCAGCCGGGCAGGCAGACGTCGATCTAGTGCGAAGGGCACCCCTTCGTGTGCACACGCTACCCGCACAACAGGCGCTCCGCTCAGCATTTCCCATCCTCCCCGCACCACGCACCGCCGTTGCTTGGTTGAGTGTCTGCAGACCTCACAAGCCCCCCACACGCCCGCACCATCTCCGTCAGCGCCGCCTCTTGCGCGTCGATGCGCGCATTTAGCATCTGCAGTTGCTGCTCCAAGGACGGTGGCACCGGAGGGGCCGGCGGAACACTAACCGACACGGCATCTGGCGGTAGGGGAAGCGAGGCGGATGGAAGCGGAACAGGGACGAAGCTTGGGGGGAGCGGATGTGGAGCTGCAGAGACCGGCGGCGGCGACAGCACACCCTTCTCATTCCCAGCATCTCCCTCTGGCGTCGGGGCCGGCGGCTCCGCTGGCGCTGCCGTTGCCATGGAGGTAAGAGGGGGGGGCGGATGAGAAGGTCGTGTGTCCTCGCTGCCCTGTGGAGGGGGCGCGGAGGAGATCACCGGAACAGGGCCAGGGACACTGGCTACGTGCGCTGCAGGTGGTACCGCGAGCGCGTCGCCAGAAAACGAGGGGGCGCCTACGGCGATGCCAACGACAGTGCCCACCGCGGTGCGCGCTGCCGCAGATTTCTCGGCCGTCATCTCCGCCGTCTGCTCGCTTGTGAGTGGCGCAGCAGCATCAACCGCAGCGTGCTCCGTGACGCTCTTTTCGCCCGCAGGTGACTGTGCTACCACGCTTACCTCCACAGCGTGATCAGCGGCAGCGGGGTTGAGCGTCTGTGTCTCGAGAGACGCCAGTGTTTTCTGTGGTGCCGCTGACGGCGGCAGCGGCATGGCTGCTGCGTCGCTAACCTCGTACAGCTGTACTGGCAATGCCGCGTCAACCACAAGTCCCTTGAAGCCCTTCTCGTCACTGAAGGTCGACGGCGCGGCATTACCAGCGCCCGCGGTGGGCGTCGGCACTGCGGGTAGCAGATGTGTCACTGGCGTCACAGCCTCCCACGACGAAGACCGCGGAAGCTCCTCGAAAGGTTGGGCGACGGGCAGAGCATCGTCGTCTATCGCCGACTCCTCCGACCCCACCATCGCTCTCGCTGCGGCGCACCGAGTCGGCGCCGTCGCTGCAGCCTCATCGCCGTTTACCGGCAACCCGTTATCCAAGCCACTGGTCACTGTCATCATCGTCTCCGTGGGCGTCTCAAGCAGTGTCAGGGCGTCGCCGGTGATTGTCTCGGTTCTTTGCTGTGCCTTGGCCGCCTCCACTGCGGCCTCGCGGTGCCACGCGTCAAGCGTGTCACGCAGTTCGTCCATCGTCATGTCAGCCGCTTGTGGTTGCCCGGTAGACGCGCGCTCAGGAGACGGCACACGCTGCTGTTGCAGAATTCCCGTTGGTACGACGTCCAGCACGTGGCGCAGCGTGGCGGAGACGGTCACAAACCGGCCGCTCAGCCGTTGGTAGTAGCGAGCCAACGCCTCCTCGCGGCGCTTCATCTGAGAGATGCGATCCAGCGCGCCGCACAACTGCGCCTCCAGTGTCTTCGCTGCGTCGAGCTCTCGCTGAAGTGCGTCCGACAGCGCATGTGCTCTCGCCTTTGCCAGCGTCAGCGCCTCCGCCGTCCGCTCTGCTTGCAGCTTGTAGTAGTCACGCTGGCTGTAAGCGTCCGCTACGGTCATGCTGCCTCTGTGCGACGAGGCTGCCGTCGTGCA